>JAVRKA010000163.1:0-503647 GCA_034508555.1 Venustoraphidia nigricollis
TGAAATCCCTATCGGCTTCTATATCTGAAATGCCTATCGGCACCTATTTTTAAAATGCCAATCGGCAACTATATCTGAAATGCCTATCGGCACCTATATCTGAAATGCCTATCAGCACCTATTTTTGAAATGCCTATCGGAAACTACATCTGAAATGCCTATCAGCACCTATATTTAAATTGCCTATCGGCAACCACATCAGAAATGCCTATCGGCACCTATATCTGAAATGCCTTTCGGCATTTATATCTGAAATGCCGATCGACACCCATATTTGAAATGCCTATCGGCACTTTTATTTTAAATGCCTATCGGCAACTATATCTGATAAGCCTATCGGCACCTATATATGAAATGCCTATCGGCACCTATTTTTGAAATGCCAATCTTTAAGTATATCTGAAATGCCTACCGGCACCTATATCTAAAATGCCTATCGGAACCTATTTTTGAAATGCCTATCGGAAACTACATCTGAAATGACTATCAGCACCTATATTTGAAATGCATATCCGCGACCATACCTGAAATGCCTATCCACACCTATATTTGAAATACCTATCGGCTTCTATATCTGAAATGCCTATCGGCACCTGTTTTTAAAATGCCAATCGGCAACTATATCTGAAATGCCTATCGGCACCATAATCCGAAATGCCTATCGGCATCAATTTTTGAAATGCCTATCGGAAACTACATCTAAAATGCCTATCAGCACCTATATTTGAAATGCCTATCGGCAACTATATCTGCAATGCCTATCGGCACCTATATTTGAAATGCCTATCGGCTTCTATATCTGAAATGCCTATCGGCACCTATTTTTTAAATGCCAATTGGCAACTATATCTGAAATGACTGTCGGCACCTATATCTGAAATGCCTATCGGCACCTATTTTTGAAATGCCTATCGAAAACTACATCTGAAATGCCTATCAGCACCTATATTTGAAATGCCTATCGAAAACTACATCTGATATGCCTATCAGCACCTATATTTGAAATGCCTATCGGCAACCATATCTGGAATGCCTATCGGCACCTATATTTGAAATGCCTATCGGCTTCTATATCTGAAATGCCTATCGGCGCCTATATTTGAAATGCCTATCGGCTTCTATATCTGAAATGCCTATCGGCACCTATTTTTAAAATGCCAATCGGCATTTATATCTGAAGTGCCTATCGGCACCTATATCTGAAATGCCTATCGGCACCTATTTTTGAAATGCCAATCGGCAACTACATCTGAAATGCCTATCGGCTTATATATCTGAAATGCCTATCAACACCTATTTTTAAAATGCCAATTGGCAACTATATCTGAAATGCCTATCGGCACCTATATCTGAAATGCCTTTCGACACCTATTTTTAAAATGCTAATTGGCAACTATATCTGAAATGCCTATCGGCACCTATATCTGAAATGCCTATCGGTACCTATTTTTGAAATGCCTATCGGAAACTACATCTAAAATGCCTATCGGCACCTATTTTTAAAATGCCAATCGGAAAGTATATCTGAAATGCCTATCGGCACCTATAATTGAAATGCCTATCGGAACCTATTTTTGAAATGCCTATCGGAAACAACATCTGAAATGACTATCAGCACCTATATTTGAAGTGCCTATCGGCAACCATATCTGAAATGCCTATCCACACCTATATTTGAAATACCTATCGGCTTCTATATCTAAAATGCCTATCGGCACCTATTTTTAAAATGCCAATCGGCAACTATATCTGAAATGCCTATCAGCACCTATATCTGAAATGCCTATCGGCACCAACTTTTGAAATGCCTATCGGAAACTCCATCTGAAATGCCTATCAGCACCTATATTTAAAATGCCTATCAGCAACCATATCTGGAATGCCTGTCGGCACCTATATTTGAAATGCCTATCGGGTTCTATATCTGAAATGCCTATCGACACCTATTTTTAAAATGGCAATTGGCAACTATATCTGAAATGCCTATCGGCACCTATATCTGAAATGCCTATCGGTACCTATTTTTGAAATGCCTATCGGAAACTACATCTGAAATGATTATCAGCACTTAAATTTGAAATGCCTATCGGCAACCATATCTGGAATGCCTATCGGCACCTATATTTAAAATGCCTATCGGCTTCTATATCTGAAATGCCTATCGGCACCTATTTTTAAAATACCAATCGGCAACTATATCTGAAATGCCTATCGGCACCTATATCTAAAATGCCTATCGGCATATATTTTTGAAATGCCTTTCGGAAACTACATCTGAAATGCCTATCTGCTCCTATATTTGAAATGCCTATCGGCAACCATATCTTAAAATGCTTATCGACACCTATATTTGAAATACCTATCGGCTTCTATATCTGAAATGCCTATCGGCACCTGTTTTTAAAATGCCAATCGGCAACTATATCTGAAATGCCTATCGGCACCTATATCCGAAATGCCTATCGGCATCAATTTTTGAAATGCCTATCGGAAACTACATCTAAAATGCCTATCAGCACCTATATTTGAAATGCCTATCGGCAACTATATCTGCAATGCCTATCGGCACCTATATTTGAAATGCCTATCGGCTTCTATATCTGAAATGCCTATCGGCACCTATTTTTTAAATGCCAATTGGCAACTATATCTGAAATGACTATCGGCACCTATATCTGAAATGCCTATCGGCACCTATTTTTGAAATGCCTATCAAAAACTACATCTGAAATGCCTATCAGCACCTATATTTGAAATGCCTATCGGAAACTACATCTGAAATGCCTATCAGCACCTATATTTGAAATGCCTATCGGCAACCATATTTGGAATGCCTATCGGCACCTATATTTGAAATGCCTATCGGCTTCTATATCTGAAATGCCTATCGGCACCTATTTTTAAAATACCAATCGGCAACTATATCTGAAATGCCTATCGGCACCTATATCTGAAATGCCTATCGGCATATATTTTTGAAATGCCTTTCGGAAACTACATCTGAAATGCCTATCTGCTCCTATATTTTAAAAATGCCTATCGGCAACCATATCTGAAATGCCTATCGGCATATATTTTTGAAATGCCTTTCGGAAACTACATCTAAAATGCCTATCGGCACCTATTTTTAAAATGCGAATCGGTAAGTATATCTGAAATGCCTATCGGCACCTATATCTGAAATGCCTATTGGAACCTATTTTTGAAATGCCTATCGGAAACTACATCTGAAATGACTATCAGCACCTATATTTGAAATGCCTATCGGCAACCATATCTGAAATGCCTATCCACACCTATATTTGAAATACCTATCGGCTTCTATATCTGAAATGCCTATCGGCACCTATTTTTAAAATGCCAATCGGCAACTATATCTGAAATGCCTATCGGCACCTATTTTTTAAATGCCTATCGGAAACTACATTTAAAATGCCTATCGGCACCTATTTTTAAAATGCCAAACGGTAAGTATATCTGAAATGCCTATCGGCACCTATATCTGAAATGCCTATCGGCATATATTTTTGAAATGCCTTTCGGAAACTACATCTGAAATGCCTATCTGCTCCTATATTTGAAATGCCTATTGGCAACAATATCTGAAATGCCTATCGCCACCTATATTTGAAATACCTATCGGCTTCTATATCTGAAATGCCTATCGGCACCTGTTTTTAAAATGCCAATCGGCAACTATATCTGAAATGCCTATCGGCACCTATATCCAAAATGCCTATCGGCATCAATTTTTGAAATGCCTATCGGAAACTACATCTAAAATGCCTATCAGCACCTATATTTGAAATGCCTATCGGCAACCATATCTGGAATGCCTATCGGCACCTATATTTGAAATGCCTATCGGGTTCTATATCTGAAATGCCTATCGACACCTATTTTTAAAATGCCAATTGGCAACTATATCTGAAATGCCTATCGGCACCTATATCTGAAATGCCTATCGGTACCTATTTTTGAAATGCCTATCGGAAACTACATCTGAAAAGATTATCAGCACTTATATTTGAAATGCCTATCGGCAACCATATCTGGAATGCCTATCGGCACCTATATTTGAAATGCCTATCGGCTTCTATATCTGAAATGCCTATCGGCACCTATTTTTAAAATGCCAATCGGCAACTATATCTGAGATGCCTATCGTCACCTATATGTGAAATGCTTATTTGCACCTATTTTTGAAATGCCTATCGGAAACTACATCTAAAATGACTATCAGCACCTATATTTGAAATGCCTATCGGCAACCATATCTGGAATGCCTATCGGCACCTATATTTGAAATGCCTATCGGGTTCTATATCTGAAATGCCTATCGACACCTATTTTTAAAATGCCAATTGGCAACTATATCTGAAATGCCTATCGGCACCTATATCTGAAATGCCTATCGGTACCTATTTTTGAAATGCCTATCGGAAACTACATCTGAAAAGATTATCAGCACTTATATTTGAAATGCCTATCGGCAACCATATCTGGAATGCCTATCGGCACCTATATTTGAAATGCCTATCGGCTTCTATATCTGAAATGCCTATCGGCTCCTATTTTTAAAATACCAATCGGTAACTATATCTGAAATGCCTATCGGCACCTATATCCGAAATGCCTATCGGCATCAATTTTTGAAATGCCTATCGGAAACTACATCTAAAATGCCTATCAGCACCTATATTTGAAATGCCTATCGGCAACTATATCTGCAATGCCTATCGGCACCTATATTTGAAATGCCTATCGGCTTCTATATCTGAAATGCCTATCGGCACCTATTTTTTAAATGCCAATTGGCAACTATATCTGAAATGACTATCGGCACCTATATCTGAAATGCCTATCGGCACCTATTTTTGAAATGCCTATCGAAAACTACATCTGAAATGCCTATCAGCACCTATATTTGAAATGCCTATCGAAAACTACATCTGATATGCCTATCAGCACCTATATTTGAAATGCCTATCGGCAACCATATCTGGAATGCCTATCGGCACCTATATTTGAAATGCCTATCGGCTTCTATATCTGAAATGCCTATCGGCGCCTATATTTGAAATGCCTATCGGCTTCTATATCTGAAATGCCTATCGGCACCTATTTTTAAAATGCCAATCGGCATTTATATCTGAAGTGCCTATCGGCACCTATATCTGAAATGCCTATCGGCACCTATTTTTGAAATGCCTATCGAAAACTACATCTGGAATGCCTATCAGCACCTATATTTGAAATGCCTATCGGCAACCACATCAGAAATGCCTATCGGCACCTATATCTGAAATGCTTTTCGGCATTTATATCTGAAATGCCGATCGACACCTATATTTTAAATGCCTATCGGCACTTTTATTTTAAATGCCTATCGGCAACTATATCTGATAAGCCTATCGGCACCTATATCTGAAATGCCTATCGGCACCTATTTTTGAAATGCCAATCTTTAAGTATATCTGAAATGCCTATCGGCACCTATATCTAAAATGCCTATCGGAACTTATTTTTGAAATGCCTATCGGAAACTACATCTGAAATGACTATCAGCACCTATATTTGAAATGCCTATCGGCAACCATATCTGAAATGCCTATCCACACCTATATTTGAAATACCTATAGGCTTCTATATCTAAAATGCCTATCGGCACCTATTTTTAAAATGCCAATCGGTAAGTATATCTGAAATGCCTATCGGCACCTATATCTAAAATGCCTATCGGAAACCATTTTTGAAATGCCTATCGGAAACTACATCTGAAATGACTATCAGCAGCTATATTTGAAATGCCTATCGGCAGCCATATCTGAAATGCCTATCCACACCTATATTTGAAATACCTATCGGCTTCTATATCTAAAATGCCTATCGGCTCCTATTTTTAAAACGCCAATCGGCAACTATATCTGAAATGCCAATCGGCACCTATATCTGAAATGCCTATCAGCACCTATTTTTGAAATGCCTATCGGAAACTACATCTGAAATGCCTATCAGCACCTATATTTGAAATGCCTATCGGCAACCATATCTGAAATGCCTATCGACACCTATATTTGAAATCCCTATCGGCTTCTATATCTGAAATGCCTATCGGCACCTATTTTTAAAATGCCAATCGGCAACTATATCTGAAATGCCAATCGGCACCTATATCTGAAATGCCTATCGACACCTATTTTTAAAATGCCAATTGGCAACTATATCTGAAATGCCTATCGGCACCTATATCTAAAATGCCTATCGGAACCTATTTTTGAAATGCCTATCGGAAACTACATCTGAAATGACTATCAGCACCTATATTTGAAATGCCTATCGGCAACCATATCTGAAATGCCTATCCACACCTATATTTAAAATACCTATCGGCTTCTATATCTAAAATGCCTATCGGCACCTATTTTTAAAATGCCAATCGGCAACTACATCTGAAATGCCTATCGGCTTATATATCTGAAATGCCTATCGGCACCTATTTTTAAGATGCCAATCGGCAACTATATCTGAAATGCCAATCGGCACCTATATCTGAAATGCCTATCGACACCTATTTTTAAAATTCCAATTGGCAACTATATCTGAAATGCCTATCGGCACCTATTTCTGAAATGCCTATCGACACCTATTTTTAAAATGCCAATTGGCAACTATATCTGAAATGCCTATCGGCACCTATATCTGAAATGCCTATCGGTAGCTATTTTTGAAATGCCTATCGGAAACTACATCTGAAATGATTATCAGCACTTATATTTGAAATGCCTATCGGCAAAAATATCTGGAATGCCTATCGGCACCTATATTTGAAATGCCTATCGGCAACCATATCTGGAATGCCTATCGGCACCTATATTTGAAATGCCTATCGGCTTCTATATCTGAAATGCCTATCGACACCTATTTTTAAAATGCCAATCGGCAACTATATCTGAAATGCCTATCGGCACCTATATCTGAAATGCCTATCGGCACCTATTTTTGAAATGCCTATCGAAAACTACATCTGAAATGCCTATCAGCACCTTTATTTGAAATGCTTATCGGCAACCATATCTGAAATAGCTATAGACACCTATATTTGAAATCCCTATCGGCTTCTATATCTGAAATGCCTATCGGCACCTATTTTTAAAATGCCAATCGGCAACTATATCTGAAGTGCCTATCGGCACCTATATCTCAAATGCCTATCGGCACCTATTTTTGAAATGCCTATCGAAAACTACATCTGAAATGCCTATCAGCACCTTTATTTGAAATGCTTATCGGCAACCATATCTGAAATAGCTATAGACACCTATATTTGAAATCCCTATCGGCTTCTATATCTGAAATGCCTATCGACACCTATTTTTAAAATGCCAATCGGCAACTATATCTGAAATGCCTATCGGCACCTATATCTGAAATGCCTATCGGCACCTATTTTTGAAATGCCTATCGAAAACTACATCTGAAATGCCTATCAGCACTTTTATTTGAAATGCTTATCGGCAACCATATCTGAAATAGCTATAGACACCTATATTTGAAATCCCTATCGGCTTCTATATCTGAAATGCCTAACGGCACCTATTTTTAAAATGCCAATCGGCAAATATATCTGAAGTGCCTATCGGCACCTATATCTCAAATGCCTATCGGCACCTATTTTTGAAATGCCTATCGAAAACTACATCTGAAATGCCTATCAGCATTTATATTTGAAATGCCTATCGGCAACCACATCAGGAATGCCTATCGGCACCAATATCTGAAATGCCCTACGGCATTTATATCTGAAATACCGATCGACACCTATATTTGAAATGCCTATCGGCACCTATAATTGAAATGCCTATCGGAACCTATTTTTTAAATTCCTATCGGAAACAACATCTGAAATGACTATCAGCACCTATATTTGAAATGCCTATCGGCAACCATATCTGAATTGCCTATCCACACCTGTATTTGAAATACCTATCGGCTTCTATATCTAAAATGCCTATCGGCACCTATTTTTAAAATGCCAATCGGCAACTATATCTGAAATGCCTATCGGCACCTATATCTGAAATGCCTATCGGTACCTATTTTTGAAATGCCTATCGGAAACTACATCTGAAATGATTATCAGCACTTATATTTGAAATGATTATCAGCACTTATTTTTGAAATGCCTATCGGCAACCATATCTGGAATGCCTATCGGCACCTATATTTTAAATGCCTATCGGCTTCTATATCTGAAATGCCTATCGGCACCTATTTTTAAAATACCAATCGGCAACTATATCTGAAATGCCTATCGGCACCTATATCTGCAATGCCTATCGGCATATATTTTTGAAATGCCTTTCGGAAACTACATCTGAAATGCCTATCTGCTCCTATATTTGAAATGCCTATCGGCAACCATATCTGAAATGCCTATCGAAACCTATATTTGAAATACCTATCGGCTTCTATATCTGAAATGCCTATCGGCACCTGTTTTTAAAATGCCAATCGGCAACTATATCTGAAATGCCTATCGGCACCTATATCCGAAATGCCTATCGGCATCAATTTTTGAAATGCCTATCGGAAACTACATCTAAAATGCCTATCAGCACCTATATTTGAAATGCCTATCGGCAACTATATCTGCAATGCCTATCGGCACCTATATTTGAAATGCCTATCGGCTTCTATATCTGAAATGCCTATCGGCACCTATTTTTTAAATGCCAATTGGCAACTATATCTGAAATGACTATCGGCACCTATATCTGAAATGCCTATCGGCACCTATTTTTGAAATGCCTATCGAAAACTACATATGAAATGCCTATCAGCACCTATATTTGAAATGCCTATCTGAAACTACATCTGAAATGCCTATCAGCACCTATATTTGAAATGCCTATCGGCAACCATATCTGGAATGCCTATCGGCACCTATATTTTAAATGCCTATCGGCTTCTAGATCTGAAATGCCTATCGGCACCTATTTTTAAAATGCCAATCGGTAACTTTATCTGAAATGCCTATCGGCACCAATATCTGAAATGCCTATCGGCACCTATTTTTGAAATGCCTATCGGAAACTACATCTGAAATGCCTATCAGCACCTATATTTGAAATGCCTATCGGCAACCATATCTGAAATGCCTATCGACACCTATATTTGAAATACCTATCGGCTTCTATATCTGAAATGCCTATCGGTACCTATTTTTAAAATGCCAATCGGTGACTATATCTGAAAAGCCTATCGGCACCTATATCTGAAATGCCTATCGGCACCATTTTTTGAAATGCCTATCGGAAATTACATCCGGAATGCCTATCAGCACCTATATTTGAAATGCCTATCGGCAACCATATCTGGAATGCCTATCGGCACCTATATTTGAAATGCCTATCGGCTTCTATATCCGAAATGCCTATCGACACCAATTTTTGAAATGCCTATCGGAAACTACATCTGAAATGCCTATCAGCACCTATATTTGAAATGCCTATCGGCAACCATATCTGGAATGCTCATCGGCACCTATATTTGAAATGCCTATCGGCTTATATATCTGAAATGCCTATCGGCACCTATTTTTAAAATGCCAATCAGCAACTATATCTGAAATGCCTATCGGCACCTATATCTGAAATGCCTATCGGCACCTATTTTTGAAATGCCTATCGGAAACTACATCTGAAATGCCATCAGCACCTATATTTGAAATGCCTATCGGCAATCATATCTGAAATGCCTATCGACACCCATATTTGAAATACCTATCGGCTTCTATATCTGAAATGCCTATCGGCAACCACATCAGAAATGCCTATCGGCATCTATATCTGAAATGCCTTTCGGAATTTATATCTGAAATTGCGGTCGACACCTATATTTGAAATGCCTATCGGCACATATATTTTAAATGCCTATCAGCAACTATATCTGATATGCCTATCGGCACCTATATCTGAAATGCCTATCGGCACCTATTTTTGAAATGCCTATCGGAAACTACATCTAAAATGCTTATCGGCACCTATTTTTAAAATGCCAATCGGCAACTATATCTGAAATGCCTATCGGCACCTATATCTGAAATGCCTATCGGCAACTATTTTTGAAATGCCTATCGGAAACTACATCTGAAATGCCTATCAGCACCTATATTTGAAATGCCTATCGGCAACCATATCTGGAATGCCTATCGGCGCCTATATTTGAAATGCCTATCGGCTTCTATATCTGAAATACCTATCGGCGCCTATTTTTAAAATGCCAATCGGCAACTGTATCTGAAGTGCCTATCGGCACGCTATATCTGAAATGCCTATCGGCACCTATTTTTGAAATGCCTATCGAAAACTACATCTGAAATGCTTATCAGCACCTATATTTGAAATGCCTATTGGCAACCACATCAGAAATGCCTATCGGCACCTATATCTGAATTGCCTTTCGGCATTTATATCTGAAATGCCGGTCGACACCTATATTTGAAATGCCTATCGGCACATATATTTTAAATGTCTATCGGCAACTATATCTGATATGCCTATCGGCACCTATATCTGAAATGCCTATCGGCACCTATTTTTGAAATGCCTATCGGAAACTACATCTAAAATGCCTATCGGCACCTATTTTTAAAATGCCAATCGGTAAGTATATCTGAAATGCCTATCGGCACCTATATCTGAAATGCCTATCGGAACCTATTTTTTAAATGCCTATCGGAAACTACATCTGAAATGACTATCAGCACCTATATTTGAAATGCCTATCGGCACCTATATCTGAAATGCCTATCGGCAACTATTTTTGAAATGCCTATCGGAAACTACATCTGAAATGCCTATCAGCACCTATATTTGAAATGCCTATCACCAACCATATCTGGAATGCCTATCGGCACCTATATTTGAAATGCCTATCGGCTTCTATATCTGAAATGCCTATCGGCACCTATTTTTAAAATGCCAATCGGCAACTATATCTGAAATGCCTATCGGCACCTATATCTGAAATGCCTATCGGCACCTATTGTTGAAATGCCTATCGGAAACTACATCTGAAATGCCTATCAGCACCTATATTTGAAATGCCTATCGGCAACCATATCTGGAATGCCTATCGGCGCCTATATTTGAAATGCCTATCGGCTTCTATATCTGAAATACCTATCGGCGCCTATTTTTAAAATGCCAATCGGCAACTATATCTAAAGTGACTATCGGCACCTATATCTGAAATGCCTATCGGCACCTATTTTTGAAATGCCTATCCAAAACTACATCTGAAATGCCTATCAGCACCTATATTTGAAATGCCTATCGGCAACCACATCAGAAATGCCTATCGGCATCTATATCTGAAATGCCTTTCGGCATTTATATCTGAAATGCCGGTCGACACCTATATTTGAAATGCCTATCGGCACATATATTTTAAATGCCTATCAGCAACTATATCTGATATGCCTATCGGCACCTATATCTGAAATGCCTATCGGCACCTATTTTTGAAATGCCTATCGGCACATATATTTTAAATGCCTATCAGCAACTATATCTGATATGCCTATCGGCACCTATATCTGAAATGCCTATCGGCACCTATTTTTGAAATGCCTATCGGAAACTGCATCTAAAATGCTTATCGGCACCTATTTTTAAAATGCCAATCGGTAAGTATATCTGAAATGCCTATCGGCACCTATATCTGAAATGCCTATCGGAACCTATTTTTGAAATGCCTATCGGAAACTACATCTGAAATGACTATCAGCACCTATATTTGAAATGCCTATCGGCAAACATATCTGAAATGCCTATCCACACCTATATTTGAAATACCTATCGGCTTCTATATCTGAAATGCCTATCGGCACCTATTTTTAAAATGCCAATCAGCAACTATATCTGAAATGCCTATCGGCACCTATATCTGAAGTGCCTATCGGTACCTATTTTTGAAATGCCTATCGGAAACTACATCTGAAATGATTATCAGCGCTTATATTTGATATGCCTATCGGCAACCATATCTGGAATGCCTATCGGTAACTATATTTGAAATGCCTATCGGCTTCTATATCTGAAATGCCTATCGGCACCTATTTTTGAAATACCAATTGGCAACTATATCTGAAATGCCTATCGGCACCTATATCTGAAATGCCTATCAACATATATTTTTGAAATGCCTTTCGGAAACTACATCTGAAATGCCTATCTGCTCCTATATTTGAAATGCCTATCGGCAACCATATCTGAAATGCCTATCGACACCTATATTTGAAATAATTATCGGCTTCTATATCTGAAATGCCTATCGGCACCTGTTTTTAAAATGCCAATCGGCAACTATATCTGAAATGCCTATCGGCACATATATCCGAAATGCCTATCGGCATCAATTTTTGAAATGCCTATCGGAAACTACATCTAAAATGCCTATCAGCACCTATATTTAAAATACCTATCGGCAACCATATCTGGAATGCCTATCGGCACCTATATTTGAAATGACTATCGGCTTCTATATCTGAAATGCCTATCGGCACCTTTTTTTAAAATGCCAATCGGCAACTATATCTGAAATGCCTATCGGCACCTATATCTGAAATGCCTATCGGCACCTATTTTTGAAATGCCTATCGGAAACTACATCTGAAATGCCTATCAGCACCTATATTTGAAATGCTTATCGGCAACCATATCTGAAATGCCTATCGACACCTATATTTGAAATCCCTATCGGCTTCTATATCTGAAATGCCTATCGGCACCTATTTTTAAAATGCCAATCGGCAACTATATCTGAAATGCCTATCGGCAACTATTTTTGAAATGCCTATCGGAAACTACATCTGAAATGCCTATCAGCACCTATATTTGAAATGCCTATCGGCAACCATATCTGGAATGCCTATCGGCGCCTATATTTGAAATGCCTATCGGCTTCTATATCTGAAATACCTATCGGCGCCTATTTTTAAAATGCCAATCGGCAACTGTATCTGAAGTGCCTATCGGCACGCTATATCTGAAATGCCTATCGGCACCTATTTTTGAAATGCCTATCGAAAACTACATCTGAAATGCTTATCAGCACCTATATTTGAAATGCCTATTGGCAACCACATCAGAAATGCCTATCGGCACCTATATCTGAATTGCCTTTCGGCATTTATATCTGAAATGCCGGTCGACACCTATATTTGAAATGCCTATCGGCACATATATTTTAAATGTCTATCGGCAACTATATCTGATATGCCTATCGGCACCTATATCTGAAATGCCTATCGGCACCTATTTTTGAAATGCCTATCGGAAACTACATCTAAAATGCCTATCGGCACCTATTTTTAAAATGCCAATCGGTAAGTATATCTGAAATGCCTATCGGCACCTATATCTGAAATGCCTATCGGAACCTATTTTTTAAATGCCTATCGGAAACTACATCTGAAATGACTATCAGCACCTATATTTGAAATGCCTATCGGCACCTATATCTGAAATGCCTATCGGCAACTATTTTTGAAATGCCTATCGGAAACTACATCTGAAATGCCTATCAGCACCTATATTTGAAATGCCTATCACCAACCATATCTGGAATGCCTATCGGCACCTATATTTGAAATGCCTATCGGCTTCTATATCTGAAATGCCTATCGGCACCTATTTTTAAAATGCCAATCGGCAACTATATCTGAAATGCCTATCGGCACCTATATCTGAAATGCCTATCGGCACCTATTGTTGAAATGCCTATCGGAAACTACATCTGAAATGCCTATCAGCACCTATATTTGAAATGCCTATCGGCAACCATATCTGGAATGCCTATCGGCGCCTATATTTGAAATGCCTATCGGCTTCTATATCTGAAATACCTATCGGCGCCTATTTTTAAAATGCCAATCGGCAACTATATCTAAAGTGACTATCGGCACCTATATCTGAAATGCCTATCGGCACCTATTTTTGAAATGCCTATCCAAAACTACATCTGAAATGCCTATCAGCACCTATATTTGAAATGCCTATCGGCAACCACATCAGAAATGCCTATCGGCATCTATATCTGAAATGCCTTTCGGCATTTATATCTGAAATGCCGGTCGACACCTATATTTGAAATGCCTATCGGCACATATATTTTAAATGCCTATCAGCAACTATATCTGATATGCCTATCGGCACCTATATCTGAAATGCCTATCGGCACCTATTTTTGAAATGCCTATCGGCACATATATTTTAAATGCCTATCAGCAACTATATCTGATATGCCTATCGGCACCTATATCTGAAATGCCTATCGGCACCTATTTTTGAAATGCCTATCGGAAACTGCATCTAAAATGCTTATCGGCACCTATTTTTAAAATGCCAATCGGTAAGTATATCTGAAATGCCTATCGGCACCTATATCTGAAATGCCTATCGGAACCTATTTTTGAAATGCCTATCGGAAACTACATCTGAAATGACTATCAGCACCTATATTTGAAATGCCTATCGGCAAACATATCTGAAATGCCTATCCACACCTATATTTGAAATACCTATCGGCTTCTATATCTGAAATGCCTATCGGCACCTATTTTTAAAATGCCAATCGGCAACTATATCTGAAATGCCTATCGGCACCTATATCTGAAGTGCCTATCGGTACCTATTTTTGAAATGCCTATCGGAAACTACATCTGAAATGATTATCAGCGCTTATATTTGATATGCCTATCGGCAACCATATCTGGAATGCCTATCGGTAACTATATTTGAAATGCCTATCGGCTTCTATATCTGAAATGCCTATCGGCACCTATTTTTGAAATACCAATTGGCAACTATATCTGAAATGCCTAGCGGCACCTATATCTGAAATGCCTATCAACATATATTTTTGAAATGCCTTTCGGAAACTACATCTGAAATGCCTATCTGCTCCTATATTTGAAATGCCTATCGGCAACCATATCTGAAATGCCTATCGACACCTATATTTGAAATAATTATCGGCTTCTATATCTGAAATGCCTATCGGCACCTGTTTTTAAAATGCCAATCGGCAACTATATCTGAAATGCCTATCGGCACATATATCCGAAATGCCTATCGGCATCAATTTTTGAAATGCCTATCGGAAACTACATCTAAAATGCCTATCAGCACCTATATTTAAAATACCTATCGGCAACCATATCTGGAATGCCTATCGGCACCTATATTTGAAATGACTATCGGCTTCTATATCTGAAATGCCTATCGGCACCTTTTTTTAAAATGCCAATCGGCAACTATATCTGAAATGCCTATCGGCACCTATATCTGAAATGCCTATCGGCACCTATTTTTGAAATGCCTATCGGAAACTACATCTGAAATGCCTATCAGCACCTATATTTGAAATGCTTATCGGCAACCATATCTGAAATGCCTATCGACACCTATATTTGAAATCCCTATCGGCTTCTATATCTGAAATGCCTATCGGCACCTATTTTTAAAATGCCAATCGGCAACTATATCTGAAATGCCTATCGGCACCTATATCTGAAATGCCTATCAGCACCTATTTTTGAAATGCCTATCGGAAACTACATCTGAAATGCCTATCAGCACCTATATTTAAATTGCCTATCGGCAACCACATCAGAAATGCCTATCGGCACCTATATCTGAAATGCCTTTCGGCATTTATATCTGAAATGCCGATCGACACCTATATTTGAAATGCCTATCGGCACTTTTATTTTAAATGCCTATCGGCAACTATATCTGATAAGCCTATCGGCACCTATATCTGAAATGCCTATCGGCACCTATTTTTGAAATGCCAATCTTTAAGTATATCTGAAATGCCTATCGGCACCTATATCTAAAATGCCTATCGGAACCTATTTTTGAAATGCCTATCGGAAACTACATCTGAAATGACTATCAGCACCTATATTTGAAATGCATATCGGCAACCATACCTGAAATGCCTATCCACACCTATATTTGAAATACCTATCGGCTTCTATATCTAAAATGCCTATCGTCACCAATTTTTAAAATGCCAATCGGTAAGAATATCTGAAATGCCTATCGGCACCTATATCTAAAATGCCTATCGGAACCTATTTTTGAAATTTCTATCGGAAACTACATCTGAAATGACTATCAGCACCTATATTTGAAATGCCTATCGGCAATCATATCTGAAATGCCTATCCACACCTATATTTGAAATACCTATCGGCTTCTATATCTAAAATGCCTATCGGCACCTATTTTTAAAATGCCAATCGGCAACTACATCTGAAATGCCTATCGGCTTATATATCTGAAATGCCTATCGACACCTATTTTTAAAATGCCAATTGGCAACTATATCTGAAATGCCTATCGGCACCTATATCTGAAATGCCTTTCGACACCTATTTTTAAAATGCTAATTGGCAACTATATCTGAAATGCCTATCGGCACCTATATCTGAAATGCCTATCGGTACCTATTTTTGAAATGCCTATCGGAAACTACATCTAAAATGCCTATCGGCAACTATTTTTAAAATGCCAATCGGAAAGTATATCTGAAATGCCTATCGGCACCTATAATTGAAATGCCTATCGGAACCTATTTTTGAAATGCCTAACCGAAACAACATCTGAAATGACTATCAGCACCTATATTTGAAGTGCCTATCGGCAACCATATCTGAAAAGCCTATCCACACCTATATTTGAAATACCTATCGGCTTCTATATCTAAAATGCCTATCGGCACCTATTTTTAAAATGCCAATCGGCAACTATATCTGAAATGCCTATCAGCACCTATATCTGAAATGCCTATCGGCACCAACTTTTGAAATGCCTATCGGAAACTCCATCTGAAATGCCTATCAGCACCTATATTTGAAATGCCTATCGGCAACCATATCTGGAATGCCTGTCGGCACCTATAATTGAAATGCCTATCGGGTTCTATATCTGAAATGCCTATCGGCACCTATATCTGAAATGCCTATCGGCACCTATTGTTGAAATGCCTATCGGAAACTACATCTGAAATGCCTATCAGCACCTATATTTGAAATGCCTATCGGCAACCATATCTGGAATGCCTATCGGCGCCTATATTTGAAATGCCTATCGGCTTCTATATCTGAAATACCTATCGGCGCCTATTTTTAAAATGCCAATCGGCAACTATATCTAAAGTGACTATCGGCACCTATATCTGAAATGCCTATCGGCACCTATTTTTGAAATGCCTATCCAAAACTACATCTGAAATGCCTATCAGCACCTATATTTGAAATGCCTATCGGCAACCACATCAGAAATGCCTATCGGCATCTATATCTGAAATGCCTTTCGGCATTTATATCTGAAATGCCGGTCGACACCTATATTTGAAATGCCTATCGGCACATATATTTTAAATGCCTATCAGCAACTATATCTGATATGCCTATCGGCACCTATATCTGAAATGCCTATCGGCACCTATTTTTGAAATGCCTATCGGCACATATATTTTAAATGCCTATCAGCAACTATATCTGATATGCCTATCGGCACCTATATCTGAAATGCCTATCGGCACCTATTTTTGAAATGCCTATCGGAAACTGCATCTAAAATGCTTATCGGCACCTATTTTTAAAATGCCAATCGGTAAGTATATCTGAAATGCCTATCGGCACCTATATCTGAAATGCCTATCGGAACCTATTTTTGAAATGCCTATCGGAAACTACATCTGAAATGACTATTAGCACCTATATTTGAAATGCCTATCGGCAAACATATCTGAAATGCCTATCCACACCTATATTTGAAATACCTATCGGCTTCTATATCTGAAATGCCTATCGGCACCTATTTTTAAAATGCCAATCGGCAACTATATCTGAAATGCCTATCGGCACCTATATCTGAAGTGCCTATCGGTACCTATTTTTGAAATGCCTATCGGAAACTACATCTGAAATGATTATCAGCGCTTATATTTGATATGCCTATCGGCAACCATATCTGGAATGCCTATCGGTAACTATATTTGAAATGCCTATCGGCTTCTATATCTGAAATGCCTATCGGCACCTATTTTTGAAATACCAATTGGCAACTATATCTGAAATGCCTATCGGCACCTATATCTGAAATGCCTATCAACATATATTTTTGAAATGCCTTTCGGAAACTACATCTGAAATGCCTATCTGCTCCTATATTTGAAATGCCTATCGGCAACCATATCTGAAATGCCTATCGACACCTATATTTAAAATAATTATCGGCTTCTATATCTGAAATGCCTATCGGCACCTGTTTTTAAAATGCCAATCGGCAACTATATCTGAAATGCCTATCGGCACATATATCCGAAATGCCTATCGGCATCAATTTTTGAAATGCCTATCGGAAACTACATCTAAAATGCCTATCAGCACCTATATTTAAAATACCTATCGGCAACCATATCTGGAATGCCTATCGGCACCTATATTTGAAATGACTATCGGCTTCTATATCTGAAATGCCTATCGGCACCTTTTTTTAAAATGCCAATCGGCAACTATATCTGAAATGCCTATCGGCACCTATATCTGAAATGCCTATCGGCACCTATTTTTGAAATGCCTATCGGAAACTACATCTGAAATGCCTATCAGCACCTATATTTGAAATGCTTATCGGCAACCATATCTGAAATGCCTATCGACACCTATATTTGAAATCCCTATCGGCTTCTATATCTGAAATGCCTATCGGCACCTATTTTTAAAATGCCAATCGGCAACTATATCTGAAATGCCTATCGGCACCTATATCTGAAATGCCTATCAGCACCTATTTTTGAAATGCCTATCGGAAACTACATCTGAAATGCCTATCAGCACCTATATTTAAATTGCCTATCGGCAACCACATCAGAAATGCCTATCGGCACCTATATCTGAAATGCCTTTCGGCATTTATATCTGAAATGCCGATCGACACCTATATTTGAAATGCCTATCGGCACTTTTATTTTAAATGCCTATCGGCAACTATATCTGATAAGCCTATCGGCACCTATATCTGAAATGCCTATCGGCACCTATTTTTGAAATGCCAATCTTTAAGTATATCTGAAATGCCTATCGGCACCTATATCTAAAATGCCTATCGGAACCTATTTTTGAAATGCCTATCGGAAACTACATCTGAAATGACTATCAGCACCTATATTTGAAATGCATATCGGCAACCATACCTGAAATGCCTATCCACACCTATATTTGAAATACCTATCGGCTTCTATATCTAAAATGCCTATCGTCACCAATTTTTAAAATGCCAATCGGTAAGAATATCTGAAATGCCTATCGGCACCTATATCTAAAATGCCTATCGGAACCTATTTTTGAAATGCCTATCGGAAACTACATCTGAAATGACTATCAGCACCTATATTTGAAATGCCTATCGGCAATCATATCTGAAATGCCTATCCACACCTATATTTGAAATACCTATCGGCTTCTATATCTAAAATGCCTATCGGCACCTATTTTTAAAATGCCAATCGGCAACTACATCTGAAATGCCTATCGGCTTATATATCTGAAATGCCTATCGACACCTATTTTTAAAATGCCAATTGGCAACTATATCTGAAATGCCTATCGGCACCTATATCTGAAATGCCTTTCGACACCTATTTTTAAAATGCTAATTGGCAACTATATCTGAAATGCCTATCGGCACCTATATCTGAAATGCCTATCGGTACCTATTTTTGAAATGCCTATCGGAAACTACATCTAAAATGCCTATCGGCAACTATTTTTAAAATGCCAATCGGAAAGTATATCTGAAATGCCTATCGGCACCTATATCTGAAATGTCTATCGGAACCTATTTTTGAAATGCCTATCGGAAACAACATCTGAAATGACTATCAGCACCTATATTTGAAGTGCCTATCGGCAACCATATCTGAAAAGCCTATCCACACCTATATTTGAAATACCTATCGGCTTCTATATCTAAAATGCCTATCGGCACCTATTTTTAAAATGCCAATCGGCAACTATATCTGAAATGCCTATCAGCACCTATATCTGAAATGCCTATCGGCACCAACTTTTGAAATGCCTATCGGAAACTCCATCTGAAATGCCTATCAGCACCTATATTTGAAATGCCTATCGGCAACCATATCTGGAATGCCTGTCGGCACCTATAATTGAAATGCCTATCGGGTTCTATATCTGAAATGCCTATCGGCACCTATTTTTAAAATACCAATCGGCTACTATATCTGAAATGCCTATCGGCACCTATATCTAAAATGCCTATCGGCATATATTTTTGAAATGCCTTTCGGAAACTACATCTGAAATGCCTATCTGCTCCTATATTCGAAATGCCTATCGGCAAACATATCTGAAATGCTTATCGACACCTATATTTGAAATACCTATCGGCTTCTATATCTGAAATGCCTATCGGCACCTGTTTTTAAAATGCCAATCGGCAACTATATCTGAAATGCCTATCGGCACCTATATCCGAAATGCCTATCGGCATCAATTTTTGAAATGCCTATCGGAAACTACATCTAAAATGCCTATCAGCACCTATATTTGAAATGCCTATCGGCAACTATATCTGCAATGCCTATCGGCACCTATATTTGAAATGCCTATCGGCTTCTATATCTGAAATGCCTATCGGCACCTATTTTTTAAATGCCAATTGGCAACTATATCTGAAATGACTATCGGCACCTATATCTGAAATGCCTATCGGCACCTATTTTTGAAATGCCTATCAAAAACTACATCTGAAATGCCTATCAGCACCTATATTTGAAATGCCTATCGGAAACTACATCTGAAATGCCTATCAGCACCTATATTTGAAATGCCTATCGGCAACCATATTGGAATGCCTATCGGCACCTATATTTGAAATGCCTATCGGCTTCTATATCTGAAATGCCTATCGGCACCTATTTTTAAAATACCAATCGGCAACTATATCTGAAATGCCTATCGGCACCTATATCTGAAATGCCTATCGGCATATATTTTTGAAATGCCTTTCGGAAACTACATCTGAAATGCCTATCTGCTCCTATATTTTAAAAATGCCTATCGGCAACCATATCTGAAATGCCTATCGACACCTATATTTGAAATACCTATCGGCTTCTATATCTAAAATGCCTATCGGCACCTGTTTTTAAAATGCCAATCGGCAACTATATCTGAAATGGCTATCGGCACCTATATCCGAAATGCCTATCGGCATCAATTTTTGAAATGCCTATCGGAAACTACATCTGAAATGCCTATCAGCACCTATATTTGAAATGCCTATCGGCAACCATATCTGGAATGCCTATCGGCACTTATATTTGAAATGCCTATCGGCTTCTATATCTGAAATGCCTATCGGCACCTATTTTTAAAATACCAATCGGCAACTATATCTGAAATGCCTATCGGCACCTATATCTGAAATGCCTATCGGCTTCTATATCTGAAATGCCTATCGGCACCTGTTTTTAAAATGCCATTCGGCAACTATATCTGAAATGCCTATCGGCACCTATATCCGAAATGCCTATCGGCATCAATTTTTGAAATGCCTATCGGAAACTACATCTAAAATGCCTATCAGCACCTATATTTGAAATGCCTATCGGCAACCATATCTGGAATGCTTATCGGCACCTATATTTGAAATGCCTATCGGCTTCTATATCTGAAATGCCTATCGGCACCTATTTTTGAAATGCCTATCGGAAACTACATCTGAAATGCCTATCAGCACTTATATTTGAAATGCTTATCGGCAACCATAGCTGAAATGCCTATCGACACCTATATTTAAAATCCCTATCGGCTTCTATATCTGAAATGCCTATCGGCACCTATTTTTAAAATGCCAATCGGCAACTATATCTGAAATGCCTATCGGCACCTATATCTGAAATGCCTATCGGCACCTATTTTTGAAATGCCTATCGGAAACTACATCTGAAATGCCTATCAGCACCTATATTTGAAATGCCTATCGGCAACCATATCTGGAATGCCTATCGGCGCCTATATTTGAAATGCCTATCGGCTTCTATATCTGAAATGCCTATCGGAACCTATTTTTAAAATGCCAATCGGCATTTATATCTGAAGTGCCTATCGGCACCTATATCTAAAATGCCTATCGGCACCTATTTTTGAAATGCCTATCGAAATCTACATCTGAAATGCCTATCAGCACCTATATTTGAAATGCCTATCGGCAACCACATCAGAAATGCCTATCGGCACCTATATCTGAAATGCCTTTCGGCATTTATATCTGAAATACCGATCGACACCTATATTTGAAATGCCTATCGGCACTTTTATTTTAAATGCCTATCGGCAACTATATCTGATAAGCCTATCGGCACCTATATCTGAAATGCCTATCGGCACCTATTTTTGAAATGCCAATCTTTAAGTATATCTGAAATGCCTATCGGCACCTATATCTAAAATGCCTATCGGAAACTACATCTGAAATGACTATCAGCACCTATATTTGAAATGCCTATCGGCAATCATATCTGAAATGCCTATCCACACCTATATTTGAAATACCTATCGGCTTCTATATCTAAAATGCCTATCGGCACCTATTTTTAAAATGCCAATCGGCAACTACATCTGAAATGCCTATCGGCTTATATATCTGAAATGCCTATCGACACCTATTTTTAAAATGCCAATTGGCAACTATATCTGAAATGCCTATCGGCACCTATATCTGAAATGCCTTTCGACACCTATTTTTAAAATGCTAATTGGCAACTATATCTGAAATGCCTATCGGCACCTATATCTGAAATGCCTATCGGTACCTATTTTTGAAATGCCTATCGGAAACTACATCTAAAATGCCTATCGGCAACTATTTTTAAAATGCCAATCGGAAAGTATATCTGAAATGCCTATCGGCACCTATATCTGAAATGTCTATCGGAACCTATTTTTGAAATGCCTATCGGAAACAACATCTGAAATGACTATCAGCACCTATATTTGAAGTGCCTATCGGCAACCATATCTGAAAAGCCTATCCACACCTATATTTGAAATACCTATCGGCTTCTATATCTAAAATGCCTATCGGCACCTATTTTTAAAATGCCAATCGGCAACTATATCTGAAATGCCTATCAGCACCTATATCTGAAATGCCTATCGGCACCAACTTTTGAAATGCCTATCGGAAACTCCATCTGAAATGCCTATCAGCACCTATATTTGAAATGCCTATCGGCAACCATATCTGGAATGCCTGTCGGCACCTATAATTGAAATGCCTATCGGGTTCTATATCTGAAATGCCTATCGGCACCTATTTTTAAAATACCAATCGGCTACTATATCTGAAATGCCTATCGGCACCTATATCTAAAATGCCTATCGGCATATATTTTTGAAATGCCTTTCGGAAACTACATCTGAAATGCCTATCTGCTCCTATATTCGAAATGCCTATCGGCAACCATATCTGAAATGCTTATCGACACCTATATTTGAAATACCTATCGGCTTCTATATCTGAAATGCCTATCGGCACCTGTTTTTAAAATGCCAATCGGCAACTATATCTGAAATGCCTATCGGCACCTATATCCGAAATGCCTATCGGCATCAATTTTTGAAATGCCTATCGGAAACTACATCTAAAATGCCTATCAGCACCTATATTTGAAATGCCTATCGGCAACTATATCTGCAATGCCTATCGGCACCTATATTTGAAATGCCTATCGGCTTCTATATCTGAAATGCCTATCGGCACCTATTTTTTGAATGCCAATTGGCAACTATATCTGAAATGACTATCGGCACCTATATCTGAAATGCCTATCGGCACCTATTTTTGAAATGCCTATCAAAAACTACATCTGAAATGCCTATCAGCACCTATATTTGAAATGCCTATCGGAAACTACATCTGAAATGCCTATCAGCACCTATATTTGAAATGCCTATCGGCAACCATATTGGAATGCCTATCGGCACCTATATTTGAAATGCCTATCGGCTTCTATATCTGAAATGCCTATCGGCACCTATTTTTAAAATACCAATCGGCAACTATATCTGAAATGCCTATCGGCACCTATATCTGAAATGCCTATCGGCATATATTTTTGAAATGCCTTTCGGAAACTACATCTGAAATGCCTATCTGCTCCTATATTTTAAAAATGCCTATCGGCAACCATATCTGAAATGCCTATCGACACCTATATTTGAAATACCTATCGGCTTCTATATCTAAAATGCCTATCGGCACCTGTTTTTAAAATGCCAATCGGCAACTATATCTGAAATGGCTATCGGCACCTATATCCGAAATGCCTATCGGCATCAATTTTTGAAATGCCTATCGGAAACTACATCTGAAATGCCTATCAGCACCTATATTTGAAATGCCTATCGGCAACCATATCTGGAATGCCTATCGGCACTTATATTTGAAATGCCTATCGGCTTCTATATCTGAAATGCCTATCGGCACCTATTTTTAAAATACCAATCGGCAACTATATCTGAAATGCCTATCGGCACCTATATCTGAAATGCCTATCGGCTTCTATATCTGAAATGCCTATCGGCACCTGTTTTTAAAATGCCATTCGGCAACTATATCTGAAATGCCTATCGGCACCTATATCCGAAATGCCTATCGGCATCAATTTTTGAAATGCCTATCGGAAACTACATCTAAAATGCCTATCAGCACCTATATTTGAAATGCCTATCGGCAACCATATCTGGAATGCTTATCGGCACCTATATTTGAAATGCCTATCGGCTTCTATATCTGAAATGCCTATCGGCACCTATTTTTGAAATGCCTATCGGAAACTACATCTGAAATGCCTATCAGCACCTATATTTGAAATGCTTATCGGCAACCATAGCTGAAATGCCTATCGACACCTATATTTAAAATCCCTATCGGCTTCTATATCTGAAATGCCTATCGGCACCTATTTTTAAAATGCCAATCGGCAACTATATCTGAAATGCCTATCGGCACCTATATCTGAAATGCCTATCGGCACCTATTTTTGAAATGCCTATCGGAAACTACATCTGAAATGCCTATCAGCACCTATATTTGAAATGCCTATCGGCAACCATATCTGGAATGCCTATCGGCGCCTATATTTGAAATGCCTATCGGCTTCTATATCTGAAATGCCTATCGGAACCTATTTTTAAAATGCCAATCGGCATTTATATCTGAAGTGCCTATCGGCACCTATATCTAAAATGCCTATCGGCACCTATTTTTGAAATGCCTATCGAAATCTACATCTGAAATGCCTATCAGCACCTATATTTGAAATGCCTATCGGCAACCACATCAGAAATGCCTATCGGCACCTATATCTGAAATGCCTTTCGGCATTTATATCTGAAATACCGATCGACACCTATATTTGAAATGCCTATCGGCACTTTTATTTTAAATGCCTATCGGCAACTATATCTGATAAGCCTATCGGCACCTATATCTGAAATGCCTATCGGCACCTATTTTTGAAATGCCAATCTTTAAGTATATCTGAAATGCCTATCGGCACCTATATCTAAAATGCCTATCGGAACCTATTTTTGAAATGCCTATCGGAAACTACATCTGAAATGACTATCAGCACCGATATTTGAAATGCCAATCGGAAACCATATCTGAAATGCCTATCCACACCTATATTTGAAATACCTATCGGCTTCTATATCTAAAATGCCTATCGGCACCTATTTTTAAAATGCCAATCGGCAACTACATCTGAAATGCCTATCGGTTTATATATCTGAAATGCCTATCGGCACCTTTTTTTAAAATGCCAATCGGCAACTATATCTGAAATGCCAATCGGCACCTATATCTGAAATGCCTATCGACACCTATTTTTAAAATGCCAATTGGCAACTATATCTGAAATGCCTATCGGCACCTATATCTGAAATGCCTATCGACACCTATTTTTAAAATGCCAATTGGCAACTATATCTGAAATGCCTATCGGCACCTATATCTGTAATGCCTATCGGTACCTATTTTTGAAATGCCTATCGGAAACTACATCTAAAATGATTATCAGCACTTATATTTGAAATGCCTATCGGCAACCATATCTGGAATGCCTATCGGCACCTATATTTGAAATGCCTATCGGCTTCTATATCTGAAATGCCTATCGACACCTATTTTTAAAATACCAATCGGAAACTATATCTGAAATGCCTATCGGCACCTATATCTGAAATGCCTATCGGCACCTATTTTTAAAATGCCTATCGGAAACTCCATCTGAAATGCCTATCAGCACCTATATTTGAAATGCCTATCGGCAACCATATCTGGGATGCCTATCGGCACTTATATTTGAAATGCCTATCGGCAACCATATCTGTAATGCCTATCGGCACCTATATCTGAAATGCCTATCGGCACCTATTTTTGAAATGCCTATCGGAAACTACATCTGAAATGCCTATCAGCACCTTTATTTGAAATGCTTATCGGCAACCATATCTGAAATAGCTATCGACACCTATATTTGAAATCCCTATCGGCTTCTATACCTGAAATGCCTACCGGGACCTATTTTTAAAATGCCAATCGGCAACTATATCTGAAATGCCAATCGGCACCTATATCTGAAATGCCTATCGGCACCTATTTTTGAAATGCCTATCGGAAACTACATCTGAAATGCCTATCAGCACCTATATTTGAAATGCCTATCGGCAACCATATCTGGAATGCCTATCGGCGCCTATATTTGAAATGCCTATCGGCTTCTATATCTAAAATGCCTATCGGCACCTATTTTTAAAATGCCAATCGGCAACTATATCTGAAGTGCCTATCGGCACCTATATCTCAAATGCCTATCGGCACCTATTTTTGAAATGCCTATCAAAAACTACATCTGAAATGCCTATCAGCATTTATATTTGAAATGCCTATCGGCAACCACATCAGAAATGCCTATCGGCACCTATATCTGAAATGCCCTACGGCATTTATGTCTGAAATGCCGATCGACACCTATATTTGAAATGCCTATCGGCACCTATATTTTAAATGCCTATCGGCAACTATATCAGATATGCCTATCGGCACCTATATCTGAAATGCCTATCGGCACCTATTTTTGAAATGCCTATCGGAAACTACATCTAAAATGCCTATCGGCACCTATTTTTAAAATGCCAATCGGCAACTATATCTGAAATGCCTATCGGCACCTATATCTGAAATGCCTATCGGCACCTATTTTTAAAATGCCTATCGGAAACTACATCTGAAATGCCTATCAGCACCTATATTTGAAATGCTTATCGGCAACTATATCTGAAATGCCAATCGACACTTATATTTGAAATCCCTATCGGCTTCTATATCTGAAATGCCTATCGGCACCTATTTTAAAAATGCCAATCGGCAACTACATCTGAAATGCCTATCGGCTTATATATCTGAAATGCCTATCGGCACCTATTTTTAAAATGCCAATCGGCAACTATATCTGAAATGCCAATCGGCACCTATATCTGAAATGCCTATCAACACCTATTTTTAAAATGCCAATTGGCAACTATATCTGAAATGCCTATCGGCACATATATCTGAAATGCCTATCGGTACCTATTTTTGAAATGCCTATCGGAAACTACATCTGAAATGCCTATCAGCACCTATATTTGAAATGCCTATCGGCAACCAATTCTGGAATGCCTATCGGCACCTATATTTGAAATGCCTATCGGCTTCTATATCTGAAATGCCTATCGGCACCTATTTTTAAAATGCCAATCGGCAACTATATCTGAAATGCCTATCGGCACCTATATCTGAAATGCCTATCGGCACCTATTTTTGAAATTACTATCGAAAACTACATCTGAAATGCCTATCAGCATCTATATTTGAAATGCCTATTGGCAACCACATCAGAAATGCCTATTGGCACCTATATCTGAAATGCCTTTCGGCATTTATATCTGAAATGCCTATCCACACCTATATTTGAAATACCTATCGGCTTCTATATCTAAAATGCCTATCGGCACCTATTTTTAAAATGCCAATCGGCAACTATTTCTGAATTGCCTATCGGCACCTCTTTTTAAAATGCCAATCGGCAACTATATCTGAAATGCCAATCGGCACCTATATCTGAAATGCCTATCGACACCTATTTTTAAAATGCCAATTGGCAACTATATCTGAAATGCCTATCGGCACCTCTATCTGAAATGCCTATCAACACCTATTTTTAAAATGCCAATTGGCAACTATATCTGAAATGCCTATCGGCACCTATATCTGAAATGCCTATCGGTACCTATTTTTGAAATGCCTATCGGAAACTACATCTGAAATGCCTATCCGCACCTATATTTGAAATGCCTATCGGCAACCATATCTGGAATGCCTATCGGCACCTATATTTGAAATGCCTATCGGCTTTTATATCTGAAATGCCTATCGGCACCTATTTTTAAAATGCCAATCGGCAACTATATCTGGAATGCCTATCGGCACCTATATCTGAAATGCCTATCGGCACCTATTTTTGAAATGCCTATCGGAAACTACATCTGAAGTGCCTATCAGCACCTATATTTAAAATGCCTATCGGCAACTATATCTGGAATGCCTATCGGCGCCTATATTTGAAATACCTATCGGCTTCTATATCTAAAATGCCTATCGGCACCTATTTTTAAAATGCCAAACGGCAACTACATCTGAAATGCCTATCGGCTTATATATCTGAAATGCCTATCGGCACCTATTTTTTAAATGCCAATCGGCAACTATATCTGAAATGCCAATCGGCACCTATATCTGAAATGCCTATCGACACCTATTTTTAAAATGCCAATTGGCAACTATATCTGAAATGCCTATCGGCACCTATATCTGAAATGCCTATCGGCACCTATTTTTGAAATGCCTATTGAAAACTACATCAGAAATGCCTATTGGCACCTATATCTGAAATACCTTTCGGCATTTATATCTGAAATGCCGGTCGACACCTATATTTGAAATGCCTATCGGCACATATATTTTAAATACCTATCGGGAACTATATCTGATATGCCTATCGGCACCTATATCTGAAATGCCTATCGGCACCTATTTTTGAAATGCCTATCGGAAACTCCATCTAAAATGCCTATCGGCATCTATTTTTAAAATGCCAATCGGTAAGTATATCTGAAATGCCTATCGGCACCTATATCTGAAATGCCTATCGGAACCTATTTTTGAAATGCCTATCGGAAACTACATCTGAAATGACTATCAGCACCTATATTTGAAATGCCTATCGGCAACCATATCTGAAATGCCTATCCACACCTATATTTGAAATACCTATCGGCTTCTATATCTGAAATGCCTATCGGCACCTATTTTTAAAATGCCAATCGGCAACTATATCTGAAATGCCTATCGGCACCTATATCTGAAATGCCTATCGGTACCTATTTTTGAAATGCCTATCGGAAACTACATCTGAAATGATTATCAGCGCTTATATTTGATATGCCTATCGGCAACCATATCTGGAATGCCTATCGGCAACTATATTTGAAATGCCTATCGGCTTCTATATCTGAAATGCCTATCGGCACCTATTTTTAAAATACCAATCGGCAACTATATCTAAAATGCCTCTCGGCACCTATATCTGAAATGGCTATCGGCATATATTTTTGAAATGCCTTTCGGAAACTACATCTGAAATGCCTATCTGCTCCTATATTTGAAATGCCTATCGGCAACCATATCTGAAATTCCTATCGACACCTATATTTGAAATACCTATCGGCTTCTATATCTGAAATGCCTATCGGTACCTATTTTTAAAATGCCAATCGGCAACTATATCTGAAATGCCTATCGGCACCTATATCCGAAATGCCTATCGGCATCAATTTTTGAAATGCCTATCGGAAACTACATCTAAAATGCCTATCAGCACCTATATTTGAAATGCCTATCGGCAACCATATCTGGAATGCCTATCGGCACCTATATTTGAAATGCCTATCGGCTTCTATATCTGAAATGCCTATCGGCACCTATTTTTAAAATACCAATCGGCAACTATATCTAAAATGCCTATCGGCACCTATATCTGAAATGGCTATCGGCATATATTTTTGAAATGCCTTTCGGAAACTACATCTGAAATGCCTATCTGCTCCTATATTTGAAATGCCTATCGGCAACCATATCTGAAATGCCTATCGACACCTATATTTGAAATACCTATCGGCTTCTATATCTGAAATGCCTATCGGTACCTATTTTTAAAATGCCAATCGGCAACTATATCTGAAATGCCTATCGGCACCTATATCTGAAATGCCTATCGGCACCTATTTTTGAAACGCCAATCGGAAACTACATCTGAAATGCCTATCAGCACCTATATTTGAAATGCTTATCGGCAACCATATCTGAAATGCCTATCGACACCTATATTTGAAATCCCTATCGGCTTCTATATCTGAAATGCCTATCGGCACCTATTTTTAAAATGCCAATCGGCAACTACAACTGAAATGCCTATCGGCACCTATATCTGAAATGCCTGTCGGCACCTATTTTTGAAATGCCTATCGGAAACTACATCTGATATGCCTATCAGCACCTATATTTGAAATGCCTATCGGCAACCATATCTGGAATGCCTATCGGCGCCTATATTTGAAATGCCTATCGGCTTCTATATCTGAAATGCATATCGGCACATATTTTTAAAATGCCAATCGGCATTTATATCTGAAGTGCTTATCGGCACCTATATCTGAAATGCCTATCGGCACCTATTTTTGAAATGCCTATCGAAAACTAGATCTGAAATGCCTATCAGCACCTATATTTGAAATGCCTATCGGCAACCACATCAGAAATGCCTATCGACACCTATATCTGAAATGCCTTTCGGCATTTATATTTGAAATGCCGATCGACACCTATATTTGAAATGCCTATCGGCACTTTTATTTTAAATGCCTATCGGCAACTATATCTGATAAGCCTATCGGCACCTATATCTAAAATGCCTATCGGCACCTATTTTTGAAATGCCTATCGAAAACTACATCTGAAATGCCTATCAGCACCTATATTTGAAATGCCTATCGGCAACCACATCAGAAATGCCTATCGGCACCTATATCTGAAATGCCTTTCGGCATTTATATCTGAAATGCCGGTCGACACCTATATTTGAAATGCCTATCGGCACTTTTATTTTAAATGCCTATCGGCAACTATATCTGATAAACCTATCGGCACCTATATCTGAAATGCCTATCGTCACCTATTTTTGAAATGCCAATCTTTAAGTATATCTGAAATGCCTATCGGCACCTATATCTAAAATGCCTATCGGAACTTATTTTTGAAATGCCTATCGGAAACTACATCTGAAATGACTATCAGCACCTATATTTGAAATGCCTATCGGCAACCATATCTGAAATGCCTATCCACACCTATATTTGAAATACCTATCGGCTTCTATATCTAAAATGCCTATCGGCACCTATTTTTAAAATGCCAATCGGTAAGTATATCTGAAATGCCTAACGGCACCTATATCTAAAATGCCTATCGGAACCTATTTTTGAAACGCCTATCGGAAACTATATCTGAAATGACTATCAGCACCTATATTTGAAATGCCTATCGGCAACCATATCTGAAATGCCTATCCACACCTATATTTGAAATACCTATCGGCTTCTATATCTAAAATGCCTATCGGCACCTATTTTTAAAATTCCAATCGGCAACTACATCTGAAATGCCTATCGGCTTATATATCTGAAATGCCTATCGGCACCTATTTTTAAAATGCCAATCGGCAACTATATCTGAAATGCCAATCGGCACATATATCTGAAATGCCTATCGGCACCTATATTTGAAATGCCTATCGGCAACCATATCTAAAATGCCTATCGACACCTATATTTGAAATCCCTATCGGCTTCTATATCTGAAATGCCTATCGGCACCTATTTTTAAAATGCCAATCGGCAACTATATCTGAAATGCCAATTGGCTCCTATATCTGAAATGCCTATCGACACCTATTTTTAAAATGCCAATTGGCAACTATATCTGAAATGCCCATTGGCACCTATATCTGAAATGACTATCGGTACCTATTTTTGAAATGCCTATCGGAAACTACATCTGAAATGATTATCAGCACTTATATTTGAAATGCCTATCGGCAACTATATCTGGAATGCCTATCGGCACCTATATTTGAAATGCCTATCGGCTTCTATATCTGAAATGCCTATCGGCACCTATTTTTAAAGTACCAATCGGCAACTATATCTGAAATGCCTATCGGCACCTATATCTGAAATGCCTATCGGCACCTATTTTTGAAATGCCTATCGGAAACTCCATCTGAAATGATTATCAGCACCTATATTTGAAATGCCTATCGGCAACCATATCTGGAATGCCTATCGGCACCTATATTTGAAATGCCTATCGGCAACCATATCTGGAATGCCTATCGGCACCTATATTTGAAATGCCTATCGGCTTCTATATCTGAAATGCCTATCGACACCTATTTTTAAAATGCCAAACGGCAACTATATCTGAAATGCCTATCGGCACCTATTTTTGAAATGCCTATCGGAAACTACATCTGAAATGCCTATCTGCACCTTTATTTGAAATGCTTATCGGCAACCATATCTGAAATAGCTATCGACACCTATATTTGAAATCCCTATCGGCTTCTATATCTGAAATGCCTATCGGCACCTATTTTTAAAATGCCAATCGGCAACTATATCTGAAATGCCAATCGGCACCTATATCTGAAATGCCTATCGGCACCTATTTTTGAAATGCCTATCGGAAACTACATCTGAAATGCCTATCAGCACCATTATTTGAAATGCCTATCGGCAACCATATCTGGAATGCCTATCGGCGCCTATATTTGAAATGCCTATCGGCTTCTATATCTAAAATGCCTATCGGCACCTATTTTTAAAATGCCAATCGGCAACTATATCTGAAGTGCCTATCAGCACCTATATCTCAAATGCCTATCGGCACCTATTTTTGAAATGCCTATCGAAAACTCCATCTGAAATGCCTATCAGCATTTATATTTGAAATGCCTATCGGCAACCACATCAGAAATGCCTATCGGCACCTATATCTGAAATGCCCTACGGCATTTATATCTGAAATGCCGATCGACACCTATATTTGAAATGCCTATCGGCACCTATATTTTAAATGCCTATCGGCAACTATATCTGATATGCCTATCGGCACCTATATCTGAAATGCCTATCGGCACCTATTTTTGAAATGCCTATCGGAAACTACATCTAAAATGCCTATCGGCGCCTATTTTTTAAATGCCAATCGGAAAGTATATCTGAAATGCCTATCGGCACCTATAATTGAAATGCCTATCGGAACCTATTTTTGAAATGCTTATCGGAAACAACATCTGAAATGACTATCAGCACCTATATTTAAAATGCCTATCGGCAACCATATCTGAAATGCCTATCCACACCTGTATTTGAAATACCTATCGTCTTCTATATCTAAAATGCCTATCGGCACCTATTTTTAAAATGCCAATCGGCAACTATATCTGAAATGCCTATCGGCACCTATATCTGAAATGCCTATCGGCACTAACTTTTGAAATGCCTATCGGAAACTCCATCTGAAATGCCTATCAGCACCTATATTTGAAATGCCTATCGGCAACCATATCTGAAATGCCTATCGGCACCTATATTTGAAATGCCTATCGGGTTCTATATCTGAAAAGCCTATCGACACCTATTTTTAAAATGCTAATCGGCAACTATATCTGAAATGCCTATCGGCACCTATATCCGAAATGCCTATCAGCATCAATTTTTGAAATGCCTATCGGAAACTACATCTGAAATGCCTATCAGCACCTATATTTGAAATGCCTATCGGCAACCATATCTGAAATGCCTATCGACACCTATATTTGAAATACCTATCGCCTTCTATATCTGAAATGCCAATCGGTACCTATTTTTAAAATGCCAATCGGTAACTATATCTGAAATGCCTATCGGCACCTATATCTGAAATGCCTATCGACACCTATTTTTAAAATGCCAATTGGCAACTATATCTGAAATGCCCATTGGCACCTATATCTGAAATGCCTATCGGTACCTATTTTTGAAATGCCTATCGGAAACTACATCTGAAATGATTATCAGCACTTATATTTGAAATGCCTATCGGCAACCATATCTGGAATGCCTATCGGCACCTATATTTGAAATGCCTATCGGCTTCTATATCTGAAATGCCTATCGGCACCTATTTTTAAAATACCAATCGGCAACTATATCTGAAATGCCTATCGGCACCTATATCTGAAATGCCTATCGGCACCTATTTTTGAAATGCCTATCGGAAACTCCATCTGAAATGCCTATCAGCACCTATATTTGAAATGCCTATCGGCAACCATATCTGGAATGCCTATCGGCACCTATATTTGAAATGCCTATCGGCAACCATATCTGGAATGCCTATCGGCACCTATATTTGAAATGCCTATCGGCTTCTATATCTGAAATGCCTATCGACACCTATTTTTAAAATGCCAAACGGCAACTATATCTGAAATGCCTATCGGCACCTATATCTGAAATGCGTATCGGCACCTATTTTTGAAATGCCTATCGGAAACTACATCTGAAATGCCTATCAGCACCTTTATTTGAAATGCTTATCGGCAACCATATCTGAAATAGCTATCGACACCTATATTTGAAATCCCTATCGGCTTCTATATCTGAAATGCCTATCGGCACCTATTTTTAAAATGCCAATCGGCAATTATATCTGAAATGCCAATCGGCACCTATATCTGAAATGCCTATCGGCACCTATTTTTGAAATGCCTATCGGAAACTACATCTGAAATGCCTATCAGCACCATTATTTGAAATGCCTATCGGCAACCTTTTTTGGAATGCCTATCGGCGCCTATATTTGAAATGCCTATCGGCTTCTATATCTAAAATGCCTATCGGCACCTATTTTTAAAATGCCAATCGGCAACTATATCTGAAGTGCCTATCAGCACCTATATCTCAAATGCCTATCAACACCTATTTTTGAAATGCCTATCGAAAACTACATCTGAAATGCCTATCAGCATTTATATTTGAAATGCCTATCGGCAACCACATCAAAAATGCCTATCGGCACCTATATCTGAAATGCCCTACGGCATTTATATCTGAAATGCCGATCGACACCTATATTTGAAATGCCTATCGGCACCTATATTTTAAATGCCTATCGGCAACTATATCTGATATGCCTATCGGCACCTATATCTGAAATGCCTATCGGCACCTATTTTTGAAATGCCTGTCGGAAACTACATCTAAAATGCCTATCGGCGCCTATTTTTTAAATGCCAATCGTAAAGTATATCTGAAATGCCTATCGGCACCTATAATTGAAATGCCTATCGGAACTTATTTTTGAAATGCCTATCGGAAACAACATCTGAAATAACTATCAGCACCTATATTTGAAATGCCTATCGGCAACCATATCTGAAATGCCTATCCACACCTGTTTTTGAAATACCTATCGTCTTCTATATCTAAAATGCCTATCGGCACCTATTTTTAAAATGCCAATCGGCAACTATATCTGAAATGCCTATCGGCACCTATATCTGAAATGCCTATCGGCACTAACTTTTGAAATGCCTATCGGAAGCTCCATCTGAAATGCCTATCAGCACCTATATTTGAAATGCCTATCGGCAACCATATCTGAAATGCCTACCGGCACCTATATTAGAATTGCCTATCGGGTTCTATATCTGAAATGCCTATCGACACCTATTTTTAAAATGCTAATCGGCAACTATATCTGAAATGCCTATCGGCACCTATATCCGAAATGCCTATCAGCATCAATTTTTGAAATGCCTATCGGAAACTACATCTGAAATGCCTATCAGCACCTATATTTGAAATGCCTATCGGCAACCATATCTGAAATGCCTATCGACACCTATATTTGAAATACCTATCGCCTTCTATATCTGAAATGCCTATCGGTACCTATTTTTAAAATGTCATTCGGTAACTATATCTGAAATGCCTATTGGCACCTATATTTGAAATGCCTATCGGCACCATTTTTTGAAATGCCTATCGGAAACTACATCCGGAATGCCTATCAGCACCTATATTTGAAATGCCTATTGGCAACCATATCTGGAATGCCTATCGGCACCTATATTTGAAATGCCTATCGGCTTCTATATCTGAAATGCTTATCGACACCAATTTTTGAAATGCCTATCGGAAACTACATCTGAAATGCCTATCAGCACCTATATTTGAAATGCCTATCGGAAACCATATCTGGAATGCTCATCGGCACCTATATTTGAAATGCCTATCGGCTTATATATCTGAAATGCCTATCGGCACCTATTTTTAAAATGCCAATCGGCAACTATATCTGAAATGCCTATCGGCACCTATATCTGAAATGCCTATCGGCACCTATTTTTGAAATGCCTATCGGAAACTACATCTGAAATGCCTATCAGCATCTATATTTGAAATGCTTATCGGCAACCATATCTGAAATGCCTATCGACACCTATATTTAAAATCCCTTTCGGCTTCTATATCTGAAATGCCTATCGGCACCTATTTTTAAAATGCCAATCGGCAACTATATCTGAAATGCCTATCGGCACCTATATCTGAAATGCCTATCGGCACCAATTTTTGAAATGCCTATCGGAAACTACATCTGAAATGCCTATCAGCACCTATATTTGAAATGCCTATCGGCAACCATATCTGGAATGCTCATCGGCACCTATATTTGAAATGCCTATCGGCTTATATATCTGAAATTCCTATCGGCACCTATTTTTAAAATGCCAATCGGCAACTATATCTGAAATGCCTATCGGCACCTATATCTGAAATGCCGATCGGCACCTATTTTTGAAATGCCTATCGGAAACTACATCTGAAATGCCTATCAGCACCTATATTTGAAATGCCTATCGGCTTCTATATCTAAAATGCCTATCGGCACCTATTTTTAAAATGCCAATCGGCAACTATATCTGAAGTGCCTATCAGCACCTATATCTCAAATGCCTATCAACACCTATTTTTGAAATGCCTATCGAAAACTACATCTGAAATGCATATCAGCATTTATATTTGAAATGCCTATCGGCAACAACATCAAAAATGCCTATCGGCACCTATATCTGAAATGCCCTACGGCATTTATATCTGAAATGCCGATCGACACCTATATTTGAAATGCCTATCGGCACCTATATTTTAAATGCCTATCGGCAACTATATCTGATATGCCTATCGGCACCTATATCTGAAATGCCTATCGGCACCTATTTTTGAAATGCCTATCGGAAACTACATCTAAAATGCCTATCGGCGCCTATTTTTTAAATGCCAATCGTAAAGTATATCTGAAATGCCTATCGGCACCTATAATTGAAATGCCTATCGGAACCTATTTTTGAAATGCTTATCGGAAACAACATCTGAAATGACTATCAGCACCTATATTTAAAATGCCTATCGGCAACCATATCTGAAATGCCTATCCACACCTGTATTTGAAATACCTATCGTCTTCTATATCTAAAATGCCTATCGGCACCTATTTTTAAAATGCCAATCGGCAACTATATCTGAAATGCCTATCGGCACCTATATCTGAAATGCCTATCGGCACTAACTTTTGAAATGCCTATCGGAAACTCCATCTGAAATGCCTATCAGCACCTATATTTGAAATGCCTATCGGCAACCATATCTGAAATGCCTATCGGCACCTATATTTGAAATGCCTATCGGGTTCTATATCTGAAAAGCCTATCGACACCTATTTTTAAAATGCTAATCGGCAACTATATCTGAAATGCCTATCGGCACCTATATCCGAAATGCCTATCAGCATCAATTTTTGAAATGCCTATCGGAAACTACATCTGAAATGCCTATCAGCACCTATATTTGAAATGCCTATCGGCAACCATATCTGAAATGCCTATCGACACCTATATTTGAAATACCTATCGCCTTCTATATCTGAAATGCCTATCGGTACCTATTTTTAAAATGCCAATCGGTAACTATATCTGAAATGCCTATCGGCACCTATATCTGAAATGCCTATCGGCACCATTTTTTGAAATGCCTATCGGAAACTACATCCGGAATGCCTATCAGCACCTATATTTGAAATGCCTATCGGCAACCATATCTGGAATGCCTATCGGCACCTATATTTGAAATGCCTATCGGCTTCTATATCTGAAATGCCTATCGACACCAATTTTTGAAATGCCTATCGGAAACTACATCTGAAATGCCTATCAGCACCTATATTTGAAATGCCTATCGGCAACCATATCTGGAATGCTCATCGGCACCTATATTTGAAATGCCTATCGGCTTATATATCTGAAATGCCTATCGGCACCTTTTTTTAAAATGCCAATCGGCAACTATATCTGAAATGCCTATCGGCACCTATATCTGAAATGCCTATCGGCACCTATTTTTGAAATGCCTATCGGAAACTACATCTGAAATGCCTATCAGCACCTATATTTGAAATGCTTATCGGCAACTATATCTGAAATGCCTATCGACACCTATATTTAAAATCCCTATCGGCTTCTATATCTGAAATGCCTATCCACACTTATATTTGAAATACCTATCGGCTTCTATATCTAAAATGCCTATCGGCACCTATTTTTAAAATTCCAATCGGCAACTACATCTGAAATGCCTATCGGCTTATATATCTGAAATGCCTATCGGCACCTATTTTTAAAATGCCAATCGGCAACTATATCTGAAATGCCAATCGGCACATATATCTGAAATGCCTATCGGCACCTATTTTTGAAATGCCTATCGGAAACTACATCTGAAATCCCTATCAGCACCTCTATTTGAAATGCCTATCGGCAACCATATCTGAAATGCCTATCGACACCTATATTTGAAATCTCTATCGGCTTCTATATCTCAAATGCCTATCGGCACCTATTTTTAAAATGCCAATCGGCAACTATATCTGAAATACCAATCGGCACCTATATCTGAAATGCCTATCGACACCTATTTTTAAAATGCCAATTGGCAACTATATCTGAAATGCCCATTGGCACCTATATCTGAAATGCCTATCGGTACCTATTTTTGAAATGCCTATCGGAAACTACATCTGAAATGATTATCAGCACTTATATTTGAAATGCCTATCGGCAACCATATCTGGAATGCCTATCGGCACCTATATTTGAAATGCCTATCGGCTTCTATATCTGAAATGCCTATCGGCACCTATTTTTAAAATACCAATCGGCAACTATATCTGAAATGCCTATCGGCACCTATATCTGAAATGCCTATCGGCACCTATTTTTGAAATGCCTATCGGAAACTCCATCTGAAATGCCTATCAGCACCTATATTTGAAATGCCTATCGGCAACCATATCTGGAATGCCTATCGGCACCTATATTTGAAATGCCTATCGGCAACCATATCTGGAATAGCTATCGACACCTATATTTGAAATCCCTATCGGCTTCTATATCTGAAATGCCTATCGGCACTTATTTTTAAAATGCCAATCGGCAATTATATCTGAAATGCCAATCGGCACCTATATCTGAAATGCCTATCGGCACCTATTTTTGAAATGCCTATCGGAAACTACATCTGAAATGCCTATCAGCACCATTATTTGAAATGCCTATCGGCAACCTTTTTTGGAATGCCTATCGGCGCCTATATTTGAAATGCCTATCGGCTTCTATATCTAAAATGCCTATCGGCACCTATTTTTAGAATGCCAATCGGCAACTATATCTGAAGTGCCTATCAGCACCTATATCTCAAATGCCTATCGGCACCTATTTTTGAAATGCCTATCGAAAACTACATCTGAAATGCCTATCAGCATTTATATTCGAAATGCCTATCGGCAACCACATCAAAAATGCCTATCGGCACCTATATCTGAAATGCCCTACGGCATTTATATCTGAAATGCCGATCGACACCTATATTTGAAATGCCTATCGGCACCTATATTTTAAATGCCTATCGGCAACTATATCTGATATGCCTATCGGCACCTATATCTGAAATGCCTATCGGCACCTATTTTTGAAATGCCTATCGGAAACTACATCTAAAATGCCTATCGGCGCCTATTTTTTAAATGCCAATCGTAAAGTATATCTGAAATGCCTATCGGCACCTATAATTGAAATGCCTATCGGAACTTATTTTTGAAATGCCTATCGGAAACAACATCTGAAATAACTATCAGCACCTATATTTGAAATGCCTATCGGCAACCATATCTGAAATGCCTATCCACACCTGTATTTGAAATACCTATCGTCTTCTATATCTAAAATGCCTATCGGCACCTATTTTTAAAATGCCAATCGGTAACTATATCTGAAATGCCTATCGGCACCTATATCTGAAATGCCTATCGGCACCATTTTTTGAAATGCCTATCGGAAACTACATCCGGAATGCCTATCAGCACCTATATTTGAAATGCCTATCGGCAACCATATCTGAAATGCCTATCGGCACCTATTTTTGAAATGCCAATCGGAAACTACATCTGAAATGCCTATCAGCACCTATATTTGAAATGCTTATCGGCAACCATATCTGAAATGCCTATCGACACCTATATTTGAAATCCCTATCGGCTTCTATATCTGAAATGCCTATCGGCACCTATTTTTAAAATGCCAATCGGCAACTACAACTGAAATGCCTATCGGCACCTATATCTGAAATGCCTGTCGGCACCTATTTTTAAATGCCTATCGGAAACTACATCTGAAATGCCTATCAGCACCTATATTTGAAATGCCTATCGGCAACTATATCTGGAATGCCTATCGGCGCCTATATTTGAAATGCCTATCGGCTTCTATATCTGAAATGCATATCGGCACCTATTTTTAAAATGCCAATCGGGATTTATATCTGAAGTGCTTATCGGCACCTATATCTGAAATGCCTATCGGCACCTATTTTTGAAATGCCTATCGAAAACTAGATCTGAAATGCCTATCAGCACCTATATTTGAAATGCCTATCGGCAACCACATCAGAAATGCCTATCGGCACCTATATCTGAAATGCCTTTCGGCATTTATATCTGAAATGCCGGTCGACACCTATATTTGAAATGCCTATCGGCACTTTTATTTTAAATGCCTATCGGCAACTATATCTGATATACCTATCGGCACCTATATCTGAAATGCCTATCGTCACCTATTTTTGAAATGCCAATCTTTAAGTATATCTGAAATGCCTATCGGCACCTATATCTAAAATGCCTATCGGAACTTATTTTTGAAATGCCTATCGGAAACTACATCTGAAATGACTATCAGCACCTATATTTGAAATGCCTATCGGCAACCATATCTGAAATGCCTATCCACACCTATATTTGAAATACCTATCGGCTTCTATATCTAAAATGCCTATCGGCACCTATTTTTAAAATGCCAATCGGTAAGTATATCTGAAATGCCTAACGGCACCTATATCTAAAATGCCTATCGGAACCTATTTTTGAAATGCCTATCGGAAACTACATCTGAAATGACTATCAGCACCTATATTTGAAATGCCTATCGGCAACCATATCTGAAATGCCTATCCACACCTATATTTGAAATACCTATCGGCTTCTATATCGAAAATGCCTATCGGCACCTATTTTTATAAATTCCAATCGGCAACTACATCTGAAATGCCTATCGGCTTATATATCTGAAATGCCTATCGGCACCTATTTTTAAAATGCCAATCGGCAACTATATCTGAAATGCCAATCGGCTATATATTTGAAATGCCTATCGGCACCTATTTTTGAAATGCCTATCGGAAACTACATCTGAAATGCCTATCAGCACCTCTATTTGAAATGCCTATCGGCAACCATATCTGAAATGCCTATCGACACCTATATTTGAAATCCCTATCGGCTTCTATATCTGAAATGCCTATCGGCACCTATTTTTAAAATGCCAATCGGCAACTATATCTGAAATGCCAATCGGCTCCTATATCTGAAATGCCTATCGACACCTATTTTAAAAATGCCGATTGGCAACTATATCTGAAATGCCCATTGGCACCTATATATGAAATGCCTATCGGTACCTATTTTTGAAATGCCTATCGGAAACTACATCTGAAATGATTATCAGCACTTATATTTGAAATGCCTATCGGCAACCATATCTGGAATGCCTATCGGCACCTATATTTGAAATGCCTATCGGCTTCTATATCTGAAATGCCTATCGGCACCTATTTTTAAAATACCAATCGGCAACTATATCTGAAATGCCTATCGGCACCTATATCTGAAAAGCCTATCGGCACCTATTTTTGAAATGCCTATCGGAAACTCCATCTGAAATGCCTATCAGCACCTATATTTGAAATGCCTATCGGCAACCATATCTGGAATGCCTATCGGCACCTATATTTGAAATGCCTATCGGCAACCATATCTGGAATGCCTATCGGCACCTATATTTGAAATGCCTATCGGCTTCTATATCTGAAATGCCTATCGACACCTATTTTTAAAATGCCAAACGGCAACTATATCTGAAATGCCTATCGGCACCTATTTTTGAAATGCCTATCGGAAACTACATCTGAAATGCCTATCAGCACCTTTATTTGAAATGCTTATCGGCAACCATATCTGAAATAGCTATCGACACCTATATTTGAAATCCCTATCGGCTTCTATATCTGAAATGCCTATCGGCACCTATTTTTAAAATGCCAATCGGCAACTATATCTGAAATGCCAATCGGCACCTATATCTGAAATGCCTATCGGCACCTATTTTTGAAATGCCTATCGGAAACTACATCTGAAATGCCTATCAGCACCATTATTTAAAATGCCTATCGGCAACCATATCTGGAATGCCTATCGGCGCCTATATTTGAAATGCCTATCGGCTTCTATATCTAAAATGCCTATCGGCACCTATTTTTAAAATGCCAATCGGCAACTATATCTGAAGTGCCTATCAGCACCTATATCTCAAATGCCTATCGGCACCTATTTTTGAAATGCCTATCGAAAACTCCATCTGAAATGCCTATCAGCATTTATATTTGAAATGCCTATCGGCAAACACATCAGAAATGCCTATCGGCATCTATATCTGAAATGCCCTACGGCATTTATATCTGAAATGCCGATCGACACCTATATTTGAAATGCCTATCGGCACCTATATTTTAAATGCCTATCGGCAACTATATCTGATATGCCTATCGGCACCTATATCTGAAATGCCTATCGGCACCTATTTTTGAAATGCCTATCGGAAACTACATCTAAAATGCCTATCGGCGCCTATTTTTTAAATGCCAATCGGAAAGTATATCTGAAATGCCTATCGGCACCTATAATTGAAATGCCTATCGGAACCTATTTTTGAAATGCTTATCGGAAACAACATCTGAAATGACTATCAGCACCTATATTTAAAATGCCTATCGGCAACCATATCTGAAATGCCTATCCACACCTGTATTTGAAATACCTATCGTCTTCTATATCTAAAATGCCTATCGGCACCTATTTTTAAAATGCCAATCGGCAACTATATCTGAAATACCTATCGGCACCTATATCTGAAATGCCTATCGGCACTAACTTTTGAAATGCCTATCGGAAACTCCATCTGAAATGCCTATCAGCACCTATATTTGAAATGCCTATCGGCAACCATATCTGAAATGCCTATCGGCACCTATATTTGAAATGCCTATCGGGTTCTATATCTGAAAAGCCTATCGACACCTATTTTTAAAATGCTAATCGGCAACTATATCTGAAATGCCTATCGGCACCTATATCCGAAATGCCTATCAGCATCAATTTTTGAAATGCCTATCGGAAACTACATCTGAAATGCCTATCAGCACCTATATTTGAAATGCCTATCGGCAACCATATCTGAAATGCCTATCGACACCTATATTTGAAATACCTATCGCCTTCTATATCTGAAATGCCTATCGGTACCTATTTTTAAAATGCCAATCGGTAACTATATCTGAAATGCCTATCGGCACCTATATCTGAAATGCCTATCGGCACCATTTTTTGAAATGCCTATCGGAAACTACATCCGGAATGCCTCTCAGCACCTATATTTGAAATGCCTATCGGCAACCATATCTGGAATGCCTATCGGCACCTATATTTGAAATGCCTATCGGCTTCTATATCTGAAATGCCTATCGACACCAATTTTTGAAATGCCTATCGGAAACTACATCTGAAATGCCTATCAGCACCTATATTTGAAATGCCTATCGGCAACCATATCTGGAATGCTCATCGGCACCTATATTTGAAATGCCTATCGGCTTATATATCTGAAATGCCTATCGGCACCTATTTTTAAAATGCCAATCGGCAACTATATCTGAAATGCCTATCGGCACCTATATCTGAAATGCCTATCGGCACCTATTTTTGAAATGCCTATCGGAAACTACATCTGAAATGCCTATCAGCACCTATATTTGAAATGCTTATCGGCAACCATATCTGAAATGCCTATCGACACCTATATTTAAAATCCCTATCGGCTTCTATATCTGAAATGCCTATCCACACTTATATTTGAAATACCTATCGGCTTCTATATCTAAAATGCCTATCGGCACCTATTTTTAAAATTCCAATCGGCAACTACATCTGAAATGCCTATCGGCTTATATATCTGAAATGCCTATCGGCACCTAATTTTAAAATGCCAATCGGCAACTATATCTGAAATGCCAATCGGCACATATATCTGAAATGCCTATCGGCACCTATTTTTGAAATGCCTATCGGAAACTACATCTGAAATCCCTATCAGCACCTCTATTTGAAATGCCTATCGGCAACCATATCTGAAATGCCTATCGACACCTATATTTGAAATCCCTATCGGCTTCTATATCTCAAATGCCTATCGGCACCTATTTTTAAAATGCCAATCGGCAACTATATCTGAAATACCAATCGGCACCTATATCTGAAATGCCTATCGACACCTATTTTTAAAATGCCAATTGGCAACTATATCTGAAATGCCCATTGGCACCTATATCTGAAATGCCTATCGGTACCTATTTTTGAAATGCCTATCGGAAACTACATCTGAAATGATTATCAGCACTTATATTTGAAATGCTTATCGGCAACCATATCTGGAATGCCTATCGGCACCTATATTTGAAATGCCTATCGGCTTCTATATCTGAAATGCCTATCGGCACCTATTTTTAAAATACCAATCGGCAACTATATCTGAAATGCCTATCGGCACCTATATCTGAAATGCCTATCGGCACCTATTTTTGAAATGCCTATCGGAAACTCCATCTGAAATGCCTATCAGCACCTATATTTGAAATGCCTATCGGCAACCATATCTGGAATGCCTATCGGCACCTATATTTGAAATGCCTATCGGGAGCCATATCTGGAATAGCTATCGACACCTATATTTGAAATCCCTATCGGCTTCTATATCTGAAATGCCTATCGGCACCTATTTTTAAAATGCCAATCGGCAATTATATCTGAAATGCCAATCGGCACCTATATCTGAAATGCCTATCGGCACCTATTTTTGAAATGCCTATCGGAAACTACATCTGAAATGCCTATCAGCACCATTATTTGAAATGCCTATCGGCAACCTTTTTTGGAATGCCTATCGGCGCCTATATTTGAAATGCCTATCGGCTTCTATATCTAAAATGCCTATCGGCACCTATTTTTAGAATGCCAATCGGCAACTATATCTGAAGTGCCTATCAGCACCTATATCTCAAATGCCTATCGGCACCTATTTTTGAAATGCCTATCGAAAACTACATCTGAAATGCCTATCAGCATTTATATTTGAAATGCCTATCGGCAACCACATCAAAAATGCCTATCGGCACCTATATCTGAAATGCCCTACGGCATTTATATCTGAAATGCCGATCGACACCTATATTTGAAATGCCTATCGGCACCTATATTTTAAATGCCTATCGGCAACTATATCTGATATGCCTATCGGCACCTATATCTGAAATGCCTATCGGCACCTATTTTTGAAATGCCTATCGGAAACTACATCTAAAATGCCTATCGGCGCCTATTTTTAAATGCCAATCGTAAAGTATATCTGAAATGCCTATCGGCACCTATAATTGAAATGCCTATCGGAACTTATTTTTGAAATGCCTATCGGAAACAACATCTGAAATAACTATCAGCACCTATATTTGAAATGCCTATCGGCAACCATATCTGAAATGCCTATCCACACCTGTATTTGAAATACCTATCGTCTTCTATATCTAAAATGCCTATCGGCACCTATTTTTAAAATGCCAATCGGCAACTATATCTGAAATGCCTATCGGCACCTATATCTGAAATGCCTGTCGGCACTAACTTTTGAAATGCCTATCGGAAGCTCCATCTGAAATGCCTATCAGCACCTATATTTGAAATGCCTATCGGCAACCATATCTGAAATGCCTACCGGCACCTATATTTGAAATGCCTATCGGGTTCTATATCTGAAATGCCTATCGACACCTATTTTTAAAATGCTAATCGGCAACTATATCTGAAATGCCTATCGGCACCTATATCCGAAATGCCTATCAGCATCAATTTTTGAAATGCCTATCGGAAACTACATCTGAAATGCCTATCAGCACCTATATTTGAAATGCCTATCGGCAACCATATCTGAAATGCCTATCGACACCTATATTTGAAATACCTATCGCCTTCTATATCTGAAATGCCTATCGGTACCTATTTTTAAAATGCCATTCGGTAACTATATCTGAAATGCCTATTGGCACCTATATTTGAAATGCCTATCGGCACCATTTTTTGAAATGCCTATCGGAAACTACATCCGGAATGCCTATCAGCACCTATATTTGAAATGCCTATCGGCAACCATATCTGGAATGCCTATCGGCACCTATATTTGAAATGCCTATCGGCTTCTATATCTGAAATGCCTATCGACACCAATTTTTGAAATGCCTATCGGAAACTACATCTGAAATGCCTATCAGCACCTATATTTGAAATGCCTATCGGAAACCATATCTGGAATGCTCATCGGCACCTATATTTGAAATGCCTATCGGCTTATATATCTGAAATGCCTATCGGCACCTATTTTTAAAATGCCAATCGGCAACTATATCTGAAATGCCTATCGGCACCTATATCTGAAATGCCTATCGGCACCTATTTTTGAAATGCCTATCGGAAACTACATCTGAAATGCCTATCAGCATCTATATTTGAAATGCTTATCGGCAACAATATCTGAAATGCCTATCGACACCTATATTTAAAATCCCTTTCGGCTTCTATATCTGAAATGCCTATCGGCACCTATTTTTAAAATGCCAATCGGCAACTATATCTGAAATGCCTATCGGCACCTATTTTTAGAATGCCAATCGGCAACTATATCTGAAGTGCCTATCAGCACCTATATCTCAAATGCCTATCGGCACCTATTTTTGAAATGCCTATCGAAAACTACATCTGAAATGCCTATCAGCATTTATATTTGAAATGCCTATCGGCAACCACATCAAAAATGCCTATCGGCACCTATATCTGAAATGCCCTACGGCATTTATATCTGAAATGCCGATCGACACCTATATTTGAAATGCCTATCGGCACCTATATTTTAAATGCCTATCGGCAACTATATCTGATATGCCTATCGGCACCTATATCTGAAATGCCTATCGGCACCTATTTTTGAAATGCCTATCGGAAACTACATCTAAAATGCCTATCGGCGCCTATTTTTTAAATGCCAATCGTAAAGTATATCTGAAATGCCTATCGGCACCTATAATTGAAATGCCTATCGGAACTTATTTTTGAAATGCCTATCGGAAACAACATCTGAAATAACTATCAGCACATATATTTGAAATGCCTATCGGCAACCATATCTGAAATGCCTATCCACACCTGTATTTGAAATACCTATCGTCTTCTATATCTAAAACGCCTATCGGCACCTATTTTTAAAATGCCAATCGGCAACTATATCTGAAATGCCTATCGGCACCTATATCTGAAATGCCTATCGGCACTAACTTTTGAAATGCCTATCGGAAGCTCCATCTGAAATGCCTATCAGCACATATATTTGAAATGCCTATCGGCAACCATATCTGAAATGCCTACCGGCACCTATATTTGAAATGCCTATCGGGTTCTATATCTGAAATGCCTATCGACACCTATTTTTAAAATGCTAATCGGCAACTATATCTGAAATGCCTATCGGCACCTATATCCGAAATGCCTATCAGCATCAATTTTTGAAATGCCTATCGGAAACTACATCTGAAATGCCTATCAGCACCTATATTTGAAATGCCTATCGGCAACCATATCTGAAATGCCTATCGACACCTATATTTGAAATACCTATCGCCTTCTATATCTGAAATGCCTATCGGTACCTATTTTTAAAATGCCATTCGGTAACTATATCTGAAATGCCTATTGGCACCTATATTTGAAATGCCTATCGGCACCATTTTTTGAAATGCCTATCGGAAACTACATCCGGAATGCCTATCAGCACCTATATTTGAAATGCCTATCGGCAACCATATCTGGAATGCCTATCGGCACCTATATTTGAAATGCCTATCGGCTTCTATATCTGAAATGCCTATCGACACCAATTTTTGAAATGCCTATCGGAAACTACATCTGAAATGCCTATCAGCACCTATATTTGAAATGCCTATCGGAAACCATATCTGGAATGCTCATCGGCACCTATATTTGAAATGCCTATCGGCTTATATATCTGAAATGCCTATCGGCACCTATTTTTAAAATGCCAATCGGCAACTATATCTGAAATGCCTATCGGCACCTATATCTGAAATGCCTATCGGCACCTATTTTTGAAATGCCTATCGGAAACTACATCTGAAATGCCTATCAGCATCTATATTTGAAATGCTTATCGGCAACCATATCTGAAATGCCTATCGACACCTATATTTAAAATCCCTTTCGGCTTCTATATCTGAAATGCCTATCGGCACCTATTTTTAAAATGCCAATCGGCAACTATATCTGAAATGCCTATCGGCACCTATATCTGAAATGCCTATCGGCACCAATTTTTGAAATGCCTATCGGAAACTACATCTGAAATGCCTATCAGCACCTATATTTGAAATGCCTATCGGCAACCATATCTGGAATGCTCATCGGCACCTATATTTGAAATGCCTATCGGCTTATATATCTGAAATTCCTATCGGCACCTATTTTGAAAATGCCAATCGGCAACTATATCTGAAATGCCTATCGGCACCTATATCTGAAATGCCGATCGGCACCTATTTTTGAAATGCCTATCGGAAACTACATCTGAAATGCCTATCAGCACCTATATTTGAAATGCCTATCGGCAAACACATCTGGAATGCTTATCGGCACCTATATTTGAAATGCCTATCGGCTTATATATCTGAAATGCCTATCGGCACCTATTTTTAAAATGCCAATCGGCAACTATATCTGAAATGCCTATCGGCACCTATATCTGAAATGCCGATCGGCACCTATTTTTGAAATGCCTATCGGAAACTACATCTGAAATGCCTATCAGCACCTATATTTGAAATGCCTATCGGCAATCATATCTGAAATGCCTATCGACACCTATATTTGAAATACCTATCGGCTTCTATATCTGAAATGCCTATCGGCACCTATTTTTAAAATGCCAATCGGCAACTATATCTGAAATGCCTATCGGCACCTATATCTGAAATGCCTATCGGCACCTATTTTGAAATGCCTATCGGAAACTACATCTGAAATGCCTATCTGCACCTATATTCGAAATGCCTATCGGCAACCATATCTGGAATGCCTATCGGCGTCTATATTTGAAATGCCTATCAGCTTCTATATCTGAAATACCTATTGGCGCCTATTTTTAAAATGCCAATCGTCAACTCTATCTGAAGTGCCTATCAGCACCTATATCTGAAATGCCTATCGGCACCTATTTTTGAAATGCCTATAGAAAACTACATCTGAAATGCCTATCAGCACCTATATTTGAAATGCCTATCGGCAACCACATCAGAAATGCCTATCGGCACCTATATCTGAAATGCCTTTCGGCATTTATATCTGAAATGCCGGTCGACACCTATATTTGAAATGCCTATCGGCACATATATTTTAAATGCCTATCGGCAACTACATCTAAAATGCCTATCGGCACCTATTTTTAAAATGCCAATCGGTAAGTATATCTGAAATGCCTATCGGCACCTATATCTGAAATGCCTATCGGAACCTATTTTTGAAATGCCTATCGGTAACTACATCTGAAATGACTATCAGCACCTATATTTGAAATGCCTATCGGCAACCATATCTGAAATGCCTATCCACACCTATATTTGAAATACCCTTCGGCTTCTATATCTGAAATGCCTATCGGCACCTATTTTTAAAATGCCAATCGGCAACTATATCTGAAATGCCTATCGGCACCTATATCTGAAATGCCTATCGGTACCTATTTTTGAAATGCCTTTCAGCATTTATATCTGAAATGCCGATCGACACCTATATTTGAAATGCCTATCGGCACTTTTATTTTAAATGCCTATCGGCAACAATATCTGATAAGCCTATCGGCACCTATATCTGAAATGCCTATCGGCACCTATTTTTAAAATACCAATCGGCAACTATATCTGAAATGCCTATCGGCATATATTTTTGAAATGCCTTTCGGAAACTACATCTGAAATGCCTATCTGCTCTTATTTTTGAAATGCCTATCGGCACTTTAATTTTAAATGCCTATCGGCAACTATATCTGATAAGCCTATCGGCACCTATATCTGAAATGCCTATCGGCACCTATTTTTAAAATGCCAATCGGCAACTATATCTGAAATGCCTATCGGCACCTATATCTGAAATGCCTATCGGCACCTATTTTTGAAATGCCTATCGGAAACTACATCTGAAATGCCTATCAGCACCTATATTTGAAATGCTTATCGGCAACCATATCTGAAATGCCTATCGACACCTATATTTTAAATCCCTATCGGCTTCTATATCTGAAATGCCTATCGGCACCTATTTTTAAAATGCCAATCGGCAACTATATCTGAAATGCCTATCGGCACCTATATCTGAAATGCCTATCGGCACCAATTTTTGAAATGCCTATCGGAAACTACATCTGAAATGCCTATCAGCACCTATATTTGAAATGCCTATCGGCAACCATATCTGGAATGCTCATCGGCACCTATATTTGAAATGCCTATCGGCTTATATATCTGAAATTCCTATCGGCACCTATTTTTAAAATGCCAATCGGCAACTATATCTGAAATGCCTATCGGCACCTATATCTGAAATGCCGATCGGCATCTATTTTTGAAATGCCTATCGGAAACTACATCTGAAATGCCTATCAGCACCTATATTTGAAATGCCTATCGGCAATCATATCTGAAATGCCTATCGACACCTATATTAGAAATACCTATCGGCTTCTATATCTGAAATGCCTATCGGCACCTATTTTTAAAATGCCAATCGGCAACTATATCTGAAATGCCTATCGGCACCTATATCTGAAATGCCTATCGGCACCAATTTTTGAAATGCCTATCGGAAACTACATCTCAAATGCCTATCAGCACCTATATCTGAAATGCCTATCGGCAACCATAACTGGAATGCTCATCGGCACCTATATTTGAAATGCCTATCGGCTTATATATCTGAAATGCCTATCGGCACCTATTTTTAAAATGCCAATCGGCAACTATATCTGAAATGCCTATCGGCACCTATATCTGAAATGCCGATCGGCACCTATTTTTAAAATGCCTATCGGAAACTACATCTGAAATGCCTATCAGCACCTATATTTGAAATGCCTATCGGCAATCATATCTGAAATGCCTATCGACACCTATATTTGAAATACCTATCGGCTTCTATATCTGAAATGCCTATCGGCACCTATTTTTAAAATGCCAATCGGCAACTATATCTGAAATGAAAATCGGCACCTATATCTGAAATGCCTATCGGCACCTATTTTGAAATGCCTATCGGAAACTACATCTGAAATGCCTATCAGCACCTATATTTGAAATGCCTATCGGCAAACATATCTGGAATGCCTATCGGCGCCTATATTTGAAATGCCTATCGGCTTCTATATCTGAAATACCTATCGGCGCCTATTTTTAAAATGCCAATCGGCAACTCTATCTGAAGTGCCTATCGGCACCTATATCTGAAATGCCTATCGGCACCTATTTTTGAAATGCCTATAGAAAACTACATCTGAAATGCCTATCAGCACCTATATTTGAAATGCCTATCGGCAACCATATCTGAAATGCCTATCCACACCTATATTTGAAATACCCTTCGGCTTCTATATCTGAAATGCCTATCGGCACCTATATCTGAAAAGCATTTCGGCATTTACATCTGAAATGCCGGTCGACACCTATATTTGAAATGCCTATCGGCACATATATTTTAAATGCCTATCGGCAACTACATCTAAAATGCCTATCGGCAACTATTTTTAAAATGCCAATCGGTAAGTATATCTGAAATGCCTATCGGCACCTATATCTGAAATGCCTATCGGAACCTATCTTTGAAATGCCTATCGGTAACTACATCTGAAATGCCTATCGGTACCTATTTTTGAAATGCCTTTCGGCATTTATATCTGAAATGCCGATCGACACCTATATTTGAAATGCCTATCGGCACTTTTATTTTAAATGCCTATCGGCAACAATATCTGATAAGCCTATCGGCACCTATATCTGAAATGCCTATCGGCACCTATTTTTAAAATACCAATCGGCAACTATATCTGAAATGCCTATCGGCACCTATATCTAAAATGCCTATCGGCATATATTTTTGAAATGCCTTTCGGAAACTACATCTGAAATGCCTATCTGCTCCTATATTTGAAATGCCTATCGGCACTTTTATTTTAAATGCCTATCGGCACTTTTATTTTAAATGCCTATCGGCAACTATATCTGAGAAGCCTATCGGCACCTATATCTGAAATGCCTATCGGCACCTATTTTTAAAATGCCAATCGGCAACTATATCTAAAATGCCAATCGGCACCTATATCTGAAATGCCTATCGGCACCTATATCTGAAATGCCTATCGGCATATATTTTTGAAATGCCTTTCGGAAACTACATCTGAAATGCCTATCTGCTCCTATATTTGAAATGCCTATCGGCACTTTTATTTTAAATGCCTATCGGCAACTATATCTGATAAGCCTATCGGCACCTATATCTGAAATGCCTATCGGCACCTATTTTTAAAATGCCAATCGGCAACTATATCTGAAATGCCAATCGGCACCTATATCTGAAATGCCTATCGGCACCTATTTTTAAAATGCCTATCGGCTTCTATATCTGAAATGCCTATCGGCACCTATTTTTAAAATGCCAATCGGCATTTATATCTGAAGTGCCTATCGGCACCTATATCTGAAATGCCTATCGGCACCTATTTTTGAAATGCCTATCGAAAACTACATCTGAAATGCCTATCAGCACCTATATTTGAAATGCCTATCGGCAACCACATCAGAAATGCCTATCGGCACCTATATCTGAAATGCCTTTCGGCATTTATATCTGAAATGCTGATCGACACCTATATTTGAAATGCCTATCGCACTTTTATTTTAAATGCCTATCGGCAACTATATCTGATAAGCCTATCGGCACCTATATCTGAAATGCCTATCGGCACCTATTTTTGAAATGCCTATAGGAAACTACATCTGAAATGATTATCAGCACTTATATTTGAAATGCCTATCGGCAACCATATCTGAAATGCCTATCGGCACTTATTTTTAAAATACCAATCGGCAACTATATCTGAAATGCCTATCGGCACCTATATCTGAAATGCCTATCCGCACCTATTTTTGAAATGCCTATCGGAAACTACATCTGAAATGCCTATCAGCACCTATTTTTAAAATGCCAATCGGCAACCACATCAGAAATGCCTATCGGCACCTATATCTGAAATGCCTTTCGGCATTTATATCTGAAATGCCGGTCGACACCTATATTTGAAATGCCTATCGGCACATATATTTTAAATGCCTATCGGCAACTATATCTGAAATGCCTATCGGCACCTATATCTGAAATGCCTATCGGCACCTATTTTTGAAATGCCTATCGGAAACTACATCTAAAATGCCTATCGGCACCTATTTTTAAAATGCCAATCGGTAAGTATATCTGAAATGCCTATCGGCACCTATATCTGAAATGCCTATCGGAACCTATTTTTGAAATTCTAATCGGCAACTATATCTGAAATGCCAATCGGCACCTATATCTGAAATGCCTATCGGCACCTATTTTTGAAATGCCTATCGGCATCCATATCTGAAATGCCTATCCACACCTATATTTGAAATACCTATCGGCTTCTATATCTAAAATGCCTATCGGCACCTATTTTTAAAATGCCAATCGGCAACTACATCTGAAATGCCTATCGGCTTATATATCTTAAATGCCTATCGGCACCTATTTTTAAAATGCCAATCGGCAACTATATCTGAAATGCCAATCGGCACCTATATCTGAAATGCCTATCGGCACCTATTTTTGAAATGCCTATCGGAAACTACATCTGAAATGCCTATCAGCACCTATATTGGAAATGCCTATCGGCAACCATAATTGAAATGCCTATCGACACCTATATTTGAAATCCCTATCGGCTTCTATATATGAAATGCCTATCGGCACCTATTTTTAAAATGCCAATCGGCAACTATATCTGAAATGATAATCGGCACCTATATCTGAAATGCCTATCGACACCTATTTTTAAAATGCCAATTGGCAACTATATCTGAAATGCCAATTGGCAACTATATCTGAAATGCCTATAGGCACCTATATCTGAAATGCCTATCGGTACCTATTTTTGAAATGCCTATCGGAAACTACATCTGAAATGATTATCAGCACTTATATTTGAAATGCCTATCGGCAACCATATCTGAAATGCCTATCGGCACCTATTTTTAAAATACCAATCGGTAACTATATCTGAAATGCCTATCGGCAACTATATCTGAAATGCCTATGGGCACCTATTTTTAAAATGCCAATCGGCAACTATATCTGAAATGCCAATCGGCACCTATATCTGAAATGCCTATCGGCACCTATTTTTGAAATGCCTATCGGAAACTACATCTGAAATGCCTATCAGCACCTATATTTGAAATGCCTATCGGCAACCATATCTGGAATGCCTATCGGCGCCTATATTTGAAATGCCTATCGGCTTCTATATCTAAAATGCCTATCGGCACCTATTTTTAAAATGCTAATCGGCAACTACATCTGAAATGCCTATCAGCACCTATATTGGAAATGCCTATCGGCAACCATAATTGAAATGCCTATCGACACCTATATTTGAAATCCCTATCGGCTTCTATATCTGAAATGCCTATCGGCACCTATTTTTAAAATGCCAATCGGCAACTATATCTGAAATGATAATCGGCACCTATATCTGAAATGCCTATCGACACCTATTTTTAAAATGCCAATTGGCAACTATATCTGAAATGCCAATTGGCAACTATATCTGAAATGCCTATAGGCACCTATATCTGAAATGCCTATCGGTACCTATTTTTGAAATGCCTATCGGAAACTACATCTGAAATGATTATCAGCACTTATATTTGAAATGCCTATCGGCAACCATATCTGAAATGCCTATCGGCACCTATTTTTAAAATACCAATCGGCAACTATATCTGAAATGCCTATCGGCAACTATATCTGAAATGCCTATCGGCACCTATTTTTAAAATGCCAATCGGCAACTATATCTGAAATGCCAATCGGCACCTATATCTGAAATGCCTATCGGCACCTATTTTTGAAATGCCTATCGGAAACTACATCTGAAATGCCTATCAGCACCTATATTTGAAATGCCTATCGGCAACCATATCTGGAATGCCTATCGGCGCCTATATTTGAAATGCCTATCGGCTTCTATATCTAAAATGCCTATCGGCACCTATTTTTAAAATGCCAATCGGCAACTATATCTGAAGTGCCTATCGGCACCTATATCTCAAATGCCTATCGGTACCTATTTTTGATATGCCTATCGAAAACTACATCTGAAATGCCTATCAGCATTTATATTTGAAATGCCTATCGGCAACCACATCAGAAATGCCTATCGGCACCTATATCTGAAATGCCCAACGGCATTTATATCTGAAATGCCGATCGACACCTATATTTGAAATGCCTATAGGCACCTATATTTTAAATGCCTATCGGCAACTATATCTTATATGCCTATCGGCACCTATATCTGAAATTCCTATCGGCACCTATTTTTGAAATGCCTATCGGAAACTACATCTAAAATGCCTATCAGGACCTATTTTTAAAATGCCAATCGGAAAGTATATCTGAAATGCCTATCGGCACCTATAATTGAAATGCCTATCGGAACCTATTTTTGAAATGCCTATCGGAAACAACATCTGAAATGACAATCAGCACCTATATTTGAAATGCCTATCGGCAACCATATCTGAAATGCCTATCCACACCTGTATTTGAAATACCTATCGGCTTCTATATCTAAAATGCCTATCGGCACCTATTTTTAAAATGCCAATCGGCAACTATATCGGAAATGCCTATCGGCACCAACTTTTGAAATGCCTATCGGAAACTCCATCTGAAATGCCTATCAGCACCTATATTTGAAATGCCTATCGGCAACCATATCTGGAATGCCTATCGGCACCTATATTTGAAATGCCTATCGGGTTCTATATCTGAAATGCCTATCGACACCTATTTTTAAAATGCCAATTGGCAACTATATCTGAAATGCCTATCGGCACCTATGTCTGAAATGCCTATCGGTACCTATTTTTGAAATGCCTATCGGAAACTACATCTGAAATGATTATCAGCACTTATATTTGAAATGCCTATCGGCAACCATATCTGGAATGCCTATCGGCACCTATATTTGAAATGCCTATCGGCTTCTATATCTGAAATGCCTATCGGCACCTATTTTTAAAATACCAATCGGCAACTATATCTGAAATGCCTATCGGCACCTATTTTTAAAATGCCAATCGGCAACTATATCTGAAATGCCTATCGGCACCTATATCTGAAATGCCTATCGGCACCTATTTTTGAAATGCCTATCGGAAACTACATCCGGAATGCCTATCAGCACCTATATTTGAAATGCCTATCGGCAACCATATCTGAAATGCCTATCGACACCTATATTTGAAATACCTATCGGCTTCTATATCTGAAATGCCTATCGGTACCTATTTTTAAAATGCCAATCGGTAACTATATCTGAAATGCCTATCGGCACCTATATCTGAAATGCCTATCGGCACCATTTTTTGAAAGGCCTATCGGAAACTACATCCGGAATGCCTATCAGCACCTATATTTGAAATGCCTATCGGCAACCATATCTGGAATGCCTATCGGCACCTATATTTGAAATGCTTATCGGCTTCTATATCTGAAATGCCTATCGACACCAATTTTTGAAATGCCTATCCGAAACTACATCTGAAATGCCTATCAGCACCTATATTTGAAATGCCTATCGGCAACCATATCTGGAATGCTCATCGGCACCTATATTTGAAATGCCTATCGGCTTATATATCTGAAATGCCTATCGGCACCTATTTTTAAAATGCCAATCGGCAACTATATCTGAAATGCCTATCGGCACCTATATCTGAAATGCCTATCGGCACATATTTTTGAAATGCCTATCGGAAACTACATCTGAAATGCCTATCAGCACCTATATTTGAAATGCCTATCGGCAACCATATCTGGAATGCCTATCGGCGCCTATAATTGAAATGCCTATCGGCTTCTATATCTGAAATACCTATCGGCGCCTATTTTTAAAATGCCAATCGGCAACTATATCTGAAGTGCCTATCGGCACCTATATCTGAAATGCCTATCGGCACCTATTTTTGAAATGCCTATCGAAAACTACATCCGAAATGCCTATCAGCACCTATATTTGAAATGCCTCTCGGCAACCACATTAGAAATGCCTATCGGCACCTATATCTGAAATGCCTTTCGGCATTTATATCTGAAATGCCGGTCGACACCTATATTTGAAATGCCTATCGGCACATATATTTTAAATGCCTATCGGCAACTTTATCTGATATGCCTATCGACACCTATATCTGAAATGCCTAACGGCACCTATTTTTGAAATGCCTATCGGAAACTACATCTAAAATGCCTATCGGCACCTATTTTTAAAATGCCAATCGGTAAGTATATCTGAAATGCCTATCGGCACCTATATCTGAAATGCCTATCGGAACCTATTTTTGAAATGCCTATCGGAAACTACATCTGAATTGCCTATCAGCACCTATATTTGAAATGCCTATCGGCAACCATATCTGGAATGCCTATCGGCGCCTATAATTGAAATGCCTATCGGCTTCTATATCTGAAATACCTATCGGCGCCTATTTTTAAAATGCCAATCGGCAACTATATCTGAAGTGCCTATCGGCACCTATATCTGAAATGCCTATCGGCACCTATTTTTGAAATGCCTATCGAAAACTACATCTGAAATGCCTATCAGCACCTATATATGAAATGCCTATCGGCAACCACATCAGAAATGCCTATCGGCACCTATATCTGAAATGCCTTTCGGCATTTATATCTGAAATGCCGGTCGACACCTATATTTGAAATGCCTATCGGCACATATATTTTAAATGCCTATCGGCAACTTTATCTGATATGCCTATCGACATCTATATCTAAAATGCCTATCGGCACCTATTTTTAAAATGCCAATCGGCAACTACATCTGAAATGCCTATCGGCTTATATATCTGAAATGCCTATCGGCACCTATTTTTAAAATGCCAATCGGCAACTATATCTGAATTGCCAATCGGCACCTATATCTGAAATGCCTATCGACACCTATTTTTAAAATGCCAATTGGCAACTATATCTGAAATGCCTATCGGCACCTATATCTGAAATGCCTATCGACACCTATTTTTAAAATGCCAATTGGCAACTATATCTGAAATGCCTATCGGCACCTATATCTGAAATGCCTATCGACACCTATTTTTAAAATGCCAATTGGCAACTCTATCTGAAATGCGTATCGGCACCTATATCTGAAATGCCTCTCGGTACCTATTTTTGAAATGCCTATCAGAAACTACATCTGAAATGATTATCAGCACTTATATTTGAAATGCCTATCGGCAACCATATCTGGAATGCCTATCGGCACCTATATTTGAAATGCCTATCGGCTTCTATATCTGAAATGCCTATCGGCACATATTTTTAAAATACCAATCGGCAACTATATCTGAAATGCCTATCGGCACCTATAGGCATTTCAGATGTAGTTTCCGATAGGCATTTCAAAAATAGGTACCGATAGGCATTTCAGATATAGGTGCCGATAGGCTGTAACGGGTCCAATGTGTATTGCCCGTCACATTATTTTTTATATTTTATAATTTCTTTTATTTATATTTTATTATAAAAGTATTACTGGTCTGACTCCATCCCTGAAATAAATCCATTATGCGATAACAATTATTAGTTACATAATTGCAACAAGAATACAAATTTAAGAAATACCTTTTTCAAAAATGTTTTAATAGTCACTCTGTGTTTTAATTTAATAGTGTAAAGTCGGTCTCGGCAATTTGTCTTCATTTTAAATTTCAATTATTAATTCCAACTTAAAAATTCCGTCAACCGACACACACCATATTAAACCAGTTCTTAAATTTTACGTTTTAAAGTTATATCAAGAGTGGATCGAGACCAGTAATAAAAAAGGAAAAATCTAATAATTAACTTGATGTAGCATTTGATTATTAATAAATATTAATAAATTCTAATTATATATTCATTACTAAATATCTTAAATAATAAAACCTGCACCCTGCTTCCACTGCGAAAGGGGTCAGGTTATAAAAATGGTAGCAGAGCGTAGTTAAAAATCTAAATAAATCAATTTAAAATACTATTAAAAACTTAAAATCTAAATAAACATTTAAAACAATTTAAAATACTATTAAAAACTTAAAATCTAAATTAAACATTTAAAACAATTTTAAAATACTATTAAAAGTGTAAAATTATATAATTCATTTAGCAATTTAAAACGTTATATCTATTACGCAATTAACAAAAATTACGTAATTTTAATCTGAAATAATTTTTTTAACAAATTTATTAAAATAATATATAGTGCTTATTCGTCATGGCTAGTAGAAATACACGTCGCACGACTCGACCTGGTTCGCCTCATGGTGAAGAAATCACTGCAGAATTGTCGACATCTCAAAATACATCACAGCAAACAAATGAAAATCCAACAACGTACGCACCGCCACAAGAAAGAAATCTTACGTCTCCCAGTACAAGAGAATTTCTTCGTGCTGGATTACATGTTGCAAGAAGTACTCACGAAACGGTTGTTAACATCAATCAGGCGCTTCAGCAAATGCAAAGTACACCAATGGCACCACCTAAAAGTCAAGGACAAATTATACCTGTTAAAATCAAAATGGACGTTGACAATATCACTCGCCTTATACCTACCTGCGATGGATCTTCACCTGAAGCTTTGATCAACTTCATGCAAGAAATACAAAGCGTCGTCGATTCCAATCTGCTTCCTGAAAATCAATTTATATATTATTTATTAATGAAAACAAATAACGATCTAAGAACTTGGTGGACAACTGCGATGCATACACACACATCATGGGCTTCTATAAAATATCAATTATTGAATACTTACCTGACTCGAATCGATATCACAATATTGGTAGATCGTCTCGTCCGGAGAAACCAACACGAAAACGAAACGTTTAGTCAGTTCACAAGAGACGTCGTCAAGAAAATTACAGTTCTTGATGTTCAAATGTCAGAACTACAAATAATTGATATGATATGGGCTCACACAAACCGAAATACATTCGAATATATAAAATACCGCACAATTCCTCAGTCTATACGCGAGTTGGAGCATATTGGCACGGAGATAGATCAAATTCAACGTCGTGAACGACAGTATCTCACCCAGGAATCAAATCAAGAACAAGCTAGTTCTCCAATAAATAAATCCTGCAACTATTGCAAACGAACAGGACACACTATCCAAGAATGCCGGAAAAGACAATCAAGAAATTCTCAGCCAAAAAACGAATAAATTCCAGTGTCGACATAAATTATTCATCGATATCTCTTCCTGTTATAGAAATATCGATATCAAACATCAATTTTCTCACTTTACTCGACACTGGAGCATCATCAAACTACTGTTCTAAATCCGTCGCACAAAAACTAAATCAAAGAGGAATCGGTTCAATTGTCAAGACTTACACAAATGCCACCTTGGCAGATGGAAGACAAATATGCGTTAGACAGCGATATTCCGCAATAATAAAAATTCTAAACTTCACCTGGAAAATGAAATTCTTGGTTATCAAGGAACTTCCATACGACTTCCTAATTGGCAGCAACACACTGAAGAAGACTCAAGCTCGTATTGACTTCCATAACAAAACTCTTTCCTTCCCATTTAACACTTCAAGTTTGATTCCATTTGTCTCTCATGAAAATATTTCCAATAAAAATTACATTCACTGTGCCACCGAAGAAAAATTCGCTCTTTCTGAAAAGCAAGAAACATCTCTATCACAATTACTCACCAAGTACAATGAAATATTCTCCAATAAAGCTGGTCGTGTTAAGAATTATACCTATCAAATTTACCTCAAAGATAATATACCTGTCAGCCAATCACCTTATCCATTGAATCCAATCAAGGCTCAAGAGATGCAAGATCATATTCAAGAATTACTGGAGCAAAAGATCATCCGACCGAGTCGTTCGCCGTACAGCGCACCAGCATTTTTGATTAAGAAAAAGGGCGGAGGTAAACGATTATGCATTGACTACAGAAGAATAAATCAGAAGATAATATTTGACGCATTTCCACCTCCTCATATAGACAGCATCCTTCAATCCCTTCACGGCTCATCTGTCTTCACTATTCTCGATCTGACCTCTGCGTTCTATCAACTGAATTTATCACCGTCGTCCAAAAGGTACACAGCTTTCACCACTCCAATGGGTCAATTCGAATTTAATCAAGTACCGTTCGGACTCAACGTTTCACCGCAAGCCTTAAATCGAATTATTCAAGACACCTTCGCTGATGTTCGATACAAATTTGTCGTACCATACTTTGACGACTTATTGGTGCACTCGTCTAATATCGAAGAACATCTGAAACATTTGGACATTGTTTTTAATCGTCTCCGAGAAGCAGGGTTTACAATAAATCCTGAAAAAATGAAATTGTGCAGGTCAAGATTAAAATTTCTGGGCCACGTGATATCAGCTGAAGGCATGTCTATAGATCCAGAACGAGCCAGAGCTATTCAGAATATGCCTGTTCCTAAAAATTTACGCCAAGTGCAGTCATTTCTCGGCATGGCAGGATTCTTCGCAAGATACATTCCAGGGTTTTCGACAATTGCAGCTCCTCTTCATCACTTAAAGAAGAAAAACGTAAAGTTCAAAATTTCCGACGCAGAAATTGATGCCATCAATAAAATCAAAAAGGCACTGCTGTCATCCACGATTTTAAAATTTCCCAATTTCAATAAAATGTTTACGGTACAAACCGACGCAAGTTCACACGCTATGGGAGCTGTTCTACTACAACAATATGAAGATGGTATGCATCCGATATATTATGCTAGCAAAAAGTTCGACGATGCTCAATTGAATTACACAACTTACGAACGCGAAGCATGCGCAATAATTTGGGCTCTAGAACGATTTAAACAATTTCTACAAGGACAACACTTCATTTTGCAAACCGATAATGCAGCTTTAATGTGGCTTCACCGACACCCGAAGAATCTAGGAAGAGTGGGAAGATGGCTCCTAAAACTAACCAAATTCGACTATGAAGTTCAACACATCAAAGGCGAATCTAATGTCATCGCTGACGCATTATCCAGATTATATCAAGAAGAAGACGACCAAATGCACTCCGAACCCGAGTCAGAACACTTGAATTTACTTCAAGACGTACCTTTATCATTCGTCTCCATCCAGCGACATCAGAGAACTGATCCAGATTGCGAACTCATCAGAACCAGGATTAACTCCGGTGAAGATGTCGATAACTTCGTGATCAAAGACGATCTTCTGGTGAAGCAAGTTGGTAGACGGAAGTTAAAACGAATCGTAATTCCACTAAATTTACAACAAATGGTCATCTACTACTTTCACAATAGTTTGACAGGAGCGCATCAAGGCATAACGAAAACTTACCGCCATATTAGCAAACGTTTCTGGTGGCGAAACTTATATCATGACGTTCGAGATTACGTTCGCAGCTGTGAGCTGTGCCAGCAATGCAAAGCCCCGAACCGCTATGAAGGAGCTCCACTAGCATCGACACCTCCAACTTCAGTTTGGTCCAAGGTCTACATAGATCACATTGGTCCGCTAATTAATAGCTCTAAGAACAACCGATATTGCTTAGTTGTCATCGACGCCTTCTCCAAATGGTTAGACATCATTCCAGTCCGGAAGGCCACAGCAACAGTTACTGTCAACAGACTTACCAATCTATGGTCGCAATTTGGGCCACCGAACACTATTGTATCAGATAATGCTCGTTGTTTCACTAGCACTACTTTCGCAGCTATGTGTCTTCAATGGGGTATCAAGCATGTGACGACATCACCATATCGGCCAGCAGGGAACATGGCAGAGCGTCCTAATAGAGACATCAAGGCAGCACTTACCATTATTCTTAAGCAGTACGAGGCGGCACACAAAGATTGGGATAGCTACACATCATACGTAAAATTTTCACATAATGCGAGCTATCACGAAAGCACTAAAACGTCACCAGCAGCGATATTTCTGGGAAGAGAACTTCCACAACCATTGGATAGACAGTGGAAACTTGATGTTATACTCGATGCAGCAGAAAAACCTACCAACGCTGAAGTTGAACAAGCGATACACCGGAGTCGATCTAAATACGCCAAATACTACAACCTTCGTCGCCCGTCGCGTCATAATTTCACTGTGGGCCAGTTAGTGCTACAGCGTCTTCACGGAGTTCCAGGGTTTAACGAAGATCAAAAACTTATACCTCGGTGGTCGACCCCACGACGTATCATTCGTTTTTCAACTCCAGTATCCTGTGAAGTGGAGGACATCACCACTACGCAAAGATTTCGCGCCCATATCGATCAGTTAAAGCCGTATTCACAGAAGCCGGAGTAAGCAAACCTTAAGGGAAGGAGCCTGTAACGGGTCCAATGTGTATTGCCCGTCACATTATTTTTTATATTTTATAATTTCTTTTATTTATATTTTATTATAAAAGTATTACTGGTCTGACTCCATCCCTGAAATAAATCCATTATGCGATAACAATTATTAGTTACATAATTGCAACAAGAATACAGATTTTAAGAAATGCCTTTTTCAAAAATGTTTTAATAGTCACTCTGTGTTTTAATTTAATAGTGTAAAGTCGGTCTCGGCAATTTGTCTTCATTTTAAATTTCAATTATTAATTCCAACTTAAAAATTCCGTCAACCGACACACACCATATTAAACCAGTTCTTAAATTTTACGTTTTAAAGTTATATCAAGAGTGGATCGAGACCAGTAATAAAAAAGGAAAAATCTAATAATTAACTTGATGTAGCATTTGATTATTAATAAATATTAATAAATTCTAATTATATATTCATTACTAAATATCTTAAATAATAAAACCTGCACCCTGCTTCCACTGCGAAAGGGGTCAGGTTATAAGGCATTTCAGATATAGTTGCCAATTAGCATTTTAAAAATAGGTGTCGATAGGCATTTCAGATATAGAACCCGATAGGCATTTCGAATATAGGTGCCGATAGGCATTCCAGATATGGTTGCCGATAGGCATTTCAAATATAGGTGCTGATAGGCATTTCAGATGGAGTTTCCGATAGGCATTTCAAAAGTTGGTGCCGATAGGCATTTCAGATATAGGTGCCGATAGGCATTTCAGATATAGTTGCCGATTGGCATTTTAAAAATAGGTGCCGATAGGAATTTTAGATATAGAAGCCGATAGGTATTTCAAATACATGTGTGGATAGGCATTTCAGATATGGTTGCCGATAGGCATTTCAAATATAGGTGCTGATAGTCATTTCAGATGTTGTTTCCGATAGGCATTTCAAAAATAGGTTCCGATAGGCATTTCAATTATAGGTGCCGATAGGCATTTCAGATATACTTTCCGATTGGCATTTTAAAAATAGGTGCCGATAGGCATTTTAGATGTAGTTTCCGATAGGCATTTCAAAAATAGGTGCCGATAGGCATTTCAGTTTAGGTGCCGATAGGCATATCAGATATAGTTGCCGATAGGCATTTAAAATAAAGGTGCCGATAGGCATTTCAAATATAGGTGTCGATCGGCATTTCAGATATAAATGCCGTAGGGCATTTCAGATATAGGTGCCGATAGGCATTTCTGATGTGGTTGCCGATAGGCATTTCAAATATAAATGTTGATAGGCATTTCAGATGTAGTTTTCGATAGGCATTTCAAAAATAGGTGCTGATAGGCATTTGAGATATAGGTGCCGATAGGCACTTCAGATATAGTTGCCGATTGGCATTTTAAAAATAGGTGCCGATAGGCATTTTAGATATAGAAGCCGGTAGGCATTTTAAATATAGGCGCCGATAGGCATTCCAGATATGGTTGCCGATAGGCATTTCAGATATAGTTGCCAATTGGCATTTTAAAAATAGATGTCGATAGGCATTTCAGATATAGGTGCCGATAGGCATTTCAGATATAGTTGCCAATTGGCATTTTAAAAATAGGTGTCGATAGGCATTTCCGATATAGGTGCCGATTGGCATTTCAGATATAGTTGCCGATTGGCATTTTAAAAATAGGTGCCGATAGGCATTTCAGATATATAAGCCGATAGCCATTTCAGATGTAGTTGCCGATTGGCATTTTAAAAAGAGGTGCCTATGGGCATTTTAGATATAGAAGCCGATAGGTATTTCAAATATAGGTGTGGATAGGCATTTCAGATATGGTTGCCGATAGGCATTTCAAATATAGGTGCTGATAGTCATTTCAGATGTAGTTTTCGATAGGCATTTCAAAAATAGGTTCCGATAGGCATTTTAGATATAGGTGCCGATAGGCATTTCAGATATACTTACCGATTGGCATTTTAACAATAGGTGCCGATAGGCATTTTAGATATAGAAGCCGATAGGTATTTCAAATATAGGTGTGGATAGGCATTTCAGATATGGTTGCCGATAGGCATTTCAAATATAGGTGCTGATAGTCATTTCAGATGTAGTTTCCGATAGGCATTTCAAAAATAGGTTCCGATAGGCATTTTAGATATAGGTGCCGATAGGCATTTCAGATATACTTAAAGATTGGCATTTCAAAAATAGGTGCCGATAGGCATTTCAGATATAGGTGCCGATAGGCTTACCAGATATAGTTGCCGATAGGCATTTCAAATATAGGTGTCGATCGGCATTTCAGATATAAATGCCGAAAGGCATTTTAGATATAGGTGCCGATACGCATTTCTGATGTGGTTGCCGATAGGCATTTCAAATATAGGTGCTGATAGGCATTTCAGATGTAGTTTTCGATAGGCATTTCAAAAATAGGTGCCGATAGGCATTTCAGATATAAAAGCCGATAGGTATTTCAAATATAGGTGTCGATAGGCATTTCAGATATGGTTGCCGATAGGCATTTCAAATATAGGTGCTGATAGGCATTTCAGATGTAGTTTCCGATAGGCGTTTCAAAAATAGGTGCCGATAGGCATTTCAGATATAGGTGCCGATTGGCATTTCAGATATAGTTGCCGATTGGCATTTCAGATATAGTTGCCGATTGGCATTTTAAAAATAGGTGCCGATAGGCATTTCAGATATAGAAGCCGATAGGGATTTCAAATATAGGTGTCGATAGCTATTTCAGATATGGTTGCCGATAAGCATTTCAAATAAAGGTGCTGATAGGCATTTCAGATGTAGTTTCCGATAGGCATTTCAAAAATAGGTGCCGATAGGCATTTCAGATATAGGTGCCGATAGGCATTTCAGATATAGTTGCCGATTAGCATTTTAAAAATAGGTGTCGATAGGCATTTCAGGTATAGAAGCCGATAGGCAATTCAAATATAGGTACCGATAGGCATTCCAGATATGGTTGCCGATAGGGATTTCAAATATAGGTGCCGATAGGCATTCCAGATATGGTTGCCGATAGGCATTTCAAATATAGGTGCTGATAGGCATTTCAGATGGAGTTTCCGATAGGCATTTCAAAAATAGGTGCCGATAGGCATTTCAGATATAGGTGCCGATAGGCATTTCAGATATAGTTGCCGATTGGTATTTTAAAAATATGTGCCGATAGGCATTTCAGATATAGAAGCCGATAGGCATTTCAAATATAGGTGCCGATAGGCATTCCAGATATGGTTGCCGATAGGCATTTCAAATATAAGTGCTGATAATCATTTCAGATGTAGTTTCTGATAGGCATTTCAAAAATAGGTACCGATAGGCATTTCAGATATAGGTGCCGATAGGCATTTCAGATAGGGTTGCCAATTGGCATTTTAAAAATAGGTGTCGATAGGCATTTTAGATATAGGTGCCGATAGGCATTTCAGATATAGTTGCCAATTGGCATTTTAAAAATAGGTGTCGATAGGCATTTCAGATATAGGTGCCGATTGGCATTTCAGATATAGTTGCCGATTGGCATTTTAAAAATAGGTGCCGATAGGCATTTCAGATATATAAGCCGATAGGCATTTCAGATGTAGTTGCCGATTGGCATTTTAAAAATAGGTGCCGATAGGCATTTTAGATGTAGTTTCCGATAGGCATTTCAAAAATAGGTGCCGATAGGCATTTTAGATATAGATGTCGATAGGCATATCAGATAAAGTTGCCGATAGGCATTTAAAATATATGTGCCGATAGGTTTTCAAATATAGGTGTCGACCGGCATTTCAGATATAAATGCCGAAAGGCATTTCAGATATAGGTGCCGATAGGCATTTCTGATGTGGTTGCCGATAGGCATTTCAAATATAGGTGCTGATAGGCATTTCAGATGTAGTTTTCGATAGGCATTTCAAAAATAGGTGCCGATAGGCATTTCAGATATAGGTGCCGATAGGCATTTCAAATATAGGTGCTGATAGGCATTTCAGATGTAGTTTCCGATAGGCATTTTAAAAATTGGTGCCGATAGGCATTTCAGATATAGGTGCCGATAGGCATTTCAGATATAGTTGCCGATTGGCATTTTAAAAATAGGTGCCGATAGGAATTTTAGATATAGAAGCCGATAGGCATTTCAAATATAGGTGCTGATAGTCATTTCAGATGTAGTTTCCGATAGGCATTTCAAAAATAGGTGCCGATAGGCATTTCAGATATAGGTGCCGATAGGCATTTCAGATATAGTTGCCGATTGGCATTTTAAAAATAGGTGCCGATAGGCATTTTAGATATAGAAGCCGATAGGTATTTCAAATATAGGTGTGGATAGGCATTTCAGATATGGTTGCCGATAGGCATTTCAAATATAGGTGCTGATAGTCATTTCAGATGTTGTTTCCGATAGGCATTTCAAAAATAGGTTTCGATAGGCATTTCAATTATAGGTGCCGATAGGCATTTCAGATATACTTTCCGATTGGCATTTTAAAAATAGGTGCCGATAGGCATTTTAGATGTAATTTCCGATAGGCATTTCAAAAATAGGTGCCGATAGGCATTTCAGATATAGGTGCCGATAGGCATATCAGATATAGTTGCCGATAGGCATTTAAAATATAGGTGCCGATAGGCATTTCAAATATAGGTGTGAGATCGGCATTTCAGATATAAATGCCGTAGGGCATTTCAGATATAGGTGCCGATAGGCATTTCTGATGTGGTTGCCGATAGGCATTTCAAATATAAATGCTGATAGGCATTTCAGATGTTGTTTTCGATAGGCATTTCAAAAATAGGTGCCGATAGGCATTTGAGATATAGGTGCCGATAGGCACTTCAGATATAGTTGCCGATTGGCATTTTAAAAATAGGTGCCGATAGGCATTTTAGATATAGAAGCCGTTAGGCATTTCAAATATAGGCGCCGATAAGCATTCCAGATATGGTTGTCGATAGGCATTTCAGATATAGTTGCCAATTGGCATTTTAAAAATAGGTGTCGATAGGCATTTCAGATATAGGTGCCGATAGGCATTTCAGATATAGTTGCCAATTGGCATTTTAAAAATAGGTGTCGATAGGCATTTCAGATATAGGTGCCGATTGGCATTTCAGATATAGTTGCCGATTGGCATTTTAAAAATAGGTGCCGATAGGCATTTCAGATATATAAGCCGATAGGCATTTCAGATGTAGTTGCCGATTGGCATTTTAAAAAGAGGTGCCGATAGGCATTTTAGATATAGAAGCCGATAGATATTTCAAATATAGGTGTGGATAGGCATTTCAGATATGGTTGCCGATAGGCATTTCAAATATAGGTGCTGATAGTCATTTCAGATGTAGTTTCCGATAGGCATTTCAAAAATAGGTTTCGATAGGCATTTTAGATATAGGTGCCGATAGGCATTTCAGATATACTTACCGATTGGCATTTTAAAAATAGGTGCCGATAGGCATTTTAGATATAGAAGCCGATAGGTATTTCAAATATAGGTGTGGATAGGCATTTCAGATATGGTTGCCGATAGGCATTTCAAATATAGGTGCTGATAGTCATTTCAAATGTAGTTTCCGATAGGCATTTCAAAAATAGGTTCCGATAGGCATTTTAGATATAGGTGCCGGTAGGCATTTCAGATATAGGTGCCGATAGGCTTACCAGATATAGTTGCCGATAGGCATTTAAAATAAAAGTGCCGATAGGCATTTCAAATATAGGTGTCGATCGGCATTTCAGATATAAATGCCGAAAGGCATTTTAGATATAGGTGCCGATACGCATTTCTGATGTGGTTGCCGATAGGCATTTCAAATATAGGTGCTGATAGGCATTTCAGATGTAGTTTTCGATAGGCATTTCAAAAATAGGTGCCGATAGGCATTTCAGATATAGGTGCCGATAGGCACTTCAGATATAAATGCCGATTGGCATTTTAAAAATAGGTACCGATAGGCATTTCAGATATAGAAGCCGATAGGTATTTCAAATATAGGTGTCGATAGGCATTTCAGATATGGTTGCCGATAGGCATTTCAAATATAGGTGCTGATAGGCAGTTCAGATGTAGTTTCCGATAGGCATTTCAAAAATAGGTGCCGATAGGCATTTCAGATATAGGTGCCGATTGGCATTTCAGATATAGTTGCCGATTGGCATTTCAGATATAGTTGCCGATTGGCATTTTAAAAATAGGTGCCGATAGGCATTTCAGATATAGAAGCCGATAGGGATTTCAAATATAGGTGTCGATAGCTATTTCAGATATGGTTGCCGATAAGCATTTCAAATAAAGGTGCTGATAGGCATTTCAGATGTAGTTTCCGATAGGCATTTCAAAAATAGGTGCCGACAGGCATTTCAGATATAGGTGCCGATAGGCATTTCAGATATAGTTGCCGATTAGCATTTTAAAAATAGGTGTCGATAGGCATTTCAGATATAGAAGCCGATAGGCATTTCAAATATAGGTACCGATAGGCATTCCAGATATGGTTGCCGATAGGGATTTTAAATATAGGTGCCGATAGGCATCCCAGATATGGTTGCCGATAGGCATTTCAAATATAGGTGCTGATAGGCATTTCAGATGGAGTTTCCGATAGGCATTTCAAAAATAGGTGCCGATAGGCATTTCAGATATAGGTGCCTATAGGCATTTCAGATATAGTTGCCGATTGGTATTTTAAAAATATGTGCCGATAGGCATTTCAGATATAGAAGCCGATAGGCATTTCAAATATAGGTGCCGATAGGCATTCCAGATATGGTTGCCGATAGGCATTTCAAATATAAGTGCTGATAATCATTGCAGATGTAGTTTCCGATAGGCATTTCAAAAATAGGTACCGATAGGCATTTCAGATATAGGTGCCGATAGGCATTTCAGATAGAGTTGCCAATTGGCATTTTAAAAATAGGTGTCGATAGGCATTTCAGATATAGGTGCCGATAGACTTTTCAGATATAGTTGCCAATTGGCATTTTAAAAATAGGTGTCGATAGGCATTTCAGATATAGGTGCCGATTGGCATTTCAGATATAGTTGCCGATTGGCATTTTAAAAATAGGTGCCGATAGGCATTTCAGATATATAAGCCGATAGGCATTTCAGATGTAGTTGCCGATTGGCATTTTAAAAATAGGTGCCGATAGGCATTTTAGATGTAGTTTCCGATAGGCATTTCAAAAATAGGTGCCGATAGGCATTTCAAATATAGGTGTCGACCGGCATTTCAGATATAAATGCCGAAAGGCATTTCAGATATAGGTGCCGATAGGCATTTCTGATGTGGTTGCCGATAGGCATTTCAAATATAGGTGCTGATAGGCATTTCAGATGTAGTTTTCGATAGGCATTTCAAAAATAGGTGCCGATAGGCATTTCAGATATAGGTGCCGATAGGCACTTCAGATATAGATGCCGATTGGCGTTTTAAAAATAGGCGCCGATAGGTATTTCAGATATAGAAGCCGATAGGCATTTCAATTATAGGCGCCGATAGGCATTCCAGATATGGTTGCCGATAGGCATTTCAAATATAGGTGCTGATAGGCATTTCAGATGTAGTTTCCGATAGGCATTTTAAAAATTGGTGCCGATAGGCATTTCAGATATAGGTGCCGATAGGCATGTCAGATATAGTTGCCGATTGGCATTTTAAAAATAGGTGCCGATAGGCATTTCAGATATAGAAGCCGATAGGTATTTCAAATATAGGTGTCGATAGGCATTTCAGATATGATTGCCGATAGGCATTTCAAATATAGGTGCTGATAGGCATTTCAGATGTAGTTTCCGATAGGCATTTCAGATATAGAAGCCGATAGGTATTTCAAATATAGGTGTCGATAGGCATTTCAGATATGGTTGCCGATAGGCATTTCAAATATAGGAGCAGATAGGCATTTCAGATGGAGTTTCCGATAGGCATTTCAAAAATAGGTGCCGATAGGCATTTCAGATATAGGTGCCGATAGGCATTTCAGATATAGTTGCCGATTGGTATTTTAAAAATATGTGCCGATAGGCATTTCAGATATAGAAGCCGATAGGCATTTCAAATATAGTTGCCGATAGGCATTCCAGATATGGTTGCCGATAGGCATATCAAATATAAGCGCTGATAATCATTTCAGATGTAGTTTCCGATAGGCATTTCAAAAATAGGTGCCGATAGGCATTTCAGATATAGGTGCCGATAGGCATTTCAGATATAGTTGCCGATTGGCATTTTAAAAATAGGTGCCGATAGGCATTTCAGATATAGAAGGCGATAGGTATTTCAAATATAGGTGTGGATAGGCATTTCAGATATGGTTGCCGATAGGCATTTCAAATATAGGTGCTGACAGTCATTTCAGATGTAGTATCCGATAGGCATTTCAAAAATAGGTTCCGATAGGCATTTTAGATATAGGTACCGATAGGCATTTCAGATATTCTTACCGATTGGCATTTTAAAAATAGGTGCCGATAGGCATTTTAGATATAGAAGCCGATAGGTATTTCAAATATAGGTGTGGATAGGCATTTCAGATATGGTTGCCGATAGGCATTTCAAATATAGGTGCTGATAGTCATTTCAGATGTAGTTTCCGATAGGCATTTCAAAAATAGGTTCCGATAGGCATTTTAGATATAGGAGCCGATAGGCATTTCAGATATACTTAAAGATTGGCATTTCAAAAATATGTGCCGATAGGCATTTCAGATATAGGTGCCGATAGGCTTATCAGATATAGTTGCCGATAGGCATTTAAAATAAAAGTGCCGATAGGCATTTCAAATATAGGTGTCGACCGGCATTTCAGATATAAATGCCGAAAGGCATTTCAGATATAGGTGCCGATAGGCATTTCTGATGTGGTTGCCGATAGGCATTTCAAATATAGGTGCTGATAGGCATTTCAGATGTAGTTTTCGATAGGCATTTCAAAAATAGGTGCCGATAGGCATTTCAGATATAGGTGCCGATAGGCACTTCAGATATAAATGCCGATTGGCATTTTAAAAATAGATGCCGATAGTCATTTCAGATATAGTTGCCGATTGGCATTTTAAAAACAGGTGCCGATAGGCATTTCAGATATAGAAGCCGATAGGTATTTCAAATATAGGTGTCGATAGGCATTTCAGATATGGTTGCCGAGAGGCATTTCAAATATAGGAGCAGATAGGCATTTCAGATGTAGTTTCCGAAAGGCATTTCAAAAATATATGACGATAGGCATTTCAGATATAGGTGCCGATAGGCATTTCAGATATAGTTGCCGATTGGTATTTTAAAAATAGGTGCCGATAGGCATTTCAGATATAGAAGCCGATAGGCATTTCAAATATAGGTGCCGATAGGCATTCCAGATATGGTTGCCGATAGGCATTTCAAATATAAGTGCTGATAATCATTTCAGATGTAGTTTCCGATAGGCATTTCAAAAATAGGTACCGATAGGCATTTCAGATATAGGTGCCGATAGGCATTTCAGATATAGTTGCCAATTGGCATTTTAAAAATAGGTGCCGATAGGAATTTTAGATATAGAAGCCGATAGGTATTTCAAATACAGGTGTGGATAGGCATTTCAGATATGGTTGCCGATAGGCATTTCAAATATATTTTTTATTCCGGAGGTTGTTACTATTTTAAGTTAACATTAAGGTTTTTATTTTTATTTCTGTACTTGTAACTATTATGTTTTTTTTAATAAAAATTTAATTTTGGTTTAAAATTTATTATTTTTTTATTTTATATGTAAAATTTTTTATTTAATATTTTATTTGCAGTAATTATTTTTATTAATTAAAGAAATTTAGAATTAGTAATAAATTTAAAAATTAAATTATTTTGTGCCAGCATTTGCGGTTAAACAAAAGATTTAAGTAAATTTTTTTAATTTATAATTAAATAGATTATTATATAAAAATTTAAATATTAAAAGTGAAATTTATTATTTAAGTATATTTTTATATTTTTATAAAAATTGTATTATGAAATCAAAGATTTAAACTAGGATTAGATACCCTATTATTTTTGTTGTATAATTTTAATTAAATTATTAATAGTTATGTTCTTGAAATTTAAAAAATTTGGCGGTATTTTTTCTTAATAGAGGAACCTGTTTTATAAATGATAATCCACGATAAAATTTACTTAAATTAATAATTAGTATATCGTTGTTATAAAAATATATTTTTAGATTTTTAAATTTTTATAAATTTTATAAAATTTTATTTCAAATCAAGATGCTGTTTATATTTATGATTTAATGGGTTACAATTTATTTAGAAATATGAATTTTTATTTGTAAAATTAAAATGAAAGTGGATTTATTTGTAATTTAAACTAAATTTTTTATTTGATATTAGTTCTGAAATATGTACATATCGCCCGTCGCTCTCATTTTAAAATGAGATAAGTCGTAACATAGTAGATTTACTGGAAAGTGTCTCTAGAATTCAAATTTTAGCTTATGAAAGTTTTTTATTTACATTAAAAAGAATCTGTTTAATTCAGAATAATTTGAGTTTATATTATTATTATTATTATTTAAATTTATTTTTAATTTTAATAAAAAAATTTTTTAATTTTTTTTTATTTTAGTATTATTTAGAAAAATTTTTATTAATTATAGTTAATTAGTATTGTGAAAGAATTAATATAAATTTATAAAAGAAAATTTAATTTGTTGTACCTTTTGTATCAGGGTTTATTAAATAATTTTTATATAAATAATTTTCGAATTTAAAAGAGTTAAATTTATATTAATTTATTGTAGAATAAATATATTAAATATGAATTTAGTAATAAAAAGTTATTCGATTTTAAATATATCTAGTTTTTTTAGAATTAAATTTAATTTATTTATTTTATATATTATATATATATATATATATATATTAATTATTTAATAATAAAAATTTAAGGGTTAAGCTTTAAATTTTATTTAAATATTTAATTAAGTTTTTATAAAAATATAAATAAAAATTTTAATTTATTTAAGTTTTTTATAATATATTATTTAATAATTATTTAAAAATATTTATTTAATTTTATATAAATATTAAATATTTTATAAAAAAGAAAGTTTTAATTATAAAAATTTTGTTATAATGATAAAATTAGTATATAATTAATAAATTAGATTATTTTTATTATAATTTAAAATAAGGAATTCGGCAAAAATAATATTCGCCTGTTTATCAAAAACATGGTTTTTTGATTATATTTTAAAATTGGATCTGCCCACTGAGGATTTAAATGGCCGCAGTATTTTGACTGTGCAAAGGTAGCATAATCATTTGTTTCTTAATTAGGGACTAGTATGAATGATTGGACGAAATATTTTCTGTCTCATTTTAATATTATTATAAAATTTTATTTTTTAGTTAAAAAGCTAAAATTTATTTAAAAGACGAGAAGACCCTATAGAGTTTAATTAAAATTTAAAATAATTATTTTTTAGTTAATTTTATTATTATTTTAAAATTTAATTTTATTGGGGTGATAAAAAAATTTATAAAACTTTTTTAAAAATAATCATAAATTTATGTGTATTTTGATCTTAAATTTAAAAATTAAAAGAATAAATTACCTTAGGGATAACAGCGTTATTATTTTGGAGAGTTCAAATCGATAAAATAGATTGCGACCTCGATGTTGAATTAAGAATAGTATTTGGTGAAAAAGTTAAATGATTAGGTCTGTTCGACCTTTAAATTCTTACATGATTTGAGTTCAAATCGGTGTGAGCCAGATTGGTTTCTATCTTTAATATTTTTATATTCTTTAGTACGAAAGGACCAAGAATATTAATTAAATTTTTATTTTGATTACTTTGGCAGATTAGTGCAATGAATTTAGATTTCATTTATGTTTTTTAACATGTAATATTGATAATAAAAGAAAATTTAATATTTTTAATTAATTTTATTATTTTAATTATTTTTTTACTAGTGGGAGTTGCTTTTTTAACATTATTGGAGCGTAAAGTTTTAGGATATATTCAAATTCGTAAAGGTCCTAATAAAGTCGGAATAATTGGGATTTTACAACCATTTAGAGATGCTGTTAAATTGTTTACTAAAGAACATGTTTTTCCTATTTATTCTAATTATTTAATTTATTATTTTTCTCCTGTAGTTGGATTTGTTTTATCTATATTAGTTTGGGTTGTGTTTCCTAGTAATTTTAATTTAATAAGTTTTAATTTAGGATTTTTATTTATTATTTGTTGTTTAAGTTTGGGGGTTTATAGAATTATAATTGCTGGGTGATCTTCTAATTCTAATTATTCTTTGTTAGGAGGATTGCGATCTGTAGCTCAAACTATTTCTTATGAAATTAGTATGGCTTTGGTTTTATTAGGTTTAATTTTATTTTTATTTTCTTTTAATTTAATAGATTTGTTTAAATATCAAATTTTTTTATATTTTATATTTTTATGTTTTCCTTTAATATTAATGTGATTTTCTATTATATTAGCAGAAACTAATCGAACTCCTTTTGATTTTGCTGAGGGTGAATCAGAATTAGTTTCTGGATTTAATGTAGAATATAGAGGGGGAGGATTTGCTTTAATTTTTTTGGCGGAATATTTAAGAATTTTATTTATAAGTTTTTTATTTAGATTAATATTTTTAGGAGCTAATTTAAATAGTTTAATGTTTTTTATAAAATTTGTTTTTATTTCTTATATTTTTATTTGGGTTCGAGGGACTTTGCCTCGTTTTCGTTATGATAAATTAATAAATTTAACTTGAAAATTTTATTTGTCTTTGGTAATTAATTTATTTATGTTTTATATAGGTTTAAAGTTATTAGTTTTTGTCTTATTATAATATATAATGTTAAAAATTTTTAGTATTATATATATGAAAAATTAATAGAATATTTTTTCTTTTTATTGTTTTCAAAACAATTACTTTTACAAGTTCATTAATTATTTTAAAAAGATTTTATCTCAAAAAAAAAAAGTTATTATATATAAAATATAAAATATAAAATAAAATATAGTTAGTATTTGTCCTATAAAAATGTAAGGAATTTCTACTGGTTTAGAACCAATTCATGTTAATAAAATAATTAAACAAATGAAAATTCAAAATAAAATTTGATTTATAGGGTAAAATTTATTTCTATGTATTTTTATTTTTATTAATGGTATAAAAAATAAGATTATAATTGATATTAATAATGCTAAGACTCCTCCTAATTTATTAGGAATTGATCGTAAAATGGCATAAGCAAATAGAAAATATCATTCTGGCTGAATGTGTTCTGGAGTAACTAGGGGATTGGCTGGAATAAAGTTATCAGGATCTCCTAATAAAAATGGAGAGATTAATGATAGAAAAATTAATAATATCAATATTGAGATAAATCCTAAAATATCCTTATAAGAAAAAAATGGATGGAAAGGAATTTTATCGTAATTTCTTCTTAATCCTAAAGGATTATTTGAGCCTGTTTGATGAAGGAATAATAAATGAATAATTACTATAGCTAAAACAATAAAAGGTAAAATGAAGTGAAATGAAAAAAATCGAGTTAATGTAGCATTATCTACTGCAAATCCTCCTCAAATTCATTGGACTAAAGTATTCCCTAAGTAGGGAATAGCAGATAATAAATTAGTAATTACTGTTGCTCCTCAAAAAGATATTTGCCCTCAAGGTAATACATATCCTATAAAAGCTGTTGCTATTACTAAAAATAAAATTAATACTCCTACTATTCAAGTGTAAAAAAAATTAAAGGAGTTGTAATAAATTCCTCGACCAATATGGAAATAAATACAAAAAAAAAAAAATGAAGCTCCGTTAGCATGAATATTTCGAATTATTCAACCATAGTTTACATCTCGACAAATATGAATAATTCTATTAAAAGCTCTTTCAATATTTGCGGTATAGTGTATTGCTAAAAAAATTCCTGATACAATTTGAATTATTAGGCATAGTCCTAATAATGATCCAAAATTTCATCAAAAATTAATATTTCTAGGAGTTGGTAAATCAATTAATGAATTATTAATAATTTTAAATAAAGGATGTTTATTTCGTAAAGGTATATTCATTAGTTTAAGTTTTGTCGTAAGGGGCCTAAAAAAATATTAGTAATTTTAATAACTGTAATTAATGTAATAAATAAAAATAATATTCTTATAATAGTAATAAATTTTCTTGGTATATTATAAAGTTTATTTAAGTTAAAGCATAGTTCATTATGAAAATAAAATAAATTTATATTATTGTTGTGATAATTAATTTCTAAAGTTAAGTTTATATAAAAATAATAAAATATAAATATTAAGAATATTAATAATAAGTTAAATGAAAAATTTTTATAAGAAAATATAAAAAATTCATTGGATGCTAATCTTGTTATATAAACGAAAATAATTAATAAACCTCCAATTATAGTTAAAAAAAAAATGTAAGAAAATCAAAAAAAATTTCTTATTAATCCATTTATTATGCAAATAATAAAAACTTGGATAATTAAGAAAAATCCTATTGATAATGGGTGTTTAATTTTTATTATATTAAATAAAAGTAAAATTCTCGTTATAATTAGTATAAAATATATAACAGAAAGTAGTTTAATTAAAATAATAATTTTGGGAATTATTGATATATTATAAAATATTTTTCTGAAGTTTTTAAAAATTATAACTTTGATTTACAAAATCAATATTTTTTATTAAACTATAAAAACTTATTTACTTATATTTTATTTTTTTTTTTTATTTTTCAGGTTTATTAATTTTTTGTTTAAGATGAAAACATTTTTTAATGATATTATTAAGTTTAGAGTTTTTGGTTTTAGGTTTATTTTTAATAATTTTTTATTTTTTGAAAAATTTTGGATTTGAATTGTATTTTTCAATAATTTTTATTGTTTTTTGTGTATGTGAAGGAGCTTTAGGATTATCAGTTTTAGTAAGTTTGATTCGTACTCATGGTAATGATTATTTTAAAAGATTTAATTTTTTACAATGTTAAAAATTTTATTTATAAATTTATTTTTAATTTTGATATTTTATAAAAAAAAAAATTATTTAATTTTTAATAGTTTGATTATTATTTTTTTTTTTTTCTTTTTTTATAGATTTATAAATTGAAGAAATTTATCTTATTTTTTTGGATTAGATAAAATAAGATATTTATTAATTTTTTTATCTTTTTGAATTATATTTATAATATTATTGATTAGAGAAGTGATTTTTTTAAAAAATAATAATAATAAATTATTTAGTTTTGTTATTTTATTGTTAGTTTTTTTTTTAGTATTATCTTTTTCTAGTTTATCATTTTTTGGATTTTATATTTTTTTTGAAAGAAGTTTAGTTTTTACGTTATTATTAATTTTAGGTTGAGGGTATCAGCCTGAACGATTACAGGCTGGAATTTATATATTATTTTATACTTTAGTAGTTTCTTTACCTATATTAGTAATAATTATGTTTTTATATAAAAATTATAATTTATTTTATTTTTTTTTTTATAAAATTAATTTATTAAATTATTTAATATATTTTTCTTTGATTTTAGCTTTTTTAGTGAAGATACCTATATTTTTAGTTCATTTATGGTTACCTAAAGCTCATGTAGAAGCTCCTGTTTCCGGATCTATAATTTTAGCGGGGGTAATATTAAAATTAGGGGGGTATGGATTAATCCGTATTTTAGAATTTTTTTTAATTTTAAGAAAAAAAATTAATTTTATTTGAATATTGTTAAGATTGATTGGGGGAGTATTAGTGTCTTTTATTTGTTTATTGCAAATTGATTTAAAATCTTTAGTAGCTTATTCCTCTGTAGTTCATATAAGAATTTTGTTAATTGGTTTGATATCGATGAATTTATGAGGGATTGTAGGAAGATTAAAGTTAATAATTGGGCATGGGTTATGTTCTTCGGGTTTATTTTGTTTAGTTTCTTTTAGATATGACCGAAGAAATAGCCGTAGTTTATTAATTAATAAAGGTATAATAAGTTTTATACCAAGTTTATGTTTATGGTGATTTTTATTGAGATCTTCTAATATAGCTTCTCCTCCTTCTATTAATTTATTAGGAGAAATTAGCTTATTAAATAGTATTTTAGGGTGGAATAATAATTCTATATTATTATTAATAATAATTTCTTTTTTTAGAGCTTCTTATTCTTTATTTTTATATTCTTATAGTCAACATGGGGATTTTTATTCGGGTTTATTTAGTTTTTCTAAAAATTATATTAGAGAATATTTAATTTTATTTTTACATTGAATACCTTTAAATATTTTATTTATTAAAAGAGATTTATTTTTATTAATTTATTTAAATAGTTTAATAAAAATATTAATTTGTGGGATTAAAGATATTTTATAGTTTTAAATAATAAATTTATGAAAATTAAATTTTAAAATTTTATTTTTTTTTTCTTTATTAATTTTTAGAATAAGTTTATATTATTTATATAATGATGTAGTTATATTTTTTGAGTGAGAAATTTTTTATTTTAATAGAATTTCAGTAGTTTTTTTAATTTTGATAGATTGAATATCTTTATTGTTTATAAGATTTGTTTTATTTATTTCATCTATAGTAATATTATATAGAGAGGATTATATAAGAGGGGAAAAATATTATGTTCGTTTTATTTTTTTAGTTTTATTATTTATTTTTTCTATAATAATAATAATTATAAGTCCTAATTTAATTTCTATTCTTTTAGGGTGAGATGGTTTAGGTTTAGTTTCTTATTGTTTAGTTATTTATTATCAAAATATTAAATCTTATAATGCAGGGATATTAACTGTTTTATCTAATCGAATTGGGGATGTTTGTTTATTATTAGGGATTGCTTGAATATTAAATTATGGTAGTTGAAATTTTATTTTTTATTTAGATTATTTTTTAAATATAAAAGAAAGAGAAATAATTATTATTTTAATAATATTAGCAGGAATAACTAAAAGAGCACAAATTCCTTTTTCTGCCTGATTACCAGCTGCTATAGCAGCTCCTACGCCAGTTTCTGCTTTAGTTCATTCTTCTACTTTAGTTACTGCAGGGGTTTATTTATTAATTCGTTTTTATGATTTGTTATTTAATTTTATATGTGTAAAATTATTATTGTTATTAAGATGTTTAACAATATTTATGTCAGGGATTGGCGCTAATTTTGAATTTGATTTAAAAAAAATTATTGCTTTATCTACTTTAAGTCAATTAGGTTTAATAATTAGAATTTTGTGTTTGGGTTATAAAAAATTAGCTTTTTTTCATTTATTAACTCATGCAATATTTAAGGCTTTGTTATTTTTATGTGCTGGAATAATTATTCATTGTTTTTCAAATTTTCAAGATATTCGTTATATGGGAAAATTAATTAATTATTTACCTTTAACTATTTTATGTATAAATATTTCAAGAATATCTTTATGTGGATTGCCCTTTTTAGCTGGATTTTATTCAAAAGATTTGATTTTAGAGATATCTTCTATAGTAGAAATTAATTTTTTAATATATCTATTGTTTTATTTTTCTTCTGGTTTAACAGTAAGTTATAGAGTTCGATTAATTTATTATACAATAATTAAAAATTTAAATTGTATTTCTTTTAATAATTTTAACGAAGAAAGTTTAAATATAATTAAAGGAAAAATAGGTTTGATTTTTATAGCTATTATAAGAGGGAGCATATTAAATTGGTTTATATTTATTGATTTTTATACAATTATTTTACCAAAAAATATAAAATTATTAATTATTTTTGTTATTATTTTAGGAATTATTTTAGGATATGAATGTTCAAAATTTAAATTTAATTTAAATAATTTTTCAAAAAATTATTTATTTTATTATTTTCTAGGAAATATATGGTTTATACCTTTTATTTTTTCTTATAGATTAAATAAAATAATTTTAGTTAATAGAGAATCTGTATTAAAAATTTTAGATCAAGGTTGAAGAGAAAAATTAGGTGGTCAAGGTTTATATGAATATATAATTAATAAAAGTTCATTGTTTCAAATTTTTCAAAAAAATGATTTAAAAATATTTTTACTTTTAAGATTATTTTTTATTATTTTTATTTATTTAAATTAAATTTATATAGCTTAAATAAGAGTTTAATATTGAAGATATTATGGTAAAAGAAATTTTTGTAAATATTTATAAAAAATAAAATATTTTTACATTGAAAATGTAATGTTTTTTTTAAACTATATAAATAGAAATATTAACGAATTTCATCGCTAAAGTTAAAGTTAGCAGCTTTATCTTAAATTTTATATTTCTTTAATTGGAAAAAATTTCATTTGTATTATTAACAATAATATACCTCTTTTTGGTTTCAATTAAAGTAAGGATATTAATCTAATTTTAGGTCGAAACTAAATGTAAATTTTTACTTCACTACTAAAGGAAGATTGATTATCAATACTTTTTAGGTGCAATCTAAATGTTATTATTAACTACATCCCTAAGAGGATCAATTTAAAGCTCCTTGGTTTCATTCATGGTAGAGTCCTAATAAAAGTAATAGTATAAAAATTAATGTTACTATGATTCAGTTTTTTAATAAGGAAGAATAAAAGGTGATAATAATGGGGAAAATTAATGTTAATTCTACATCAAAAATTAAAAAAATTACAGCAATTAGAAAGAACTTTAAAGAAAAAGGTATTCGGGGAGAATTTATTGGGTCAAATCCACATTCAAATGGGGAGTTTTTTTCTCGATCTATAAATGATTTTTTTGATAAAATAGAAGAAATTAATATTATGATTAAAGAAATCAAAAAATAAATGAGAATGATTATTAAAACATTTAAAATTATTTATACTAAAAAAATTAGACTTTTTGATTGGAAATCAATTATACTATTTATATTATATAAATTTATCTTCCTCATCAATAAATAGAGATATATAAAAATAATCAAACAATATCAACAAAATGTCAGTATCAAGCTGCTGCTTCAAATCCAAAATGATGTGTTTTAGAAAAGTGATTTATTAATATACGTAAAAAACAAATTAATAAGAAAGTAGTTCCAATAATAACATGAATTCCGTGAAAACCTGTTGCTATAAAAAATGTTGAACCATATACAGCATCTCTGATTGTGAAAGATGCCTCTAAATATTCATAACCTTGAAGGAATGAAAAATAAATTCCTAAGATAATAGTAAAAAATAAACTTTGGATTGCTTGGGAGAAATTGTTTTCTAAGATTCTATGGTGAGTTCAAGTAATTGTTATTCCTGAAGAAAGTAGAATAATAGTATTTAATAAAGGAATTTGTAGGGGATTAAAAGGGTTTACTCCTTTAGGGGGTCAGAGAGCTCCAATTTCTATAGAAGGAGATAAGCTTCTGTGGAAAAAAGCTCAGAAAAAACTTACAAAAAAAAAAATTTCAGAGATAATAAATAAGATTATCCCAAACCGAAGACTCGTAGTAACAATTAAAGTATGATTTCCTTGAAAGGTTCTTTCTCGTGCAATATCTCGTCATCATTGAATTGATGTTAAAATTAAAATAATTTTTCCTAAGAAAAATAAGTTAGTTTCATAAAAATGAAACCATTTAATTATTCCAGAAACAGTAACTATAGCTCCTAATGCTCCTGTTAATGGTCAAGGTCTATAATTTACTAAATGAAAGGGATGGTTTTGATTTATTGACATTAATTAGTTGATTTCTCTAGAATAAAGTGTTGATAAAATAGAAAATACGTAAGCTTGAATAATTGCGACCGCAGACTCTAATATTAATAAAAGAATTTGAGTAAGTAATAATAATATAATTAATATTTTATTTAATAAATTTCCTGTGTTACCTAATAAAGTTAATAATAAATGTCCTGCAATTATATTAGCAGCTAACCGAACAGCTAAAGTTCCGGGGCGAATAATATTTCTTACTGTTTCAATACAAACCATAAAAGGTATTAATACAGGGGGAGTTCCTTGAGGGACTATATGTGTGAATATATTATTTGTGTGATTAATTCAACCGAATAATATAAAAGAAAGTCATATTGGTAAAGCTAAAGTTAAAGAGTATACAAGATGACTAGAACTAGTAAAAATATAAGGAAATAAACCTAAAAAATTATTGAATAAAATAAAAATAAAAAGAGAAATAAAAATAATACTATTTCCTAAATTTTTGTTAAGTCCTAAAAGTGTCTTAAATTCTTGATATAATTTAATTATTATCATATTAAATATATATATATATCGATTTGGTAATAATCAAAATCTAAAAGGAAAAATCAGAAGACCCAAGAAAGTTCTTAATCAATTTAAAGAAAAGTTAAAAATTGAGGTTGAAGGATCAAAAATAGAAAATAAATTTGTTATCATTTTCAGTTAATTTTTTTTATAAGATGAAGATTTTTTTTTGAAAAGAAAAAATTATTTTCGGGAAGGTTAAAAAAAATAATAATATAAAATAAATAAAAACTTAAAGTAAAAATTATATAAAACAAAAATCAATTTATAGGAGCTATTTGAGGAATTAAAGAATATTCTATCAAAATAATTTTAACTTGACATATTAATGTTATAATTTAACTAATTCTTTCCATTAGAAGTAGGCGGGGTTACTATTAATTGGTTTAAGAGACCATTACTTTCTTTCAGTCATCTAATGACATTGAATTTATTCATTTAATAAATAAGTTTATTTTAATTCTTTCAATAACAATAGGTATAAATCTATGATTTGCTCCACAAATTTCTGAGCATTGTCCAAAGAATAAACCTGCTTGATTAATAAAAAAGTTAGTTTGATTTAATCGTCCGGGTGTAGCGTCAATTTTTACACCTAATCTTGGGATTGTTCAGGAGTGAATAACATCAGTAACAGAAATTAATATACGAATTTGGGTTATAAATGGAATAACAATTCGATTATCTACATCTAGTAGCCGGAAATTATCATTAGATGAAAAAGGTTTTAGATAGGAATCATATTCTTTATTAATAAAATCATTATATTCATATCTTCAATATCATTGATGTCCTATTGTTTTAATAGTGATTAAAGGATTATTAATCTCATCTATTAGATATAATAAACGTAAAGAAGGTAATGCAATAAAAATTAAGGTAATAGCGGGAATGATTGTTCAAATTACTTCGATTAACTGTCCTTCTAATAAAAAACGATTGTTTAATTTATTAAAAAATAAAGAAGATATAATATATCTTACTAATATTGTAATTATTATTAAAATTATTATAGTATGATCATGAAAAAAAATTAATTGTTCTATTAAAGGAGATATACCATCGTTTAAAGTTAAGTTATCTAAAGAATTAATGTTCTAAAAAAAGAATTCTTTATATATGAAGCTTAAATTCATTGCACTAATCTGCCATTTTAGAAATAGTTAATTATAGGAAGTTCAGAATAAGAGTGTTCTATAGGAGGGTAAGATTGAATTCATTCAATTGATGTAGTAAGATTAAGATTATTAATAATAATTCGATGAGATGATAATCTTTCTCAAATAATATAAATAAAGTAAATAATTCTAATGAAAGAAATTGAAGAACCTAAGGAAGAGATAATATTTCAAGTAGTAAAAGAGTCAGGATAATCAGAGTATCGTCGTGGTATACCTCTTAATCCTAAGAAATGTTGAGGGAAAAAAGTTATATTAACTCCTAAAAATATTATAAAAAATTGTATTTTTAGTATTTTAGGATTTAATGTTGTCCCGGTAAAAAGAGGTCATCAATGAATAAAACCTGCTATAATAGCAAAAACAGCTCCTATTGATAAAACATAATGAAAATGAGCGACTACATAGTAAGTGTCATGAAGAATAATATCAATTGATGAATTTGCTAGAATAACAACCGTTAAACCTCCTACTGTAAATAAGAAAACGAAACCTAAAGCTCACAAAATAGAAGGAGAAAATGTTAGTTGTGATCCATGTAAAGTGGCTAATCAACTGAAAATTTTAATTCCTGTAGGAACAGCAATAATTATAGTTGCTGAAGTGAAATAGGCTCGAGTATCTACATCTATACCGATAGTAAATATGTGATGAGCTCAAACTACAAATCCTAGTAATCCAATGGCTAGTATAGCATAAATTATACCTAATGAACCAAAGGTTTCTTTTTTACCTCTTTCTTGGGTAATAATATGGGAAATTATTCCAAATCCCGGTAAAATTAAAATGTAAACTTCAGGGTGTCCAAAAAATCAGAATAAATGTTGATAAAGAATAGGGTCTCCTCCTCCAGCAGGATCGAAAAAAGAAGTATTTAAATTTCGATCTGTTAAAAGTATTGTAATAGCTCCGGCTAATACTGGTAATGATAAAAGTAATAATAATGCAGTAATAGCTACCGATCAGACAAATAGAGGTATTCGTTCTAGAGTTAGTATATTTGATCGTATATTTAAGGTTGTAGTAATAAAATTAATAGCTCCTAGAATTGAGGAAACTCCGGCTAAATGAAGACTGAAAATGGTTAAATCTACAGAGGCTCCGGCATGAGCAATGTTACTAGATAAGGGTGGGTAGACTGTTCAACCAGTTCCAGCACCTCTTTCTCTTAATCTTCTTCTAAGAAGGAGAGTTAATGAAGGGGGTAATAATCAAAATCTTATGTTATTTAATCGTGGGAAAGCTATATCAGGAGCTCCTAATATTAAAGGAACTAGTCAATTTCCAAAACCTCCAATTATAATAGGTATTACTATAAAAAAAATTATAATAAAAGCATGAGCTGTGACGATTACGTTATAAATTTGATCATCTCCAATTAAAGATCCAGGTATTCCTAATTCAGATCGAATTAATAAACTTAATGAAGTTCCAATTATTCCTGATCAGGCTCTAAAAATAAAATATAATGTTCCAATATCTTTATGGTTTGTTGAGAAAAGTCATTTTTTCAGTAAAATGGCTGACTTAGGTAATAAACTGTAAATTTATTTATGAGAAAAAAAATTCTCTTTTACTAGTCTTATATTCAATCATGAATTTAAATTGCAAATTTAAAAGTATATAAAATATTAAGGCTTAAAGAATTTTCTTTATTATTAGCTTTGAAGGTTATTAGTTTAAGTTAACTTAAAGCCTTAATAATAAAAAATAAATCTTATAAATAATCCAAATATAGAAAAGAAATTAATAATAATGATATTAAAATTATATAAAGAATCAGATAGATTTCATTTTGTTTGTATGTTTAAATATAAAAAAGAATTTATTCTTAGTCGTAAATAATAAAAAAGATTAATTAAAGTAAAAATTAATATTAATGTTATTAATAGAAAATATTTGTTAATGATTAAGTTATTTAAAATTAATCATTTGGGTATAAATCCTAGGAAAGGGGGTAGTCCTCCTAAAGATAGAAAATTACAGAATAGAATAAATTTTATTGTTTTATTTATGTTATTAGAAATAAATATTTGGTTAAAATGAAATATTTTATAATTGTTAAAAATTTGTAAAATTAAAATTGTTAAGAAGGAGAAAATTAAAAAATAAATTTTTCATAAAATTTTATTTAAAAAAAAAGTTCTAATTATTCATCCTATATGGTTAATTGAAGAATAAGCTATAATTTTTCGTAATCTTGTTTGGTTTAGTCCTAAAATTCTTCCTGTAATAATTCTTATTAAAGAAATGATTTGTAAAAAAAAAAGATATATAAAAGGAAATATAAGAGATTAATGTTATTGGAGCTAATTTTTGTCATGTTATTAAAATAATATTTATTTTTCAAGATAAACCTTCAGCTACAAGGGGAAATCAAAAGTGGAAAGGTGCAGCTCCTATTTTTAATAAAAAAGTTAATATTAAAAAGATATAATTGATATTATATAAAAAATTTATGAAAATTATAAAAGAAGAAAAAAGTATAAGAGAAGAGGCAAAAGCTTGAATAAGAAAGTATTTTATAGATGATTCTGTTGAAAAACAATTTTTTAGGTTTCTTATTATGGGAATAAAAGCAAGAAGATTTATTTCTAATCCTATTCATGCTCCTAATCATGAATTTGCGGATATAGATAATATAGTTCTTGATATAAGAATAAATAAAAAAATATAATAATTGGGTATAATTTAAAAGAAAAGGATTAAACCAATATATGTAGGGTATGAACCTATTAGCTTATTTAGCTTATCTTTTATATTTTAGTATATGATTTATAAAAATTTTTGAAATTTTAGGTAATAGTTTAATTCTATTAAATATAATGAAGGTAAAATTTACATGATTTATTCTATCAAAATAATCCTTTAATCAGGCTCTTCATTTGAGTATTTATATGAAAAAAAACATAATACTTACAAATATAAATAAATAGTACATTTTCTTTTTTTAAAAAAAAATAGTACATATTAAAATATGTATTTTTTTTTATTAATTAAAATATATATTTATTATATAAAGATATAATTATATATATATATATATAATTATATTTAAATAATATTTATTTATTTATTTAATATTATAAAATTATTTATTAATAATATATAAATAATTAATAAAAATTAACTTTAATATATAAATATTTATATATATATATGTGCATATATATATATATATAAATTATTTATATAAATATAATTAAATATGTGTATTTAAAGTGCAAGAAGAAAGAGATAGGATATATAAATAAAAATTTAATTGTATATAAATAGATGTTTAAATAATTAATATTATTAATATTATTAAATATATTAATTATTAAATATATATATATTATATATATAATAAAAATAAAATTTATTATAAATAAAAAATAATTTTTAAATATTAAAATAAAATTTTATATTAATTATATTAAATATAAATATTTAATATAAAAATTTTATTTTATAAAAAAAAATAATAATATAATACTTAATTTATTGTTAAAATAAAATTTTTATATTAAATAAAGTTAAATTTTTCGTTAAATTTTGTTAGGTTATTAAAAATTTTAAATTTTTATTTTACTGGGATTTTTATTTAAAGCGGCTATTTTTTATTCCGGAGGTTGTTACTAGTTTAAGTTAACATTAAGGTTTTTATTTTTATTTCTGTACTTGTAACTATTATGTTTTTTTTAATAAAAAAGTACAAAAAAAATTTTTTTAAATTTTTTTATAATTATTAATATTTTTATAAGTTAAAATCTCCTAATTTAATTTGTTAAAATAAAATTTTTATATTAAATAAAGTTAAATTTTTCGTTAATTTTTGTTAGGTTATTAAAAATTTTAAATTTTTATTTTACTGGGATTTTTATTTAAAGCGGCTATTTTTTATTCCGGAGGTTGTTACTATTTTAAGTTAACATTAAGGTTTTTATTTTTATTTCTGTACTTGTAACTATTATGTTTTTTTTAATAAAAATTTAATTTTGGTTTAAAATTTATTATTTTTTTATTTTATATGTAAAAGTTTTTATTTAATATTTTATTTGCAGTAATTATTTTTATTAATTAAAGAAATTTAGAATTAGTAATAAATTTAAAAATTAAATCATTTTGTGCCAGCATTTGCGGTTAAACAAAAGATTTAAGTAAATTTTTTTAATTTATAATTAAATAGATTATTATATAAAAATTTAAGTATTAAAAGTGATATTTATTATTTAAGTATATTTTTATATTTTTATAAAAATTGTATTATGAAATCAAAGATTTAAACTAGGATTAGATACCCTATTATTTTTGTTGTATAATTTTAATTAAATTATTAATAGTTATGTTCTTGAAATTTAAAAAATTTGGCGGTATTTTTTCTTAATAGAGGAACCTGTTTTATAAATGATAATCCACGATAAAATTTACTTAAATTAATAATTAGTATATCGTTGTTATAAAAATATATTTTTAGATTTTTAAATTTTTATAAATTTTATAAAATTTTATTTCAAATCAAGATGCTGTTTATATTTATGATTTAATGGGTTACAATTTACTTAGAAATATGAATTTTTATTTGTAAAATTAAAATGAAAGTGGATTTATTTGTAATTTAAACTAAATTTTTTATTTGATATTAGTTCTGAAATATGTACTATGACAGATAATCCGACTAGCAAGCTCAGCGGCGCTAGGTCGTGGGTAAGAAATAAAAAATAAAAAACCAGAACGAAACTTTTCCGAAACTGCCCAATATTACACGGACACAGGCAATAGCCTTTAATAAAAACCCGACCACCTACCACAAGACACACAAACGAAGGACAACTTAAAACTAACAACGAAGTAACTTTGCTTATTTTTTCTGAGAGAAAAAAAAACGTACGTATTACGTAACCGACCGGTTATATAAGGGCGCCAGGACTGAATATCGTACGCGGCTGTCTCAGTTCGTCCACGCTGAGAGCTACAGAAAGTTCGCAAAGTAACTTACAATTTGATAAACAAATTCTAATAATATAAATAATTACTAAAACTAACAACTGCACGTGCACAAAAATACTATTACAGAGCCTAATAATAAATCCCCAACAATTCGTGGTATAGAACCACGCCCCAAAAAAACAAATTAAAATAAGAATCGAATGAGTCAGAATTCTTCAACACAATTTCAATCACATGAAATATTCCTATCAAACGACGTGAAATACTCCGTTGCGTAAAACAATCACCTAAAATAAGCGTCCACCATCAATATAATTATTTTTAACACCACTCAAAACGACAAAATATATCCATAATAATTCCCTATGCAAATTAAAACAGCTAAGACTGTCGGACCAGGTTAAAAAATGATCAGAACTAAAGGCTTGCAATTTTAACACGTAAAAAATGAGCGCCACTGACGTCTAAAATGTTGTCAGATTAACCAACGTTAATTGTAAATTAATTATGAAGCCTTCACAGAATTAGTAGAATAAACACAAGATCCTCAGATAATTTGCACGGGAAGCATAAAATAACAGGCAAACTCCAAATCCAAATTCCAATCCTAACCCATCGAAAATCAAACAAATCCTAGACTCAATTCAACAATCCTCCTAACACAAGTAAATCTCAAAAAAATCCTAATGCAATCTACTATACTTCAATCGCCAACAAAAAACAATTCGACACCTATTCAACAAGCGGTTTCTCAAAAAAATCCCTCGCCGCCAAAAGCATAAAAATGTTCGCAGTTTTCTCTACGATGCGACCGCAGAGACGGTCCGCCAGTCTCTCCTCGGTACCGCGTCTCATATCAGTCAGAAACATTATCTAGCGTGCTGGACATCTCATATCTCTCTCTAGCGCGTGAATATACTACCCCAGAGACCTCTCGCTCGCACTCATAACGTCGTTTCCTTAGAGCGCTACTTTCTATTATCGCTGTTCCACCCGTGTGTTTCTTAATGCTACACCGTATTCAAATTTGAAACACGATTCAAAAGGTCTTATATTGCTCGACAAAGTTACAATGTTAATTGCTAATTATTGATATTTTTATACATAGGCTCGAGCAATATTTTAATTTTGGGGCTCGAAATTCAAATTGCCACACTCCCCCTTTCCCTGGGAAAAAAATGTGAACCAGAGAACATTTTTTCTAGACGCGAACTAAAATTATTCAGAGTCTCCGAAGGGGCATCACGATACGGCTTCAAGTCCTTCACATGCCAACGACCAAGACTGATTCCTGCATTATCAGCCAACTCGTAAACGAGATTAGAGACGACACTTTTGATAGTAGCCAGTGTGTACTTGGGTGCTAACTTGGCAGCCACATGTCGCGCACCACTGGACATCACATGATGTCTCTTCCACACTTGATCTCCCACCTTGTATACGTCAGCGTCCCTTTTTCCTTTGTTGTATTCCCGAACATTCCGATCATAAGCATCCTGAAGCTTCCTTTTGACTTCCTTATACATCTCAGGCATTTCCTCTAATTCCTTCACGTGAAATTCCCTAATAGCATCCAAATCCAACACATCTTCATGCTCAAGACGACCATAATAATTACCATTTGATGGCACGAAGCGTCCAAAATTTAAAAAAGTTGGCGAAAATCCTGTTGATTCACTAACGGCCGTTCTTAATCCGAATGCTATTTTCTGTACCTCCTTATCCCAATGACGGTGATCAGCCTCGTCCAAATAAGATCTAATGGCAGCGCCTATAGTTCGGTTATAACGTTCGACGTAATTTACTTGCGCATGGTAACGAGCATTAGGCCACAGTTTAACTCCGTAACGATCAGTGAGTTCTCTCATGCGATTGTTGATAAATTCCGTGCCATTGTCACACATCAAGATTTGGGGCACACCAAATAGAAGGAACACATTATCTTCTAGAAAATGAGCAATGGAAGCACCATTAGCCTGTCGTAAAGGCTTAAGCAATGAAAATTTGGTAAACCAATCTGTAACGACCAACAAATATGAAGCGCCACTTGCTGACTTGGGAAGAGGACCAATAATATCCGCAGCTATTAACTGCCAGGGATAGGAAACCCGCTTTGGTTTTCCCATAAAACCGGGACGTGCCGTATTGGTCATTTTCTGTGCAGCACACACTTTGCATTTTCGCACATATCGCTTAATATCACGACGCATCTTCGGCCAATAATACAATTCACAGACCCGGTTTATGGTTTTAAATATCCCAAGATGTGCAGCCGTCGGTGCATCATGACATGAACGGATCACCTCGACCCTTTGACGCAAAGGAACCACCAACTTCCAATTAACTGGGCTCTGCACCCCAAAATCAGAAGGAACAAATTTGTACAAACGACCCTCAACAATGTCATAATTCGAAAATGTTTCTCTATGAGCCTGAATTATACGTAACATATTTTGGTACCAACGATCGCCAGCAACGTACTCGTCATTGAGTTCCACCAAACATGATTCGTGATGAACTCGCGACAAAGCGTCCGGAATCACATTAAGAGACCCCTTTCTATGCTCCAACACAAAATCGAACTGTTGCATTTTTACAGCCCATCTCGCCAACCGACCGACTGGATCCTTAAGAGAATGTAACCACAGCAAAGAGTGGTGATCTGTGACTACACGAAACTTTACGCCCTCTACATAAGGTCGGAACTTTTCGATAGCAAATAAAACTGCCAGACACTCCTTTTCAGTAACGGTGTAGTTGCGTTCAGCAGAAGATAAGGTGCGACTTGCATAGGCGATGGGCACGTCAATTCCATCATCGTTCGGTTGTGTCAACACGCAACCAAGACCCACATTAGAGGCATCACATTGCACAGTAAACATTTTTGAAAAATCCGGACTAGCTAGGATTGGTGAAGAAACCAGAGCTTGTTTTATATTCACGAAAGCCTGGTCAGCTTCTTCGCTCCAATCAATACGGTGCCCTTTTTTTCTTCCTTTGATCAAGGCCGTAATAGGCGCAGTGAGAGTGGAAAAGTTTGGTATAAACCGTCGGTACCATGAGCAAATACCAATAAATCTCTTGACCTGGGTCGTGTTCATAGGCCGTGGATAGTCAACCATTGCTGAAATTTTTTCGGGGTTCGTTCTTAGTCCATGCTGATCCACAACAAATCCTAAATAATTCAATGATGGGAAACAATATTGACACTTTTCCGAATTTATTGTTAATTTAGCAGCAGCCAAACGTTTGTGTACCTCTATCAATACCTCCAGATGTTTTTCAAACGAAGGAGTTGCCACAATAATATCATCCAAGTACACAAAGACGTACGGTTCCAGCTCCGGACCAAGAACCATGTCCATCAAACGCTGTTGGGTCTGAGGCGCGTTATTCAAACCAAACGGCATCACCACAAACTCGAACAATCCTTTACCAGGCACACTAAACGCTGTCTTCTCCCTGGATTTCTGAGCTAGGGGAATTTGCCAAAACGCGCTTTTCAAGTCAATGCTTGACAAATAGCGGGCCCCAGCCAGCTTACTTAAAATATGGTCCACCCTTGGAAGAGGATAAGCATCCCTTTTTGTCACTGAATTGAGCTTGCGACCATCAAAACATAACCTGTAGTTTCCCTGTTGTTTCTTCACAAGAAGTACCGGTGACGACCACGGACTTGACGACCGTTGAACAACACCCAACTTAATCATATTATCCAACTCCTTATATAAGTACTCTAACATATAGGGAGACAGCTGGTATTGTCTCTGTTTAATAGGGCTCGCATCTCCAGTATCAATAACATGCGTTATTTTATCAGTGCGACCAAGTTTGGTTCCGTTCACCCACGACAACTCATTGAATTTTTCAACAACTCGATCCAATTCCCGACGTTGAGTTGTATCCAACTCCACTCTGCTTTTGACAGCGCATTCAACCATGGGCTGCGGCGGTCCCTTATCCAATACACACACTTTACTACTACCCACTAAATAAGAATTAGTGCCAAAATCTACCACCAATTTAAATAAATGACAAAAATTACTACCAAAAATGATATTGTGACATAAAGACGGCACAACTAAGACCTTTATCAGCCGTACCATACACCCAATCGACACAGGCAACAACACATAACCGGTAATTTGTTGAGCCACACCATCAGCGGTGCTAATAGAGCGAAATTTCGACTCTTGAACCTTTAACGCGTATTTGTCTATGATTTCCAATCCAATTTTTCCCAATACCGAATCACTAGCACCAGAATCCAGTAATGCAACGTATTTGTCACCAAAAATATCAATAGAAATGTAAGGCCGGTTGTCCAAAGGCTTAGTAACCATCAAAGGGTTAATATTTTCTGCTGATTTGGACGCAGAACAAAAATTTGCAACAACCCGCAACCACTCTTTCCACAACACAGGATCACTAGCAGGTTTATAGGCCGATTTACTTTGGGGAAAGCTCCGGCCTAACGGCTTCCTCCGTTTGAGTTTTCCTGACACAATGGACATGTGTAGCGTGTGACTCCGGGCTTTCCGCAACTAAAACAAAACTTTGTTCGGGGCTTACCACAATCTCTACTTAAATGTCCTGTTTCTCGACAGTTCCAACACGACAGATCAGAAAGAGTTGAAACATTTCTAGCACGACTCGAATATTGAGGCTTTAGCCTATTATAAGCAAACGTCGGTTCTACCAAACGCGGCGTCAGTTGAGTAGTGGAATTCCGTTGAGCATGGTGTTTGTTCTCTTCTAGCTGTTTGCACGCGATCTTAAGTTCCTCAATGGTGTTGGTTATAGTCGTTCCCAAATGATTTAGGTAGTATGGCAAGAGATTTCGTCGAATAACATTTAATCGTTGCGGCTCGGTAGTAGGCGTGGACAGGCGAGAAAACAAATTAATCATGGACGAAAAATATGTGCCAACCCTCTCATCGGGTCCCTGAACTCGATGAAATATCTCATTCCACAGATCATTTTCATAATCTAACGGCTGAAATTCCGCTTTCAATCGCGTAACAAACTCATCCCAGGACATTATTGAATTTCGAACTGAACGATACCAGGATAAAGCTGGACCCTCCAACAAGTCAGAAATAGCACGAAACAAATTTTCCTTGGAGACACATCTGGAAACTCTAAATTCTTCAATCTTTTGCAATACTTCGGCAACACTTTCCTCTGAAAGCTCACCAGAAAATTTTACTCCCCACTTATAGACAGGAATGCTCAATTGTTGTTGGTATGGCGTATTAGCGAGAATTGCAGGATTATCAACCGAAACCTCAGTCATATCAGAGGTGGGAATCGTCACAGAGGCATTGATCCCCTGATGGATAGCAATGGGCTGTTCGGACTCGACCACCATCTGACCCCCTTCAGCTGGTGACGCCTCAGCAATTTTCGTCAGAAGGTCATCCTCCAAAGAAATGGCCGAAATTAATCTGCCACTTTTAAAGGACTGGGTATTTTCATCAGTGCTATTAATTCTCAAAAGTCGGCCTATAATATGGTTTAAGCGACTTCGTACTTCATGGAAAGCAGAATCCATGCGTCCCGACAGTAACTCAATCAAAGAACTGACTGATGCAATACTACTGTCAATTTCAGCTCCGTCAATATCACATTTAAATGAACTGCATGCATATGAAACCCCGGGTCGTTTTAAATCCATAGCTAGCAGTCGTCGTAAACATTTCCTTCTCTTTAAATCATCCCCCACAACAGGAAACCCCCTAATGGATAGTTCGTAATTTATTTCACACGTGGTTAAGTAATCCACATCAATATCATATGAAACTTCCATCTTGGATATAGTTCAATTCAAACACAAACAACCAAGTACAATATGTAAACTCAACAGTGCGAGATCAACAGCTGCACGAACCAACAATCCAACACGAAAAAAAGTATCCAACTAAGAATAAATAATTAAATAAATAACCAACAAATAGCAATAAAAAGTTTACCAAAACTTCATAAGGACTACCCAAAGACACCGAAATAAAAAATTTCGGCTAACCACAAAATTTTCATAAATAATCACATTCCCCCAAAACTTCAAGATTCGCTTGCTAAATATCAACAAATTTCTAAAAAAGATCAATTGCTTCAGTGAATTACAATTTTTATAAATATCACAAATTTAATGTAAAGACAGATGTAGAGCAAAGATCTAGAGCCCAAGCGTTGACGCGCCAATTGTATGACAGATAATCCGACTAGCAAGCTCAGCGGCGCTAGGTCGTGGGTAAGAAATAAAAAATAAAAAACCAGAACGAAACTTTTCCGAAACTGCCCAATATTACACGGACACAGGCAATAGCCTTTAATAAAAACCCGACCACCTACCACAAGACACACAAACGAAGGACAACTTAAAACTAACAACGAAGTAACTTTGCTTATTTTTTCTGAGAGAAAAAAAAAACGTACGTATTACGTAACCGACCGGTTATATAAGGGCGCCAGGACTGAATATCGTACGCGGCTGTCTCAGTTCGTCCACGCTGAGAGCTACAGAAAGTTCGCAAAGTAACTTACAATTTGATAAACAAATTCTAATAATATAAATAATTACTAAAACTAACAACTGCACGTGCACAAAAAATACTATTACAGAGCCTAATAATAAATCCCCAACAATTCGTGGTATAGAACCACGCCCCAAAAAAACAAATTAAAATAAGAATCGAATGAGTCAGAATTCTTCAACACAATTTCAATCACATGAAATATTCCTATCAAACGACGTGAAATACTCCGTTGCGTAAAACAATCACCTAAAATAAGCGTCCACCATCAATATAATTATTTTTAACACCACTCAAAACGACAAAATATATCCATAATAATTCCCTATGCAAATTAAAACAGCTAAGACTGTCGGACCAGGTTAAAAAATGATCAGAACTAAAGGCTTGCAATTTTAACACGTAAAAAATGAGCGCCACTGACGTCTAAAATGTTGTCAGATTAACCAACGTTAATTGTAAATTAATTATGAAGCCTTCACAGAATTAGTAGAATAAACACAAGATCCTCAGATAATTTGCACGGGAAGCATAAAATAACAGGCAAACTCCAAATCCAAATTCCAATCCTAACCCATCGAAAATCAAACAAATCCTAGACTCAATTCAACAATCCTCCTAACACAAGTAAATCTCAAAAAAATCCTAATGCAATCTACTATACTTCAATCGCCAACAAAAAACAATTCGACACCTATTCAACAAGCGGTTTCTCAAAAAAATCCCTCGCCGCCAAAAGCATAAAAATGTTCGCAGTTTTCTCTACGATGCGACCGCAGAGACGGGCCGCCAGTCTCTCCTCGGTACCGCGTCTCATATCAGTCAGAAACATTATCTAGCGTGCTGGACATCTCATATCTCTCTCTAGCGCGTGAATATACTACCCCAGAGACCTCTCGCTCGCACTCATAACGTCGTTTTCTTAGAGCGTTACTTTCTATTATCGCTGTTCCACCCGTGTGTTTCTTAATGCTACACCGTATTCAAATTTGAAACACGATTCAAAAGGTCTTATATTGCTCGACAAAGTTACAATGTTAATTGCTAATTATTGATATTTTTATACATAGGCTCGAGCAATATTTTAATTTTGGGGCTCGAAATTCAAATTGCCACAGTACATATCGCCCGTCGCTCTCATTTTAATATGAGATAAGTCGTAACATAGTAGATTTACTGGAAAGTGTCTCTAGAATTCAAATTTTAGCTTATGAAAGTTTTTTATTTACATTAAAAAGAATCTGTTTAATTCAGAATAATTTGAGTTTATATTATTATTATTATTTAAATTTATTTTTAATTTTAATAAAAAAAATTTTTAATTTTTTTTATTTTAGTATTATTTAGAAATTTTTTTATTAATTATAGTTAATTAGTATTGTGAAAGAATTAATATAAATTTATAAAAGAAAATTTAATTTGTTGTACCTTTTGTATCAGGGTTTATTAAATAATTTTTATATAAATAGTTCTCGAATTTAAAAGAGTTAAATTTATATTAATTTATTGTAGAATAAATATATTAAATATGAATTTAGTAATAAAAAGTTATTCGATTTTAAATATATCTAGTTTTTTTAGAATTAAATTTAATTTATTTATTATATATATTATATATATATATATATATATATATATATATATATATATATATATATATATATATATATATATATATATATATATATATATATATTAATTATGTAATAATAAAAATTTAAGGGTTAAGCTTTAAATTTTATTTAAATATTTAATTAAATTTTTATAAAAATATAAATAAAAATTTTAATTTATTTAAGTTTTTTATAATATATTATTTAATATATTATTTAATAATTATTTAAAAATATTTATTTAATTTTATATAAATATTAAATATTTTATAAAAAAAAAAGTTATAATTATAAAAATTTTGTTATAATGATAAAATTAGTATATAATTAATAAATTAGATTACTTTCATTATAATTTAAAATAAGGAATTCGGCAAAAATAATATTCGCCTGTTTATCAAAAACATGGTTTTTTGATTATATTTTAAAATTGGATCTGCCCACTGAGGATTTAAATGGCCGCAGTATTTTGACTGTGCAAAGGTAGCATAATCATTTGTTTCTTAATTAGGGACTAGTATGAATGATTGGACGAAATATTTTCTGTCTCATTTTAATATTATTATAAAATTTTATTTTTTAGTTAAAAAGCTAAAATTTATTTAAAAGACGAGAAGACCCTATAGAGTTTAATTAAAATTTAGAATAATTATTTTTTAGTTAATTTTATTATTATTTTAAAATTTAATTTTATTGGGGTGATAAAAAAATTTATAAAACTTTTTTAAAAATAATCATAAATTTATGTGTATTTTGATCTTAAATTTAAAAATTAAAAGAATAAATTACCTTAGGGATAACAGCGTTATTATTTTGGAGAGTTCAAATCGATAAAATAGATTGCGACCTCGATGTTGAATTAAGAATAGTATTTGGTGAAAAAGTTAAATGATTAGGTCTGTTCGACCTTTAAATTCTTACATGATTTGAGTTCAAATCGGTGTGAGCCAGATTGGTTTCTATCTTTAATATTTTTATATTCTTTAGTACGAAAGGACCAAGAATATTAATTAAATTTTTATTTTGATTACTTTGGCAGATTAGTGCAATGAATTTAGATTTCATTTATGTTTTTTAACATGTAATATTGATAATAAAAGAAAATTTAATATTTTTAATTAATTTTATTATTTTAATTATTTTTTTACTAGTGGGAGTTGCTTTTTTAACATTGTTGGAGCGTAAAGTTTTAGGATATATTCAAATTCGTAAAGGTCCTAATAAAGTTGGAATAATTGGGATTTTACAACCATTTAGAGATGCTATTAAATTGTTTACTAAAGAACATGTTTTTCCTATTTATTCTAATTATTTAATTTATTATTTTTCTCCTGTAGTTGGATTTGTTTTATCTATATTAGTTTGGGTTGTTTTTCCTAGTAATTTTAATTTAATAAGTTTTAATTTAGGATTTTTATTTATTATTTGTTGTTTAAGTTTGGGGGTTTATAGAATTATAATTGCTGGGTGATCTTCTAATTCTAATTATTCTTTGCTAGGAGGATTGCGATCTGTAGCTCAAACTATTTTTTATGAAATTAGTATGGCTTTGGTTTTATTAGGTTTAATTTTATTTTTATTTTCTTTTAATTTAATAGATTTGTTTAAATATCAAATTTTTTTATATTTTATATTTTTATGTTTTCCTTTAATATTAATGTGATTTTCTATTATATTAGCAGAAACTAATCGAACTACTTTTGATTTTGCTGAGGGTGAATCAGAATTAGTTTCTGGATTTAATGTAGAATATAGAGGGGGAGGATTTGCTTTAATTTTTTTGGCGGAATATTTAAGAATTTTATTTATAAGTTTTTTATTTAGATTAATATTTTTAGGAGCTAATTTAAATAGTTTAATGTTTTTTATAAAATTTGTTTTTATTTCTTATATTTTTATTTGGGTTCGGGGGACTTTACCTCGTTTTCGTTATGATAAATTAATAAATTTAACTTGAAAATTTTATTTGTCTTTGGTGATTAATTTATTTATGTTTTATATAGGTTTAAAGTTATTAGTTTTCGTTTTATTATTATATATATAATGTTAAAAATTTTTAGTATTATATATATATGAAAAATTAATAGAATATTTTTTCTTTTTATTGTTTTCAAAACAATTACTTTTACAAGTTCATCAATTATTTTAAAAAGATTTTATCTCAAAAAAAAAAGTTATTATATATAAAATATAAAATGTAAAATAAAATATAGTTAGTATTTGTCCTATAAAAATGTAAGGAATTTCTACTGGTTTAGAACCAATTCATGTTAATAAAATAGACATTTCAAAAAATGGTGCCGGTAGGCATTTCAGATATAGGTGCCGATAGGCATTTCAGATATAGTTACCGATTTTCATTTTAAAAATAAGTGCCGATAGGCATTTCAGATATAGAAGCCGATAGGTATTTCAAATATAGGTGTCGATAGGCATTTCAGATATGGTTGCCGATAGGCATTTCAAATATAGGAGCAGATAGGCATTTCAGATGTAGTTTCCGAAAGGCATTTCAAATATATATGCAGATAGGCATTTCAGATATAGGTGCCGATAGGCATTTCAGATATAGTTGCCGATTGGTATTTTAAAAATAGGTGCCGATAGGCATTTCAGATATAGAAGCCGATAGGCATTTCAAATATAGTTGCCGATAGGCATTCCAGATATGGTTGCCGATAGGCATATCAAATATAAGCGCTGATAATCATTTCAGATGTAGTTTCCGATAGGCATTTCAAAAATAGATACCGATAGGCATTTCAGATATAGGTGCCGATAGGCATTTCAGATATAGTTGCCGATTGGCATTTTAAAAATAGGTGCCGATAGGCATTTTAGATGTAGTTTCCGATAGGCATTTCAAAAATAGGTGCCGATAGGCATTTCAGATATAGGTGCCGATAGGCATATCAGATATAGTTGCCGATAGGCATTTAAAACATATGTGCCGATAGGCATTTCAAATAAAGGTGTCGACCGGCATTTCAGATATAAATGCCGAAAGGCATTTCAGATATAGGTGCCGATAGGCCTTTCTGATGTGGTTGCCGATAGGCATTTCAAATATAGGTGCTGATAGGCATTTCAGATGTAGTTTTCGATAGGCATTTTAAAAATAGGTGCCGATAGGCATTTCAGATATAGGTGCCGATAGGCACTTCAGATATAGTTGCCGAATGGCATTTTAAAAATAGGCGCCGATAGGTATTTCAGATATAGAAGCCGATATACATTTCAAATCTAGGCGCCGATAGGCATTCCAGATATGGTTGCCGATAGGCATTTCAAATATAGGTGCTGATAGGCATTTCAAAAATAGGTGCCGATAGGCATTTCAGATATAGCTGCCGATAGGCATTTCAGATATAGTTGCCGATTGGCATTTTAAAAATAGGTGCCGATAGGCATTTCAAATATAGAAGCCGATAGGCATTTCAAATATAGGTGCTGATAGGCATTCCAGATATGGTTGCCGATAGGCATTTCAAATATAGGTGCTGATAGGCATTTCAGATGTAGTTTCCGATAGGCATTTCAAAAATTGGTGCCGATAGGCATTTCAGATATAGGTGCCGATAGGCATTTCAGATATAGTTGCCGATTGGCATTTTAAAAATAGGTGCCGATAGGCATTTCAGATATAGAAGCCGATAGGTAGGTATTTCAAATATAGGTGTCGATAGGCATTTCAGATATGATTGCCGATAGGCATTTCAAATATAGGTGCTGATAGGCATTTCAGTTGTAGTTTCCGATAGCCATTTCAAAAATAGGAGCCGAGAGGCATTTCAGATATAGGTGCCGATAAGCATTTCAGATATAGTTGCCGATTGGCATTTTAAAAATAGGTGCCGATAGGCATTTCAGATATATAAGCCGATAGGCATTTCAAATATAGGTGCTGATGAGCATTCCAGATATGGTTGCCGATAGGCATTTCAAATATAGGTGCTGATAGGCATTTCAGATGTAGTTTCCGATAGGCATTTCAAAAATTGGTGCCGATAGGCATTTCAGATATAGGTGCCGATAGGCATTTCAGATATAGTTGCCGATTGGCGTTTTAAATATAGGTGCCGATAGGCATTTCAGATATAGAAGCCGATAGGGATTTTAAATATAGGTGTCGATAGGCATTTCAGATATGGTTGCCGATAAGCATTTCAAATATAGGTGCTGATAGGCATTTCAGATGTAGTTTCCGATAGGCATTTCAAAAATAGGTGCCGATAGGCATTCCAGATTAAGGTGCCGATAGGCATTTCAGATATAGTTGCCGATTGGCATTTTAAAAATAGGTGCCGATAGGCATTCCAGATATATAAGTCGATAGGCATTTCAAATATAGGTGCCGATGGGCATTCCAGATATGGTTGCTGATAGGCATTTAAAATATAGGTGCTGATAGGCATTTCAGATGTAGTTTCCGATAGGCATTTCAAAAATTGGTGTCGATAGGCATTTCAGATATAGAAGCCGATAGGCATTTCAAATATAGGTGCCGATAGGCATTCCAGATATGGTTGCCGATAGGCATTTCAAATATAGGTGCTGATAGGCATTCCGGATGTAGTTTCCGATAGGCATTTCAAAAAATGGTGCCGATAGACATTTCAGATATAGGTGCCGATAGGCATTTCAGATATAGTTACCGATTGGCATTTTAAAAATAGGTACCGATAGGCATTTCAAATATAGAAGCCGATAGGTATTTCAAATATAGGTGTCGATAGGCATTTCAGATATGGTTGCCGATAGGCATTTCAAATATAGGTGCTGATAGGCATTTGAGATGTAGTTTCCGATAGGTATTTCAAAAATCGGTGCCGACAGGCATTTCAGATATAGGTGCCGATAGGCGTTTCAGATATAGTTGCCGATTGGCACCTATATTTGAAATGCCTATCGGCTTATATATCTGAAATGCCTATCGGCACCTATTTTTAAAATGCCAATCGGCAACTATATCTGAAATGCCTATCGGCACCTATATCTAAAATGCCGATCGGCACCTATTTTTGAAATGCCTATGGGAAACTACATCTGAAATGCCTATCAGCACTTATATTTGAAATGCTTATCGGCAACCATATCTGAAATGCCTATCGACACCTATATTTAAAATCCCTATCGGCTTCTATATCTGAAATGCCTATCGGCACCTATTTTTAAAATGCCAATCGGCAACTATATCTGAAATGCCTATCGGCACCTATATCTGAAATGCCTATCGGCACCAATTTTTGAAATGCCTATCGAAAACTACATCTGAAATGCCTATCAGCACCTATATTTGAAATGCCTATCGGACCATATCTGGAATGCCTATCGGCACCTATATTTGAAATGCCTATCGGCTTCTATATCTGAAATGCCTATCGGCACCTATTTTTAAAATGCCAATCGGCAACTATATCTGAAATGCCTATCGGCACCTATATCTGAAATGCCTATCGGCACCTATTTTTGAAATGCCTATCGGAAACTACATCTGAAATGCCTATCAGCACCTATATTTGAAATGCCTATCGGCAACCATATCTGAAATGCCTATCGACACCTATATTTGAAATACCTATCGGCTTCTATATCTGAAATGCCTATCGGTACCTATTTTTAAAATGCCAATCGGTAACAATATCTGAAATGCCTATCGGCACCTATATCTCAAATGCCTATCGGCACCTATTTTTAAATTGCCTATCGAAAACTACATCTGAAATGCCTATCAGCATTTATATTTGAAAAGCCTATCGGCAACCACATCAGGAATGCCTATCGGCAACTATATCTGAAATGCCCTACGGCATTTATATCTGAAATGCCGATCGACACCTATATTTGAAATGCCTATCGGCACCTATTTTTGAAATGCCTATCGGAAACTACATCTAAAATGCCTATCGGCACCTATTTTTAAAATGCCAATCGGAAAGTATATCTGAAATGCCTATCGGCACCTATAATTGAAATGCCTATCGGAACCTATTTTTGAATTGCCTATCGGAAACAACATCTTAAATGACTATCAGCACCTATATTTGAAATGCCTATCGGCAACCATATCTGAAATGCCTATCGACACCTATATTTGAAATACCTATCGGCTTCTATATCTGAAATGCCTATCGGTACCTATTTTTAAAATGCCAATCGGTAACTATATCTGAAATGCCTATCGGCACCTATATCTAAAATGCCTGTCGGCACCATTTTTTGAAATGCCTATCGGAAACTACATCCGGAATGCCTATCAGCACCTATATTTGAAATGCCTATCGGCAACCATATCTGGAATGCCTATCGGCACCTATATTTGAAATGCCTATCGGCTTCTATATCTGAAATGCCTATCGACACCAATTTTTGAAATGCCTATCGGAAACTACATCTGAAATGCCTATCAGCACCTACATTTGAAATGCCTATCGGCAACCATATCTGGAATGCTCATCGGCACCTATATTTCAAATGCCTATCGGCTTATATATCTAAAATGCCTATCGGCACCTATTTTTAAAATGCCAATCGGCAACTATATCTGAAATGCCTATCGGCACCTATATCTGAAATGCCTATCGGCACCTATTTTTGAAATGCCTATCGGAAACTACATCTGAAATGCCTATCAGCACCTATATTTGAAATGCTTATCGGCAACCATATCTGAAATGCCCATCGACACCTATAGTTAAAATCCCTATCGGCTTCTATATCTGAAATGCCTATCGGCACCTATTTTTAAAATGCCAATCGGCAACTATATCTGAAATGCCTATCGGCACCTATATCTGAAATGCCTATCGGCACCAATTTTTAAAATGCCTATCGGAAACTACATCTGAAATTCCTATCAGCACCTATATTTGAAATGCCTATCGGCAACCATATCTGGAATGCCTATCGGCACCATTATTTGAAATGCCTATCGGCTTCTATATCTGAAATGGCTATCGGCACCTATTTTTAAAATGCCAATCGGCAACTATATTTGAAATGCCTATCGGCACCTATATCTGAAATGCCTATCGGCAACTATTTTTGAAATGCCTATCGGAAACTACATCTGAAATGCCTATCAGCACCTATATTTCAAATGCCTATCGGCAACCATATCTGGAATGCCTATCGGCGCCTATATTTGAAATGCCTATCGGCTTCTATATCTGAAATACCTATCGGCGCCTATTTTTAAAATGCCAATCGGTAACTATATCTGAAGTGCCTATCGGCACCTATATCTGAAATGCCTATCGGCACCTATTTTTGAAATGCCTATCGAAAACTACATCTGAAATGCCTATCAGCACCTATATTTGAAATGCCTATCGGCAACCACATCAGAAATGCCTATCGGCACCTATATCTGAAATGCCTTTCGGCATTTATATCTGAGATGCCGGTCGACACCTATATTTGAAATGCCTATCGGAAACTACATCTAAAATGCCTATCGGCACCTATTTTTAAAATGCCAATCGGTAAGTATATCTGAAATGCCTATCGGCACCTATATCTGAAATGCCTATCGGAACCTATTTTTGAAATGCCTATCGGAAACTACATCTAAAATGCCTATCGGCACCTATTTTTAAAATGCCAATCGGTAAGTATATCTGAAATGCCTATCGGCACCTATATCTGAAATGCCTATCGGAACCTATTTTTGAAATGCCTATCGGAAACTACATCTAAAATGACTATCAGCACCTATATTTGAAATGCCTATCGGCAACCATATCTGAAATGCCTATCCACACCTATATTTGAAATACCTATCGGCTTCTATATCTGAAATGCCTATCGGCACCTATTTTTAAAATGCCAATCGGCAACTATATCTGAAATGCCTATCGGCACCTATATCTGAAATGCCTACCGGTACCTATTTTTGAAATGCCTATCGGAAACTACATCTGAAATGATTATCAGCGCTTATATTTGATATGCCTATCGGCAACCATATCTGGAATGCCTATCGGCAACTATATTTGAAATGCCTATCGGCTTCTATATCTGAAATGCCTATCGGCACCTATTTTTAAAATACCAATCGGCAACTATATCTGAAATGCCTATCGGAACCTATATCTGAAATGCCTATCGGCATATATTTTTGAAATGCCTTTCGGAAACTACATCTGAAATGCCTATCTGCTCCTATATTTGAAATGCCTATCGGCAACCATATCTAAAATGCCTATCGACACCTATATTTGAAATACCTATCGGCTTCTATATCTGAAATGCCTATCGGCACCTGTTTTTAAAGTGCCAATCGGCAACTATATCTGAAATGCCTATCGGCACCTATATCCGAAATTCCTATCGGCATCAATTTTTGAAATGCCTATCGGAAACTACATCTAAAATGCCTATCAGCACCTATATTTGAAATGCCTATCGGCAGCCATATCTGGAATGCCTATCGGCACCTATATTTGAAATACCTATCGGCACCTATTTTTAAAATGCCAATCGGCAACTATATCTGAAATGCCTATCGGCACCTATTTTTGAAATGCCTATCGAAAACTACATCTGAAATGCCTATCAGCACCTATATTTGAAATGCTTATCGGCAACCATATCTGAAATGCCTATCGACACCTATATTTGAAATCCCTATCGGCTTCTATATCTGAAATGCCTATCGGCACCTATTTTTAAAATGCCAATCGGCAACTATATCTGAAATGCCTATCGGCACCTATATCTGAAATGCCTATCGGCACCTATTTTTGAAATGCCTAGCGGAAACTACATCTGAAATGCCTATCAGCACCTATATTTGAAATGCCTATCGGCAACCATATCTGGAATGCCTATCGGCGCCTATATTTGAAATGCCTATCGGCTTCTATATCTGAAATGCCTATCGGCACCTATTTTTAAAATGCCAATCGGCATTTATATCTGAAGTCCCTATCGGCACCTATATCTGAAATGCCTATCAGCACCTATATTTGAAATGCCTATCGGCAACCACATCAGAAATGCCTATCGGCACCTATATCTGAAATGCCTTTCGGCATTTATATCTAAAATGCCGATCGACACCTATATTTGAAATGCCTATCGGCACTTTTATTTTAAATGCCTTACGGCAACTATATCTGATAAGCCTATCGGCACCTATATCTGAAATGCCTATCGGCACCTATTTTTGAAATGTCAATCTTTAGGTATATCTGAAATGCCTATCGGCACCTATATCTAAAATGCCTATCGGAACCTATTTTTGAAATGCCTATCGGAAACTACATCTGAAATGACTATCAGCACCTATATTTGAAATGCCTATCGGCAACCATATCTGATATGCCTATCCACACCTATATTTGAAATACCTATCGGCTTCTATATCTAAAATGCCTATCGGCACCTATTTTTAAAATGCCAATCGGTAAGTATATCTGAAATGCCTATCGGCACCTATATCTAAAATGCCTATCGGAACCTATTTTTGAAATGCCTATCGGAAACTACATCTGAAATGACTATCAGCACTTATATTTGAGATGCCTATCGGCAACCATATCTGAAATGCCTATCCACACCTATATTTGAAATACCTATCGGCTTCTATATCTAAAATGCCTATCGGCACCTATTTTTAAAATGCCAATCGGCAACTACATCTGAAATGCCTATCGGCTTATATATCTGAAATGCCTATCGGCACCTATTTTCAAAATGCCAATCGGCAACTATATCTGAAATGCCAATCGGCTTCTATATCTAAAATGCCTATCGGCACCTATTTTTAAAATGCCAATCGGCAACTATATCTGAAGTGCCTATCGGCACCTATATCTCAAATGCCTATCGGCACCTATTTTTGAAATGCCTATCGAAAACTACATCTGAAATGCCTATCAGCATTTATATTTGAAATGCCTATCGGCAACCACATCAGAAATGCCTATCGGCACCTATATCTGAAATGCCCTGCGGCATTTATATCTGAAATGCCGATCGACACCTATATTTTAAATGCCTATCAGCACCTATATTTTAAATGCCTATCGGCAACTATATCTGATATGCCTATCGGCACCTATATCTGATATGCCTATCGGCACCTATTTTTAAAATGCCTATCGGAAACTACATCTAAAATGCCTATCGGCACCTATTTTTAAAATGCCAATCGGAAAGTATATCTGAAATGCCTATCGGCACCTATATTTGAAATGCCTATCGGCAACCATATCTGGAATGCCTATCGGCGCCTATATTTGAAATGCCTATCGGCTTCTATATCTAAAATGCCTATCGGCACCTATTTTTAAAATGCCAATCGGCAACTATATCTGAAGTGCCTATCGGCACCTATATCTCAAATGCCTATCGGCACCTATTTTTGAAATGCCTATCGAAAACTACATCTGAAATGCCTATCAGCATTTATATTTGAAATGCCTATCGGCAACCACATCAGAAATGCCTATCGGCACCTATATCTGAAATGCCCTACGGCATTTATATCTGAAATTCCGATCGACACCTATATTTGAAATGCCTATCGGCACCTATATTTTAAATGCCTATCGGCAACTATATCTGATATGCCTATCGGCACCTATATCTGAAATGACTATCGGCACCTATTTTTGAAATGCCTATCGGAAACTACATATAAATGCCTATCGGCACCTATTTTTAAAATGCCAATCGGAAAATATATCTGAAATGCCTATCGACACCTATAATTGAAATGCCTATCGGAACCTATTTTTGAAATGCCAATCGGAAACAACATCTGAAATGACTATCAGCACCTATATTTGAAATGCCTATCGGCAACCATATCTGAAATGCCTATCCACACCTGTATTTGAAATACCTATCGGCTTCTATATCTAAAATGCCTATCGGCACCTATTTTTAAAATGCCAATCGGCAACTATATCTGAAATGCCTATCGGCACTTATATCTGAAATGCCTATCGGCACCAACTTTTGAAATGCCTATCGGAAACTCCATCTGAAATGCCTATCAGCACCTATATTTGAAATGCCTATCGGCAACCATATCTTTCGGCATTTATATCTGAAATGCCGGTCGACACCTATATTTGAAATGCCTATCGGCACTTTTATTTTAAATGCCTATCGGCAACTATATCTGATAAGCCTATCGGCACCTATATCTGAAATGCCTATCGGCACCTATTTTTGAAATGCCAATCTTTAAGTATATCTGAAATGCCTATCGGCACCTATATCTAAAATGCCTATCGGAACTTATTTTTGAAATGCCTATCGGAAACTACATCTGAAATGAGTATCAGCACCTATATTTGAAATGCCTATCGGCAACCATATCTTAAATGCCTATCCACACCTATATTTGAAATACCTATCGGCTTCTATATCTAAAATGCCTATCGGCACCTATTTTTAAAATGCCAATCAGCAACTACATCTGAAATGCCTATCGGCTTATATATCTGAAATGCATATCGGCACCTATTTTTTAAGTGCCAATCGGCAACTATATCTGAAATGCCAATCGGCACCTATATCTGAAATGCCTATCGGCACCTATTTTTGAAATGCCTATCGGAAACTACATCTGAAATGCCTATCAGCACCTATATTTGAAATGCCTATCGGCAACCATATCTGGAATGCCTTTCGGCGCCTATATTTGAAATGCCTATCGGCTTCTATATCTGAAATGCCTATCGGCACCTATTTTTAAAATGCCAATCGGCAACTATATCTGAAATGCTAATCGGCACCTATTTTTGAAATGCCTATCGGAAACTACATCTGAAATGCCTATCAGCACCTATATTTGAAATGCCTATCGGCAACCATATCTGGAATGCTCATCGGCACCTATATTTGAAATGCCTATCGACTTATATATCTGAAATGCCTATCGGCACCTATTTTTAAAATGCCAATCGGCAACTATATCTGAAATGCCTATCGGCACCTATATCTGAAATGCCGATCGGCACCTATTTTTGAAATGCCTATCGGAAACTACATCTGAAATGCTAATCAGCACCTATATTTGAAATGCCTATCGGCAATCATATCTGAAATGCCTATCGACACCTATATTTGAAATACCTATCGGCTTCTATATCTGAAATGCCTATTGGCACCTATTTTTAAAATGCCAATCGGCAACTTTTTCTGAAATGCCTATCGGCACCTATATCTGAAATGCCTATCGGCACCTATTTTTGAAATGCCTCTCGGAGACTACATCTAAAATGCCTATCAGCACCTATATTTGAAATGCCTATCGGCAACCATATCTGGAATGCCTATCGGCGCCTATATTTGAAATGCCTATCGGCTTCTATATCTGAAATACCTATCGGCGCCTATTTTTAAAATGCCAATCGGCAACTATATCTGAAGTGCCTATCGGCACCTATATCTGAAATGCCTATCGGCACCTATTTTTGAAATGCCTATCGAAAACTACATCTGAAATGCCTATCAGCACCTATATTTGAAATGCCTATCGGCAACCACATCAGAAATGCCTATCGGCACCTATATCTGAAATGCCTTTCGGCATTTATATCTAAAATGCCTGTCGACACCTATATTTGAAATGCCTATCGGCACATATATTTTAAATGCCTATCGGCAACTATATCTGATATGCCTATCGGCACATATATCTGAAATGCCTATCGGCACCTATTTTTGAAATGCTTATCGGAAACTACATCTAAAATGCCTATCGGCACCTATTTTTAAAATGCCAATCGGTAAGTATATCTGAAATGCCTATCGGCACCTATATCTGAAATGCCTATTGGAACCTATTTTTGAAATGCCTATCGGTAACTACATCTGAAATGACTATCAGCACCTATATTTGAAATGCCTATCGGCAACCATATCTGAAATGCCTTACCACACCTATATTTGAAATACCTTTCGGCTTCTATATCTGAAATGCCTATCGGCACCTATTTTAAAAATGCCAATCGGCAACTATATCTGAAATGCCTATCGGCACCTATATCTGAAATGCCTATCGGTACCTATTTTTGAAATGCCTTTCGGCATTTATATCTGAAATGCCGATCGACACCTATATTTGAAATGCCTATCGGCACTTTTATTTTAAATGCCTATCGGCAACTATATCTGATAAGCCTATCGGCACCTATATCTGAAATGCCTATCGGCACATATTTTTAAAATACCAATCGGCAACTATATCTGAAGTGCCTATCGGCACCTATATCTCAAATGCCTATCGGCACCTATTTTTGATATGCCTATCGAAAACTACATCTGAAATGCCTATCAGCATTCATATTTAAAATGCCTATCGGCAACCACATCAGAAATGCCTATCGGCACCTATATCTGAAATGCCCTACGGCATTTATATCTGAAATGCCGATCGACACCTATATTTGAAATGCCTATCGGCACCTATATTTTAAATGCCTATCGGCAACTACATCTGATATGCCTATCGGCACCTATATCTGAAATGCCTATCGGCACCTATTTTTGAAATGCCTATCGGAAACTACATCTAAAATGCCTATCGGCACCTATTTTTAAAATGCCAATCGGAAAGTATATCTGAAATGCCTATCGGCAACTATAATTGAAATGCCTATCGGAACCTATTTTTGAAATGCCTATCGGAAACAACATCTGAAATGACTATCAGCACCTATATTTGAAATGCCTATCGGCAACCATATCTGAAATGCCTATCCACACCTGTATTTGAAATACCTATCGGCTTCTATATCTAAAATGCCTATCGGCATCTATTTTTAAAATGCCAATCGGCAACTATATCTGAAATGCCTATCGGCACCTATATCTGAAATGCCTATCGGCACCAACTTTTGAAATGCCTATCGGAAACTCCATCTGAAATGCCTATCAGCACCTATATTTGAAATGCCTATCGGCAACCATATCTGGAATGCCTATCGGCACCTATATTTGAAATACCTATCGGGTTCTATATCTGAAATGCCTATCGACACCTATTTTTAAAATGCCAATTGGCAACTATATCTGAAATGCCTATCGGCACCTATATCTGAAATGCCTATCGGCACCTATATTTGAAATGCCTATCGGGTTCTATATCTGAAATGCCTATCGACACCTATTTTTAAAATGCCAATTGGCAACTATATCTGAAATGCCTATCGGCACCTATATCTGAAATGCCTATCGGTACCTATTTTTGAAATGCCTATCGGAAACTACATCTGAAATGATTATCAGCACTTATATTTGAAATGCCTTTCGGAAACTACATCTGAAGTGCCTATCTGCTCCTATATTTGAAATGCCTATCGGCAACCATATCTGAAATGCCTATCGACACCTATATTTGAAATACCTATCGGCTTCTATATCTGAAATGCCTATCGGCACCTGTTTTTAAAATGCCAATCGGCAACTATATCTGAAATGCCTATCGGCACCTATATCCGAAATGCCTATCGGCATCAATTTTTGAAATGCCTATCGGAAACTACATCTAAAATGCCTATCAGCACCTATATTTGAAATGCCTATCGGCAACTATATCTGCAATGCCTATCGGCACCTATATTTGAACTGCCTATCGGCTTCTATATCTGAAATGCCTATCGGCACCTATTTTTGAAATGCCTAGCGGAAACTACATCTGAAATGCCTATCAGCACCTATATTTGAAATGCCTATCGGCAACCATATCTGGAATGCCTATCGGCGCCTATATTTGAAATGCCTATCGGCTTCTATATCTGAAATGCCTATCGGCACCTATTTTTAAAATGCCAATCGGCATTTATATCTGAAGTCCCTATCGGCACCTATATCTGAAATGCCTATCAGCACCTATATTTGAAATGCCTATCGGCAACCACATCAGAAATGCCTATCGGCACCTATATCTGAAATGCCTTTCGGCATTTATATCTAAAATGCCGATCGACACCTATATTTGAAATGCCTATCGGCACTTTTATTTTAAATGCCTTACGGCAACTATATCTGATAAGCCTATCGGCACCTATATCTGAAATGCCTATCGGCACCTATTTTTGAAATGTCAATCTTTAGGTATATCTGAAATGCCTATCGGCACCTATATCTAAAATGCCTATCGGAACCTATTTTTGAAATGCCTATCGGAAACTACATCTGAAATGACTATCAGCACCTATATTTGAAATGCCTATCGGCAACCATATCTGATATGCCTATCCACACCTATATTTGAAATACCTATCGGCTTCTATATCTAAAATGCCTATCGGCACCTATTTTTAAAATGCCAATCGGTAAGTATATCTGAAATGCCTATCGGCACCTATATCTAAAATGCCTATCGGAACCTATTTTTGAAATGCCTATCGGAAACTACATCTGAAATGACTATCAGCACTTATATTTGAGATGCCTATCGGCAACCATATCTGAAATGCCTATCCACACCTATATTTGAAATACCTATCGGCTTCTATATCTAAAATGCCTATCGGCACCTATTTTTAAAATGCCAATCGGCAACTACATCTGAAATGCCTATCGGCTTATATATCTGAAATGCCTATCGGCACCTATTTTCAAAATGCCAATCGGCAACTATATCTGAAATGCCAATCGGCTTCTATATCTAAAATGCCTATAGGCACCTATTTTTAAAATGCCAATCGGCAACTATATCTGAAGTGCCTATCGGCACCTATATCTCAAATGCCTATCGGCACCTATTTTTGAAATGCCTATCGAAAACTACATCTGAAATGCCTATCAGCATTTATATTTGAAATGCCTATCGGCAACCACATCAGAAATGCCTATCGGCACCTATATCTGAAATGCCCTGCGGCATTTATATCTGAAATGCCGATCGACACCTATATTTTAAATGCCTATCAGCACCTATATTTTAAATGCCTATCGGCAACTATATCTGATATGCCTATCGGCACCTATATCTGATATGCCTATCGGCACCTATTTTTAAAATGCCTATCGGAAACTACATCTAAAATGCCTATCGGCACCTATTTTTAAAATGCCAATCGGAAAGTATATCTGAAATGCCTATCGGCACCTATATTTGAAATGCCTATCGGCAACCATATCTGGAATGCCTATCGGCGCCTATATTTGAAATGCCTATCGGCTTCTATATCTAAAATGCCTATCGGCACCTATTTTTAAAATGCCAATCGGCAACTATATCTGAAGTGCCTATCGGCACCTATATCTCAAATGCCTATCGGCACCTATTTTTGAAATGCCTATCGAAAACTACATCTGAAATGCCTATCAGCATTTATATTTGAAATGCCTATCGGCAACCACATCAGAAATGCCTATCGGCACCTATATCTGAAATGCCCTACGGCATTTATATCTGAAATGCCGATCGACACCTATATTTGAAATGCCTATCGGCACCTATATTTTAAATGCCTATCGGCAACTATATCTGATATGCCTATCGGCACCTATATCTGAAATGACTATCGGCACCTATTTTTGAAATGCCTATCGGAAACTACATATAAATGCCTATCGGCACCTATTTTTAAAATGCCAATCGGAAAATATATCTGAAATGCCTATCGACACCTATAATTGAAATGCCTATCGGAACCTATTTTTGAAATGCCAATCGGAAACAACATCTGAAATGACTATCAGCACCTATATTTGAAATGCCTATCGGCAACCATATCTGAAATGCCTATCCACACCTGTATTTGAAATACCTATCGGCTTCTATATCTAAAATGCCTATCGGCACCTATTTTTAAAATGCCAATCGGCAACTATATCTGAAATGCCTATCGGCACTTATATCTGAAATGCCTATCGGCACCAACTTTTGAAATGCCTATCGGAAACTCCATCTGAAATGCCTATCAGCACCTATATTTGAAATGCCTATCGGCAACCATATCTTTCGGCATTTATATCTGAAATGCCGGTCGACACCTATATTTGAAATGCCTATCGGCACTTTTATTTTAAATGCCTATCGGCAACTATATCTGATAAGCCTATCGGCACCTATATCTGAAATGCCTATCGGCACCTATTTTTGAAATGCCAATCTTTAAGTATATCTGAAATGCCTATCGGCACCTATATCTAAAATGCCTATCGGAACTTATTTTTGAAATGCCTATCGGAAACTACATCTGAAATGAGTATCAGCACCTATATTTGAAATGCCTATCGGCAACCATATCTTAAATGCCTATCCACACCTATATTTGAAATACCTATCGGCTTCTATATCTAAAATGCCTATCGGCACCTATTTTTAAAATGCCAATCAGCAACTACATCTGAAATGCCTATCGGCTTATATATCTGAAATGCATATCGGCACCTATTTTTTAAGTGCCAATCGGCAACTATATCTGAAATGCCAATCGGCACCTATATCTGAAATGCCTATCGGCACCTATTTTTGAAATGCCTATCGGAAACTACATCTGAAATGCCTATCAGCACCTATATTTGAAATGCCTATCGGCAACCATATCTGGAATGCCTTTCGGCGCCTATATTTGAAATGCCTATCGGCTTCTATATCTGAAATGCCTATCGGCACCTATTTTTAAAATGCCAATCGGCAACTATATCTGAAATGCTAATCGGCACCTATTTTTGAAATGCCTATCGGAAACTACATCTGAAATGCCTATCAGCACCTATATTTGAAATGCCTATCGGCAACCATATCTGGAATGCTCATCGGCACCTATATTTGAAATGCCTATCGACTTATATATCTGAAATGCCTATCGGCACCTATTTTTAAAATGCCAATCGGCAACTATATCTGAAATGCCTATCGGCACCTATATCTGAAATGCCGATCGGCACCTATTTTTGAAATGCCTATCGGAAACTACATCTGAAATGCTAATCAGCACCTATATTTGAAATGCCTATCGGCAATCATATCTGAAATGCCTATCGACACCTATATTTGAAATACCTATCAGCTTCTATATCTGAAATGCCTATCGGCACCTATTTTTAAAATGCCAATCGGCAACTATATCTGAAATGCCTATCGGCACCTATATCTGAAATGCCTATCGGCACCAATTTTTGAAATGCCTATCGGAAACTACATCTGAAATGCCTATCAGCACCTTTATTTGAAATGCTTATCGGCAACCATATCTGGAATGCTCATCGGCACCTATAATTGAAATGCCTATCGGCTTATATATCTGAAATGCCTATCGGCACCTATTTTTAAAATGCCAATCGGCAACTATATCTGAAATGCCTATCGGCACGTATATCTGAAATGCCGATCGGCACCTATTTTTGAAATGCCTATCGGAAACTACATCTGAAATGCCTATCAGCACCTATATTTGAAATGCCTATCGGCAATCATATCTGAAATGCCTATCGACACCTATATTTGAAATACCTATCGGCTTCTATATCTGAAATGCCTATTGGCACCTATTTTTAAAATGCCAATCGGCAACTTTTTCTGAAATGCCTATCGGCACCTATATCTGAAATGCCTATCGGCACCTATTTTTGAAATGCCTCTCGGAGACTACATCTAAAATGCCTATCAGCACCTATATTTGAAATGCCTATCGGCAACCATATCTGGAATGCCTATCGGCGCCTATATTTGAAATGCCTATCGGCTTCTATATCTGAAATACCTATCGGCGCCTATTTTTAAAATGCCAATCGGCAACTATATCTGAAGTGCCTATCGGCACCTATATCTGAAATGCCTATCGGCACCTATTTTTGAAATGCCTATCGAAAACTACATCTGAAATGCCTATCAGCACCTATATTTGAAATGCCTATCGGCAACCACATCAGAAATGCCTATCGGCACCTATATCTGAAATGCCTTTCGGCATTTATATCTAAAATGCCTGTCGACACCTATATTTGAAATGCCTATCGGCACATATATTTTAAATGCCTATCGGCAACTATATCTGATATGCCTATCGGCACATATATCTGAAATGCCTATCGGCACCTATTTTTGAAATGCTTATCGGAAACTACATCTAAAATGCCTATCGGCACCTATTTTTAAAATGCCAATCGGTAAGTATATCTGAAATGCCTATCGGCACCTATATCTGAAATGCCTATTGGAACCTATTTTTGAAATGCCTATCGGTAACTACATCTGAAATGACTATCAGCACCTATATTTGAAATGCCTATCGGCAACCATATCTGAAATGCCTTACCACACCTATATTTGAAATACCTTTCGGCTTCTATATCTGAAATGCCTATCGGCACCTATTTTAAAAATGCCAATCGGCAACTATATCTGAAATGCCTATCGGCACCTATATCTGAAATGCCTATCGGTACCTATTTTTGAAATGCCTTTCGGCATTTATATCTGAAATGCCGATCGACACCTATATTTGAAATGCCTATCGGCACTTTTATTTTAAATGCCTATCGGCAACTATATCTGATAAGCCTATCGGCACCTATATCTGAAATGCCTATCGGCACCTATTTTTGAAATGCCAATCTTTAAGTATATCTGAAATGCCTATCGGCACCTATATCTAAAATGCCTATCGGAACTTATTTTTGAAATGCCTATCGGAAACTACATCTGAAATGAGTATCAGCACCTATATTTGAAATGCCTATCGGCAACCATATCTTAAATGCCTATCCACACCTATATTTGAAATACCTATCGGCTTCTATATCTAAAATGCCTATCGGCACCTATTTTTAAAATGCCAATCAGCAACTACATCTGAAATGCCTATCGGCTTATATATCTGAAATGCATATCGGCACCTATTTTTTAAGTGCCAATCGGCAACTATATCTGAAATGCCAATCGGCACCTATATCTGAAATGCCTATCGGCACCTATTTTTGAAATGCCTATCGGAAACTACATCTGAAATGCCTATCAGCACCTATATTTGAAATGCCTATCGGCAACCATATCTGGAATGCCTTTCGGCGCCTATATTTGAAATGCCTATCGGCTTCTATATCTGAAATGCCTATCGGCACCTATTTTTAAAATGCCAATCGGCAACTATATCTGAAATGCTAATCGGCACCTATTTTTGAAATGCCTATCGGAAACTACATCTGAAATGCCTATCAGCACCTATATTTGAAATGCCTATCGGCAACCATATCTGGAATGCTCATCGGCACCTATATTTGAAATGCCTATCGACTTATATATCTGAAATGCCTATCGGCACCTATTTTTAAAATGCCAATCGGCAACTATATCTGAAATGCCTATCGGCACCTATATCTGAAATGCCGATCGGCACCTATTTTTGAAATGCCTATCGGAAACTACATCTGAAATGCTAATCAGCACCTATATTTGAAATGCCTATCGGCAATCATATCTGAAATGCCTATCGACACCTATATTTGAAATACCTATCAGCTTCTATATCTGAAATGCCTATCGGCACCTATTTTTAAAATGCCAATCGGCAACTATATCTGAAATGCCTATCGGCACCTATATCTGAAATGCCCATCGGCACCAATTTTTGAAATGCCTATCGGAAACTACATCTGAAATGCCTATCAGCACCTTTATTTGAAATGCTTATCGGCAACCATATCTGGAATGCTCATCGGCACCTATAATTGAAATGCCTATCGGCTTATATATCTGAAATGCCTATCGGCACCTATTTTTAAAATGCCAATCGGCAACTATATCTGAAATGCCTATCGGCACGTATATCTGAAATGCCGATCGGCACCTATTTTTGAAATGCCTATCGGAAACTACATCTGAAATGCCTATCAGCACCTATATTTGAAATGCCTATCGGCAATCATATCTGAAATGCCTATCGACACCTATATTTGAAATACCTATCGGCTTCTATATCTGAAATGCCTATTGGCACCTATTTTTAAAATGCCAATCGGCAACTTTTTCTGAAATGCCTATCGGCACCTATATCTGAAATGCCTATCGGCACCTATTTTTGAAATGCCTCTCGGAGACTACATCTAAAATGCCTATCAGCACCTATATTTGAAATGCCTATCGGCAACCATATCTGGAATGCCTATCGGCGCCTATATTTGAAATGCCTATCGGCTTCTATATCTGAAATACCTATCGGCGCCTATTTTTAAAATGCCAATCGGCAACTATATCTGAAGTGCCTATCGGCACCTATATCTGAAATGCCTATCGGCACCTATTTTTGAAATGCCTATCGAAAACTACATCTGAAATGCCTATCAGCACCTATATTTGAAATGCCTATCGGCAACCACATCAGAAATGCCTATCGGCACCTATATCTGAAATGCCTTTCGGCATTTATATCTAAAATGCCTGTCGACACCTATATTTGAAATGCCTATCGGCACATATATTTTAAATGCCTATCGGCAACTATATCTGATATGCCTATCGGCACATATATCTGAAATGCCTATCGGCACCTATTTTTGAAATGCTTATCGGAAACTACATCTAAAATGCCTATCGGCACCTATTTTTAAAATGCCAATCGGTAAGTATATCTGAAATGCCTATCGGCACCTATATCTGAAATGCCTATTGGAACCTATTTTTGAAATGCCTATCGGTAACTACATCTGAAATGACTATCAGCACCTATATTTGAAATGCCTATCGGCAACCATATCTGAAATGCCTTACCACACCTATATTTGAAATACCTTTCGGCTTCTATATCTGAAATGCCTATCGGCACCTATTTTAAAAATGCCAATCGGCAACTATATCTGAAATGCCTATCGGCACCTATATCTGAAATGCCTATCGGTACCTATTTTTGAAATGCCTTTCGGCATTTATATCTGAAATGCCGATCGACACCTATATTTGAAATGCCTATCGGCACTTTTATTTTAAATGCCTATCGGCAACTATATCTGATAAGCCTATCGGCACCTATATCTGAAATGCCTATCGGCACATATTTTTAAAATACCAATCGGCAACTATATCTGAAGTGCCTATCGGCACCTATATCTCAAATGCCTATCGGCACCTATTTTTGATATGCCTATCGAAAACTACATCTGAAATGCCTATCAGCATTCATATTTAAAATGCCTATCGGCAACCACATCAGAAATGCCTATCGGCACCTATATCTGAAATGCCCTACGGCATTTATATCTGAAATGCCGATCGACACCTATATTTGAAATGCCTATCGGCACCTATATTTTAAATGCCTATCGGCAACTACATCTGATATGCCTATCGGCACCTATATCTGAAATGCCTATCGGCACCTATTTTTGAAATGCCTATCGGAAACTACATCTAAAATGCCTATCGGCACCTATTTTTAAAATGCCAATCGGAAAGTATATCTGAAATGCCTATCGGCAACTATAATTGAAATGCCTATCGGAACCTATTTTTGAAATGCCTATCGGAAACAACATCTGAAATGACTATCAGCACCTATATTTGAAATGCCTATCGGCAACCATATCTGAAATGCCTATCCACACCTGTATTTGAAATACCTATCGGCTTCTATATCTAAAATGCCTATCGGCATCTATTTTTAAAATGCCAATCGGCAACTATATCTGATATGCCTATCGGCACCTATATCTGAAATGCCTATCGGCACCAACTTTTGAAATGCCTATCGGAAACTCCATCTGAAATGCCTATCAGCACCTATATTTGAAATGCCTATCGGCAACCATATCTGGAATGCCTATCGGCACCTATATTTGAAATACCTATCGGGTTCTATATCTGAAATGCCTATCGACACCTATTTTTAAAATGCCAATTGGCAACTATATCTGAAATGCCTATCGGCACCTATATCTGAAATGCCTATCGGCACCTATATTTGAAATGCCTATCGGGTTCTATATCTGAAATGCCTATCGACACCTATTTTTAAAATGCCAATTGGCAACTATATCTGAAATGCCTATCGGCACCTATATCTGAAATGCCTATCGGTACCTATTTTTGAAATGCCTATCGGAAACTACATCTGAAATGATTATCAGCACTTATATTTGAAATGCCTATCGGCAACCATATCTGGAATGCCTATTGGCACCTATATTTGAAATGCCTATCGGCTTCTATATCTGAAATGCCTATCGGCACCTCTTTTTAAAATACCAATAGGCAATTATATCTGAAATGCCTATCGGCACCTATATCTGAAATGCCTATCGGCATATATTTTTGAAATGCCTTTCGGAAACTACATCTGAAGTGCCTATCTGCTCCTATATTTGAAATGCCTATCGGCAACCATATCTGAAATGCCTATCGACACCTATATTTGAAATACCTATCGGCTTCTATATCTGAAATGCCTATCGGCACCTGTTTTTAAAATGCCAATCGGCAACTATATCTGAAATGCCTATCGGCACCTATATCCGAAATGCCTATCGGCATCAATTTTTGAAATGCCTATCGGAAACTACATCTAAAATGCCTATCAGCACCTATATTTGAAATGCCTATCGGCAACTATATCTGCAATGCCTATCGGCACCTATATTTAAACTGCCTATCGGCTTCTATATCTGAAATGTCTATCGGCACCTATTTTTTAAATGCCAATTGACAACTATATCTGAAATGACTATCGGCACCTATATCTGAAATGCCTATCGGCACCTATTTTTGAAATGCCTATCGAAAACTACATCTGAAATGCCTATCAGCACCTATATTTAAAATGCCTATCGGAAACTACATCTGAAATGCCTATCAGCACCTATATTTGAAATGCCTATCGGCAACCATATCTGGAATGCCTATCGGCACCATTATTTGAAATGCCTATCGGCTTCTATATCTGAAATGCCTATCGGTACCTATTTTTAAAATGCCAATCGGTAACTATATCTGAAATGCCTATCGGCACCTATATCTGAAATGCCTATCGGCACCATTTTTTGAAATGCCTATCGGAAACTACATCCGGAATGCCTATCAGCACCTATATTTGAAATGCCTAACGGCAACCATATCTGGATTGCCTATCGGCACCTATATTTGAAATGCCTATCGGCTTCTATATCTGAAATGCCTATCGACACCAATTTTTGAAATGCCTATCGGAAACTACATCTGAAATGCCTATCAGCACCTATACTTGAAATGCCTGTCGGCAACCATATCTGGAATGCTCATCGGCACCTATATTTGAAATGCCTATCGGCTTATATATCTGAAATGCCTATCGGCACCTATATCTGAAATGCCTATCGGCATATATTTTTGAAATGCCTTTCGGAAACTACATCTGGAATGCCTATCTGCTCCTATATTTGAAATGCCTATCGGAAGCTACATCTGAAATGATTATCAGCACTTATATTTGAAATGCCTATCGGCAACCATATTTGGAATGCCTATCGGCATCTATATTTGAAATGCCTATCGGCTTCTATATCTGAAATGCCTATCGGCACCTATTTTTAAAATACCAATCGGCAACTATATCTGAAATGCCTATCGGCACCTATATCTGAAATGCCTATCGGCATATATTTTTGAAATGCCTTTCGGAAACTACATCTGGAATGCCTATCTGCTCCTATATTTGAAATGCCTATCGGCAACCATATCTGAAATGCCTATCGACACCTATATTTGAAATACCTATCGGCTTCTATATCTGAAATGCCTATCGGCACCTGTTTTTAAAATGCCAATCGGCAACTATATCTGAAATGCCTATCGGCACCTATATTTGAAATGCCTATCGGCTTCTATATCTGAAATGCCTATCGGCACCTATTTTTTAAATGCCAATTGGCAACTATATCTGAAATGACTATCGGCACCTATATCTGAAATGCCTATCGGCACCTATTTTTGAAGTGCCTATCGAAAACTACATCTGAAATGCCTATCAGCACCTATATTTGAAATGCCTATCGGAAACTACATCTGAATTGCCTATCAGCACCTATATTTGAAATGCCTATCGGCAACCATATCTGGAATGCCTATCGGCACCTATATTTGAAATGCCTATCGGCTTCTATATCTGAAATGCCTATCGGCACCTATTTTTAAAATGCCAATCGGCAACTATATCTGAAATGCCTATCGGCACCTATATCTGAAATGCCTCTCGGCACCTATTTTTGAAATGCCTATCAGCACCTATATTTGAAATGCCTATCGGCAACCATATCTGAAATGCCTATCGACACCTATATTTGAAATACCTATCGGCTTCTATATCTGAAATGCCTATCGGTACCTATTTTTAAAATGCCAATCGGTAACTATATCTGAAATGCCTATCGGCACCTATATCTGAAATGCCTATCGGCACCATTTTTTGACATGCCTATCGGAAACTACATCCGGAATGCCTATCAGCACCTATATTTGAAATGCCTATCGGCAACCATATCTGGAATGCCTATCGGCACCTATATTTGAAATGTCTATCGGCTTCTATATCTGAAATGCCTATCGGCACCTATTTTTTAAATGCCAATTGGCAACTATATCTGAAATGACTATCGGCACCTATATCTGAAATGCCTATCAGTACCTATTTTTAAAATGCCAATCGGTAACTATATCTGAAATGCCTATCGGCACCTGTATGTGAAATGCCTATCGGCACCATTTTTTGAAATGCCTATCGAAAACTACATCTGAAATGCCTATCAGCACCTATATTTGAAATGCCTATCGGAAACTACATCTGAAATGCCTATCAGCACCTATATTTGAAATGCCTATCGGCAACCATATCTGGAATGCCTATCGGCACCTATATTTGAAATGCCTATCGGCTTCTATATCTGAAATGCCTATCGGTACCTATTTTTAAAATGCCAATCGGTAACTATATCTGAAATGCCTATCGGCACCTATATCTGAAATGCCTATCGGCACCATTTTTTGAAATGCCTATCGGAAACTACATCCGGAATGCCTATCATAACCTATATTTGAAATGCCTATCGGCAACCATATCTGGAATGCCTATCGGAACCTATATTTGAAATGCCTATCGGCTTCTATATCTGAAATACCTATCGGCGCCTATTTTTAAAATGCCAATCGGCAACTATATCTGAAGTGCCTATCGGCACCTATATCTGAAATGCCTATCGGCACCTATTTTTGAAATGCCTATCGAAAACTACATCTGAAATGCCTATCAGCACCTATATTTGAAATGCCTATCGGCAACCACATCAGAAATGCCTATCGGCACCTATATCTGAAATGCCTTTCGGCATTTATATCTGAAATGCCGGTCGACACCTATATTTGAAATGCCTATCGGCACATATATTTTAAATGCCTATCGGCAACTTTATCTAATATGCCTATCGACACCTATATCTGAAATGCCTATCGGCACCTATTTTTGAAATGCCTATCGGAAACTACATCTAAAATGCCTATCGGCACCTATTTTTAAAATGCCAATCGGTAAGTATATCTGAAATGCCTATCGGCACCTATATCTGAAATGCCTATCGGAACCTATTTTTGAAATGCCTATCGGAAACTACATCTGAAATGACTATCAGCACCTATATTTGAAATGCCTATCGGCAACCATATCTGAAATGCCTATCCACACCTATATTTGAAATACCTATCGGCTTCTATATCTGAAATGCCTATCGGCACCTTTTTTTAAAATGCCAATCGGCAACTATATCTGAAATGCCTATCGGCACCTATATCTGAAATGCCTATCGGTACCTATTTTTGAAATGCCTATCGGAAACTACATCTGAAATGATTATCAGCGCTTATATTTGATATGCCTATCGGCAACCATATCTGGAATGCCTATCGGCAACTATATTTGAAATGCCTATCGGCTTTTATATCTGAAATGCCTATCGGCACCTATTTTTAAAATACCAATCGGCAACTATATCTGAAATGCCTATCGGCACCTATATCTGAAATGCCTATCGGCATATATTTTTGAAATGCCTTTCGGAAACTACATCTGAAATGCCTATCTGCTCCTATATTTGAAATGCCTATCGGCAACCATATCTGAAATGCCTATCGACACCTATATTTGAAATACCTATCGGCTTCTATATCTGAAATGCCTATCAGGACCTATTTTTGAAATGCCTATCGGAAACTACATCTGAAATGCCTATCAGCACCTATATTTGAAATGCCTATCGGCAATCATATCTGAAATGCCTATCGACAACTATATTTGAAATACCTATCGGCTTCTATATCTGAAATGCCTATCGGCACCTATTTTTGAAATGCCAATCGGCAACTATATCTGAAATGCCTATCGGCACCTATATCTGAAATGCCTATCGGCACCAATTTTTAAAATGCCTATCGGAAACTACATCTGAAATGCCTATCAGCACCTATATTTGAAATGCCTATCGGCAACCATATCTGCAATGCCTATCGGCACCTATATTTGAAAAGCCTATCGGCTTCTATATCTAAAATGCCTATCGGCACCTATTTTTAAAATGCCAATCGGCAACTATATCTGAAATGACTATCGGCACCTATATCTGAAATGCCTATCGGCACCTATTTTTGAAATGCCTATAGGAAACTACATCTGAAATGCCTATCAGCACCTATATTTGAAATGCCTATCGGCAACCATATCTGGAATGCCTATCGGCGCCTATAATTGAAATGCCTATCGGCTTCTATATCTGAAATACCTACCGGCGCCTATTTTTAAAATGCCAATCGGCAACTATATCTGAAGTGCCTATCGGCACCTATATCTGAAATGCCTATTGGCACCTATTTTTGAAATGCCTATCAAAAACTACATCTGAAATGCCTATCAGCACCTATATTTGAAATGCCTATCGGCAACCACATCAGAAATGCCTATCGGCACCTATATCTGAAATGCCTTTCGGCATTTATATCTGAAATGCCGGTCGACACCTATATTTGAAATGCCTATCGGCACATATATTTTAAATGCCTATCGGCAACTTTATCTGATATGCCTATCGACACCTATATCTGAAATGCCTATCGGCACCTATTTTTGAAATGCCTATCGGAAACTACATCTAAAATGCCTATCGGCACCTATTTTTAAAATGCCAATCGGTAAGTATATCTGAAATGCCTATCGGCACCTATATCTGAAATGCCTATCGGAACCTATTTTTGCAATGCCTATCGGAAACTACATCTGAAATGACTATCAGCACCTATATTTGAAATGCCTATCGGCAACCATATCTGAAATGCCTATCCACACCTATATTTGAAATACCTATCGGCTTCTATATCTGAAATACCTATCGGCGCCTATTTTTAAAATGCCAATCGGCAACTATATCTGAAGTGCCTATCGGCACCTATATCTGAAATGCCTATTGGCACCTATTTTTGAAATGCCTATCAAAAACTACATCTGAAATGCCTATCAGCACCTATATTTGAAATGCCTATCGGCAACCACATCAGAAATGCCTATCGGCACCTATATCTGAAATGCCTTTCGGCATTTATATCTGAAATGCCGGTCGACACCTATATTTGAAATGCCTATCGGCACATATATTTTAAATGCCTATCGGCAACTTTATCTGATATGCCTATCGACACCTATATCTAAAATGCCTATCGGCACCTATTTTTAAAATGCCAATCGGTAAGTATATCTGAAATGCCTATCGGCACCTATATCTGAAATGCCTATCGGAACCTATTTTTGCAATGCCTATCGGAAACTACATCTGAAATGACTATCAGCACCTATATTTGAAATGCCTATCGGCAACCATATCTGAAATGCCTATCCACACCTATATTTGAAATACCTATCGGCTTCTATATCTGAAATGCCTATCGGCACCTATTTTTAAAATGCTAATCGGCAACTATATCTGAAATACCTATCGGCACCTATATCTGAAATGCCTATTGGATCCTATTTTTTAAATGCCTATCGGAAACTACATCTGAAATGATTATCAGCGCTTATATTTGATATGCCTATCGGCAACCATATCTGGAATGCCTATCGGCAACTATATTTGAAATGCCTATCGGCTTCTATATCTGAAATGCCTATCGGCACCTATTTTTAAAATACCAATCGGCAACTATATCTGAAATGCCTATCGGCACCTATTTTTGTAAGGCCTATCGGAAACTACATCTGAAATGCCTATCAGCACCTATATTTGAAATGCCTATCGGCAACCACATCAGAAATGCCTATCGGCACCTATATCTGAAATGCCTATCGGCACCTATTTTTAAAATGCCAATCGGCAACTATATCTGAAACGCCTATCGGCACCTATATCTGAAATGCCTATCGGCACCTATTTTTGAAAGGCCTATCGGCACCTATATCTGAAATGCCTATCGGCACCTATTTTTGAAAGGCCTATCGGAAACTACATCTGAAATGCCTATCGGCACCTATTTTTGAAATGCCTATCGGAAACCATATCTGGAATGCTTATTGGCACCTATATTTGAAATGCCTATCGGCTTCTATATCTGAAATACCTATCGGCACCTATTTTTAAAATACCAATCGCCAACTATATCTGAAATGCCTATCGGCACCTATATCTGAAATGCCTATCGTCATATATTTTTGAAATGCCTTTCGGAAACTACATCTGAAATGCCTATCTGCTCCTATATTTGAAATGCCTATCGGCAACCATATATGAAATGCCTATCGACACCTATATTTAAAATACCTATCGACTTCTATATCTGAAATACCTATCGGCACCTGTTTTTAAAATGCCAATCGGCAACTATATCTGAAATGCCTATCGGCACCTATATCCGAAATGCCTATCGGCATCAATTTTTGAAATGCCTATCGGAAACTACATCTGAAATGCCTATCAGCAACTATATTTGAAATGCTTATCGGCAACCATATCTGAAATGCCTATCGACACCTATATTTGAAATCCCTATCGGCTTCTATATCTGAAATGCCTATCGGCACCTATATTTAAAATGCCAATCGGCATTTATATCTGAAGTGCCTATCGGCACCTATATCTGAAATGCCTATCGGCACCTATTTTTGAAATGCCTATCGAAAACTACATCTGAAATGCCTATCAGCACCTATATTTGCAATGCCTATCGGCAACCACATCAGAAATGCCTATCGGCACCTATATCTAAAATGCCTATCGGAACCTATTTTTGAAATGCCTATCGGAAACTACATCTGAAATGACTATCAGCACCTATATTTGAAATGCCTATCGGCAACCATATCTGAAATGCCTATCCACACCTATATTTGAAATACCTATCGGCTTCTATAACTAAAATGCCTATCAGCACCTATTTTTAAAATGCCAATCGGTAAGTATATCTGAAATGCCTATCGGCACCTATATCTAAAATGCCTATCGGAACCTATTTTTGAAATGCCTATCAGAAACTACATCTGAAATGACTATCAGCACCTATATTTGAAATGCCTATCGGCAACCATATCTGAAATGCCTATCCACACCTATATTTGAAATACCTATCGGCTTCTATATCTAAAATGCCTATCGGCACCTATTTTTAAAATGCCAATCGGCAACTACATCTGAAATGCCTATCGGCACCTATATCTGAAATGCCTATCGGTACCTATTTTTGAAATGCCTATCGGAAACTACATCTAAAATGATTATCAGCGCTTATATTTGATATGCCTATCGGCAACCATATCTGGAATGCCTATCGGCAACTATATTTGAAATGCCTATCGGCTTCTATATCTGAAATGCCTATCGGCACCTATTTTTAATATACCAATCGGCAACTATATCTGAAATGCCTATCGGCACCTATATCTGAAATGCCTATCGGCATATATTTTTGAAATGCCTTTCGGAAACTACATCTAAAATGCCTATCAGCACCTATATTTGAAATGCCTATCGGCAACCATATCTAAAATGCCTATCCACACCTATATTTGAAATACCTATCGGCTTTTATATCTGAAATGCCTATCGGCACATATTTTTAAAATGCCAATCGGCAACTATATCTGAAATGCCTATTGCACCTATATCTGAAATGCCTATCGGCACCTATTTTTGAAATGCCTATCGGAAACTACATCTGAAATGCCTATCAGCACCTATATTTGAAATGCCTATCGGCAACCATATCTGGAATGCCTATCGGCGCCTATATTTGAAATGCCTATCGGCTTCTATATCTGAAATGCCTATCGGCACCTATATCTGAAATGCCTATCGGTACCTATTTTTGAAATGCCTATCGGAAACTACATCTAAAATGATTATCAGCGCTTATATTTGATATGCCTATCGGCAACCATATCTGGAATGCCTATCGGCAACTATATTTGAAATGCCTATCGGCTTCTATATCTGAAATGCCTATCGGCACCTATTTTTAATATACCAATCGGCAACTATATCTGAAATGCCTATCGGCACCTATATCTGAAATGCCTATCGGCATATATTTTTGAAATGCCTTTCGGAAACTACATCTAAAATGCCTATCAGCACCTATATTTGAAATGCCTATCGGCAACCATATCTAAAATGCCTATCCACACCTATATTTGAAATACCTATCGGCTTTTATATCTGAAATGCCTATCGGCACATATTTTTAAAATGCCAATCGGCAACTATATCTGAAATGCCTATTGCACCTATATCTGAAATGCCTATCGGCACCTATTTTTGAAATGCCTATCGGAAACTACATCTGAAATGCCTATCAGCACCTATATTTGAAATGCCTATCGGCAACCATATCTGGAATGCCTATCGGCGCCTATATTTGAAATGCCTATCGGCTTCTATATCTGAAATGCCTATCGGCACCTATTATTAAAATGCCAATCGGCATTTATATCTGAAGTGCCTATCGGCACCTATATCTGAAATGCTTATCGGCACCTATTTTTGTAATGCCTATCGAAAACTACATCTGAAATGCCTATCAGCACCTATATTTGAAATGCCTATCGGCACCCACATCAGAAATGCCTATCGGCACCTATATCTGAAATGCCTTTCGGCATTTATATCTGAAATGCCGATCGACACCTATATTTCAAATGCCTATCGGCACTTTTATTTTAAATGCCTATTGGCAACTATATCTGATAAGCCTATCGGCACCTATATCTGAAATGCCTATCGGCACCTATTTTTGAAATACCAATCTTTAAGTATATCTGAAATGCCTATCGGCACCTATATCTAAAATGCCTATCGGAACCTATTTTTGAAATGCCTATCGGAAACTACATCTGAAATGACTATCAGCACCTATATTTGAAATGCCTATCGGCAACCATATCTGAAATGCCTATCCACACCTATATTTGAAATACCTATCGGCTTCTATATCTAAAATGCCTATCGGCACCTATTTTTAAAATGCCAATCGGTAAGTATATCTGAAATGCCTATCGGCACCGATATCTAAAATGCCTATCGGAACCTATTTTTGAAATGCCTATCGGAAACTACATCTGAAATGACTATCAGCACCTATATTTGAAATGCCTATCGGCAACCATATCTGAAATGCCTATCCACACCTATATTTGAAATACCTATCGGCTTCTATATCTAAAATGCCTATCGGCACCTATTTTTAAAATGCCAATCGGTAAGTATATCTGAAATGCCTATCGGCACCGATATCTAAAATGCCTATCGGTACCTATTTTTGAAATGCCTATCGGAAACTACATCTGAAATGATTATCAGCGCTTATATTTGATATGCCTATCGGCAACCATATCTGGAATGCCTATCGGCAACTATATTTGAAATGCCTATCGGCTTCTATATCTGAAATGCCTATCGGCACCTATTTTTAAAATACCAATCGGCAACTATATCTGAAATGCCTATCGGCACCTATATCTGAAATGCCTATCGGCATATATTTTTGAAATGCCTTTCGGAAACTACATCTGAAATGCCTATCTGCTCCTATATTTGAAATGCCTATCGGCAACCATATCTGAAATGCCTATCGACACCTATATTTGAAATACCTATCGGCTTCTATATCTGAAATGCCTATCGGCACCTGTTTTTAAAATGCCAATCTGCAACTATATCTGAAATGCCTATCGGCACCTATATCCGAAATGCCTATCGGCATCAATTTTTGAAATGCCTATCGGAAACTACATCTAAAATGCCTATCAGCACCTATATTTGAAATGCCTATCGGCAACCATATCTGGAATGCCTATCGGCACCTATATTTGAAATGCCTATCGGCTTCTATATCTGAAATGCCTATCGGCACCTATTTTTAAAATGCCAATCGGCAACTATATCTGAAATGCCTATCGGCACCTATATCTGAAATGCCTATCGGCACCTATTTTTGAAATGCCTATCGGAAACTACATCTGAAATGCCTATCAGCACCTATATTTGAAATGCCTATCGGCAACCATATCTGGAATGCCTATCGGCGCCTATATTTGAAATGCCTATCGGCTTCTATATCTGAAATGCCTATCGGCACCTATTATTAAAATGCCAATCGGCATTTATATCTGAAGTGCCTAACGGCACCTATATCTGAAATGCTTATCGGCACCTATTTTTGTAATGCCTATCGAAAACTACATCTGAAATGCCTATCAGCACCTATATTTGAAATGCCTATCGGCACCCACATCAGAAATGCCTATCGGCACCTATATCTGAAATGCCTTTCGGCATTTATATCTGAAATGCCGATCGACACCTATATTTGAAATGCCTATCGGCACTTTTATTTTAAATGCCTATCGGCAACTATATCTGATAAGCCTATCGGCACCTATATCTGAAATGCCTATCGGCACCTATTTTTGAAATGCCAATCTTCAAGTATATCTGAAATGCCTATCGGCACCTATATCTAAAATGCCTATCGGAACCTATTTTTGAAATGCCTATCGGAAACTACATCTGAAATGACTATCAGCACCTATATTTGAAATGCCTATCGGCAACCATATCTGAAATGCCTATCCACACCTATATTTGAAATACCTATCGGCTTCTATATCTAAAATGCCTATCGGCACCTATTTTTAAAATGCCAATCGGTAAGTATATCTGAAATGCCTATCGGCACCGATATCTAAAATGCCTATCGGAACCTATTTTTGAAATGCCTATCGGAAACTACATCTGAAATGACTATCAGCACCTATATTTGAAATGCCTATCGGCAACCATATCTGAAATGCCTATCCACACCTATATTTGAAATACCTATCGGCTTCTATATCTTAAATGCCTATCGGCACCTATTTCTAAAATGCCAATCGGCAACTACATCTGAAATGCCTATCGGCTTATATATCTGAAATGCCTATCGGCACCTATTTTTAAAATGCCAATCGGCAACTATATCTGAAATGCCAATCGGCACCTATATCTGAAATGCCTATCGACACCTATTTTTAAAATGCCAATTGGGAACTATATCTGAAATGCCTATCGGCACCTATATCTGAAATGCCTATCGACACCTATTTTTAAAATGCCAATTGGCAACTATATCTGAAATGCCTATCGGCACCTATATCTGAAATGCCTATTGGTACCTATTTTTGAAATGCCTATCGGAAACTACATCTGAAATGATTATCAGCACTTATATTTGAAATGCCTATCGGCAACCATATCTAGAATGCCTATCGGCACCTATATTTGAAATGCCTATCGGCTTCTATATCTGAAATGCCTGTTAACGGGCCGCCAGTGACTTATCACTGACACCGTTAGGGTTCTTTTTGGGATCTGTTAGATGACGGTGTGGGTAGGCCCAGGCATTGATGATTGATTAAATTTTAAAATATCTAATTACTAAATATTTATTAAACAACAAAAAAGTTACAAATAAGAGTAGAAAAAATAAAAATGAAATAAAAAAAAACAGTAGTCAAATTGAATCAAGAACTCTTAAACCTAACAATATTAATAATTGTTAATCTTAATTTAAATAATATACTTAGTTGTTGGACTTACCCTTTTTACTCGCAATATAACGACACACAACACTTTTGAGTAAAAATAAAATACTAATTTGAACTGTTTCTTCCCAAAGGTAACCCACGTATTTTAAGCCCTTTTTGTGTTGTACGCGACCCCCGTTATGTCCCCCGACTGACTTAATGAAATTCCCGACTGTGTGTGTGTCCCCTTTGTGATTTTTCATATTTATATCTAGGTGTCCCTTCCTCTTTGCTCTAAATTTTGTGTAACGCGTGTGCGGGCGGCGTGATTAGAATTTCAAAGAATTAGCACCATCAAAATTAATGTGTATCAAAGTTTTGTAAATAATTAGTCGATTATTTATTATGCGTAATTTAAGTTTGGTGTTCGGCGGTGCAGCAATAGTTTGAAAAAATAAACTTTATGAAAGAGCGAAATCATTCTTCGTTTAGCTTTATTTGTGTTTGTCGCTTCCTATTTGATGTGGTCATATTGCGCATTAAGTTGACCTGCGTAACAATCCTTCCCCCTTAGAAAAAGTTGTTTGTGCAACAGAAAACAACCTTTTTTTTTTTTAACCTCTTTATCTAGGTAAGTCCAATAAAACAAATGTTAATCATCGATACACTACAAATATCAAATAAAATTCTACAGAAATTAAAACTAAGAAAAGCCAAATCAAATTCTCTCTCTTTCCTTGTAAATATAAAGTATCATAAGAAATCAAGGAAAATAATAAAAATAAATGCCCAACAGCAATATTTAACATATGATTACACTAAAATAGAAACGAAAAAAAAATACATATATATAATAATTTGCTTAAATCGAGCTCATCGTTCATGAGAATACGACCACCTTATATATATCATTAGCCCTTAACCAAAACAATAGTGAGTAGAAGAGTGAGACGATATTGTTTACACACATTATTATTATTGTTTCTTTTTATTTTGACGTTTATATCCCATCGTTCGTCTCATTCTCCTTTACATATTCTTCTGCTCTACTTCTAAAACATTACTTTAAGTGTTTATTATAAGTCATTTTACTTATCACTATAGTGCCCATTTTTTTTTCACTTCCACTAATGATTATTTATTGTCATCTGATGGTATGGCTTTTAACTGTATAACCACATTGTTGTAAGGTCCTTCAGTCGCTGATGCAGTTGTCTGTTCCTCCCTCGGATTTTCGCTGGCTTCTCCCTCGGAAGTGTACGTTGTAGATTTATTTACTGTCGCGTTTGTCTTGTCTTCACCTTTTGGTTTTAACACGTGAAGTAGTACGTTTGTAATCGTTCCCCAAAATGATCCCAGAAGATGGATTCCAAATCCAAACATACGATATAGCGACCAACCGTGTATTACTGTGTCGATAGAGAATTTCACGATTTTGATTTCTATCCATATCCCAATGAATCCGGAAGTAAGATTTCCCAGAAAATAAAACCATCCCCATATTTTTTTAGCGTAATTGGTAACAATACGATTCATGGTTTCTTCGGTGAACGCGTGATGCAAATTCAGCCCTTGTAAATTTGTAGACTTTCCCGTGATACTTCTAGCGATGGTATTTGTAATGGCTTGCCGTTCGGAAGGGAACATAATTTGTTCAGCTAGCTTAGCTAGCTCTGCCAAAGAATAGATTCCACTTATAGCAAGTTGTCCGGCATTTCTGTAGGACCAGTCAGGCGTTTTAGAAGGAGTTAACGTATTAGGATTGGTTGTTTCAAGAATGTCAGGATTCAATTGATACCAAACCCCATATAGTTGGTATATTGGGGCGGTTAATGGATTACAGTCCACTTGAGTTCCGTGGGATTGCAGGATACGACTGCGAGGAGTTACAAAAACGGATTTGTTCAGGTAAGTGACAGGTAATTCGTTATAGCACTCGACAGTTTTACGTACTTGTACGTCCACAGGTACACATTGTATGATGTGCACGACTTCTCCCATTCACACTGCTGTGAACCCTGGTCCCTGTTTGAAATTATAGGCGAATTGTTCAATTTCAGGTTTGTAGATGCTTCATAATCAGCCAGGGTGATGGAAATTATCGCTTGCACCACCACATTTACCCAACTTCCAAACTGATCTGAGTAATCGCTGCCCGAGCAGGATCCGTCATAACTGATTGATCCCGCAATAACACTTGATCGCTGTATGGTATCGTTGTGTTTAATACCATCAATTAAAATATTATGTTGAAATTGAAACTTTCGATATTTGTGTAAATCCATACATGCCTGACCTCCGATTTCCAGGATATAAGCTCCGTGACCCCCTCTGACCTCCGATGCATGTGAATGCATACCGCAATGAGTGACGTGTCTTTGTATTGAGATCTTGCATTGGTATACATGTTCCCCGGCGTAATCAGCTGTTTGAACGAGTTGAATATATTCTTCAGTTTCTCGCAACGTTTTTATATTTTGTTTACATTCTTCAATTTCTAACAACGAGACGGTCGTTATGTTAGGTCGCCCTTGATTACAATCAAACGCAACTAATGCCGTGGTTACATACAGCTTTACCAAAACCATCAGAACACACAGTAAAACTTTTAAATTACACATTTTCTGAATTATGTACTTAATTGTTCGGTCCCTTTATAATTTAATTGCGTGTATTTCAGTTATACTTATTTATTTATTAACTACTAACACGGTGAACTTAAATCACTATGTTGATTAGGTCATATGTTAAAATTAGTAACAATGTTTACTTTACTGGTTTGTTTAGATTTTATGTTACTGCAATATTTATCAATCTCAAGTGGCTATATTCTCATTTAACGATCGGAGCGTATGCCCATTAACATAATAAAAGAAGAAAATAAATTCTGAAAAAAAAAATAGATTAAACGCCTTGACTCTCGTGTACTTGACTTGTGTACTTTAGCTGCTGCTGAAATCGACACAGCGGCATCCCTGTATCCCTTGTTACAGTGATTGTTGTCCGTCCTGTAGGCTCTACAACATTATCAGTTTAGTACAAACATTTTTTTTCTTATTATTTTAAATTATTAAAATGTATGTCTCCCCCTAATTCTTGTGTTTTTTTTTTTATATATATAACGCCCTAACTCTTTACGCAAACTTACTGACAACATGCAGGCTTAAATAGCATTCCGTTATTTTACTTATATCCCTTTTTTAAGAATATATCATAATATTCATTGATTAAATTCATTAATAATTTCCCTGTTTCCCTATTTAGATGGTCTATCTTTATATACTCCCGTAGATCCTTTCTACTTTGTTCTTCGTAGTTTTTCCCATTATGTTTCCCATTTGGCAATGTGTTTGTTAAACACACCTGTTTATTTTCACCCGTTACGTCTTGATTATTAAAGACCTCGGCGTACCCTACGATAGTTTTTGCATTTATCTTCAATGGTGTTTCTGTTACGTTGATCAGACGTACGTTCACCAAATTGTCGCCGTGCACCTTAGTTAAAACACGAGCCGACATAACCCCTCGAACAAGGATCGTCTCCGGTTCAATTATTACGGTTTTGTTAAGTTGCCCATTTCTCAGATTTGCGGAACAGACGCACTCATGTCTTGCAGGAATTATAACTTCCTCCCTTAACGTAACAGGTAGACAGTCATCCACTTGCTCGTTCTTGTGCTTCAACTGTGGCTGCAGTGAAGACAACGAAGTACTCCTACTAATGACACGCTGATTCGCATCCGAAACGAGAGTTAAACTCACCGCATTTAATTTCCCGAATTTTTGATCGACCCTAGTTGATTTCATATTTCCCTTTGTTTGTTTATTTATAGTTTTATAACTATCGTCCCCATAACTTAGTTTCGAAATTGTAGTCCCTTTCTTAATACTTTTTGTATCTCTGTAATTATTTTCCCGTTTATGAATATTTCCCATTATATTGTTTTCCCGTTGACAGATATTTCCCGTTATATCATTATTAATTTCGGTTAATTCCGCTTCAGTAACCAAATGTACTGGTAATCCCTGGATTTTTACAATATTTATATTATAGTCTATAACGACTTTATATTGTTGCAAAAAATCACGCCCCAAAAGACCATCAACCCGCAGTGGCAAATCACTGCAAATAATAAAGTTAATAAGGAAATTACGATTTTCTATATTTACCCGTAATTGTGTAGCCCCTTTATTATAAATTTCATGTCCCGTTACACTAACTAAAGCCTGTTGATCTTCTGTCCCATAATATTTAATTCCCCGTATGGCTGAATCTTTCATAATAGAAACTGCCGATCCCGTATCTATCATAAAATATAAAGTTTTTTGTCCCGCCCGTGCACTCAAGATATAAGGCACTCCCCCAGCGGCTTTGTTAGTTACTGACGTTACTACATTTAATTTTGACTTCCCCCGAAGCGAGGCGTTGTCTTCGAGGTGCTTTTCCCGTTTAAATTTCCCGGTGGATTTGATGGTTTCCAAGAAGAATTCCCAGTTTTTGACTGATTGTTTTTCAATGTAGTAAACCTGTCGTTCCAATTAATGTGTTGTCCCGAGACCGTTTGATTATATCGTCCCCCATGCGTTTGAATTCGGGTTGTTATACGGCAATTTATTTCTTTATGTCCCGGATTTTTGCATTTTCGACATACTGTAATACTTCGACAGTCTCGTGCGAAGTGCCCCAGTTTATAACAGTTATAGCAAGTGATGTTACATGGTGGTAAAGACTGATTTGTAGTTGACTTTCTATCTCTTGGATTTATAGAAATTTTCCCTTTTTGGAAATGTTCAACAGCATGAACCACTCCCCTGTTTAAATTTAGTATAGTTTGGTTAAGTTCTTCTTGCTCGGCAATTTTTTCTGCTTTATGTATGTCTAAATTTGAATCCATGGCCAAAACTATTCCTATACTTTTTAGTAGATCGCGTTTTAAGCCTAGTTTGAATTGCGATAAGATCAAATCTCTATTTTTCTTAATAATGTTCGCCCTTTGGTTTTCAGACGCGTCGGCTAGGTCTTCGCTTAGTGTTTCTTGACCCGCTAGCTTTAGTCTGGTTACGAACTGTCCGACTGTCTCACCCGTGCGTTGGTAGATTTGTGATAATTGAAACTGGGCCGCTCCCGGAACTTTTAAGGGTGTAAAATGTTTTATAAATGACGATTTGAATATATCATACGTAGTAGATGGATCGCTTAAAACTGGTTCGCTTTTAAAAAATCGATATGCACTTCCCGATAATTTACATTTTACTACTTTTAAGAGTTGATTATTTGAAATACCGTCTAATTCTGCACGCTGTTCTATTCTTTCAAAAAATTCCTTTACATTCTCTTTACCAGCAAATGTATCTATAGAATTTGCAAATGTACCCAAGCCTGCTCGTGGATATTCTACAGGAAGATTAGCAGCGCTTGAGGATGGGACGCTAGGATTGTCGTTATCAGTCATTTTGTTACTTCTTGAAAATAATAAAGATCACTCAACGACCGGAATATTGTTAATAATATGTGGTTAGTACTCGATAGACAATTAATCTCTTCTCAAAAAAAAAAAAATTGTCCCCACTAATATCATTAATATTAATCTCCCCGCGACTTATTTACTAGTGCTGTGCTTATCTCGACTACACTCCCAACGATATTAGCTGACTTACACGTTACGATTTGTAACGCTCATCCAACCATTCGCAGACAGTGCATCCGCTTAGTTACTCCAGAAGCAATGAACTGATCCTTCGGCTCAAGGATCCAATTACTTAAAAGGCCTTACAAGCCCAATGCTTCTGTTCACCTCATAAAAACACAACACCAATCCCAAAAACCAAAATCAAAACCAAAGCCGTAACCCACCTCAGTCAAAATTGTAATTTTTTCAAATTCAGATCCCACCACTGCTGCCACCAAATGTTAACGGGCCGCCAGTGACTTATCACTGACACCGTTAGGGTTCTTTTTGGGATCTGTTAGATGACGGTGTGGGTAGGCCCAGGCATTGATGATTGATTAAATTTTAAAATATCTAATTACTAAATATTTATTAAACAACAAAAAAGTTACAAATAAGAGTAGAAAAAATAAAAATGAAATAAAAAAAAACAGTAGTCAAATTGAATCAAGAACTCTTAAACCCAACAATATTAATAATTGTTAATCTTAATTTAAATAATATACTTAGTTGTTGGACTTACCCTTTTTACTCGCAATATAACGACACACAACACTTTTGAGTAAAAATAAAATACTAATTTGAACTGTTTCTTCCCAAAGGTAACCCACGTATTTTAAGCCCTTTTTGTGTTGTACGCGACCCCCGTTATGTCCCCCGACTGACATAATGAAATTCCCGACTGTGTGTGTGTCCCCTTTGTGATTTTTCATATTTATATCTAGGTGTCCCTTCCTCTTTGCTCTAAATTTTGTGTAACGCGTGTGCGGGCGGCGTGATTAGAATTTCAAAGAATTAGCACCATCAAAATTAATGTGTATCAAAGTTTTGTAAATAATTAGTCGATTATTTATTATGCGTAATTTAAGTTTGGTGTTCGGCGGTGCAGCAATAGTTTGAAAAAATAAACTTTATGAAAGAGCGAAATCATTCTTCGTTTAGCTTTATATGTGTTTGTCGCTTCCTATTTGATGTGGTCATATTGCGCATTAAGTTGACCTGCGTAACATGCCTATCGGCACCTATTTTTAAAATACCAATCGGCAACTATATCTGAAATGCCTATCGGCACCTATATCTAAAATGCCTATCGGCACCTATTTTTGAAATGCCAATCGGAAACTCCATCTGAAATGCCTAACAGCACCTATATTTGAAATGCCTATCGGCAACCATATCTGGAATGCCTATCGGCACCTATATTTGAAATGCCTATCGGCAACCATATCTGGAATGCCTATCGGCACCTATATTTGAAATGCCTATCGGCTTCTATATCTGAAATGCCTATCGACACCTATTTTTAAAATGCCAATCGGCAACTATATCTGAAATGCCTATCGGCACCTATATCTGAAATGCCTATCGGCACCTATTTTTGAAATGCCTATCGGAAACTACATCTGAAATGCCTATCAGCACCTTTATTTGAAATGCTTATCGGCTACCATATCTGAAATAGCTATCGACACATATATTTGAAATCCCTATCGGCTTCTATATCTGAAATGCCTATCGGCACCTATTTTTAAAATGCCAATCGGCAACTATATCTGAAATGCCAATCGGCACATATCTGAAATGCCTATCGGCACCTATTTTTGAAATGCCTATCGGAAACTACATCTGAAATGCCTATCAGCACCTATATTTGAAATGCCTATCGGCAACCGTATCTGGAATGCCTTTCGGCTTCTATATCTAAAATGCCTATCGGCACCTATTTTTGAAATGCCTATCGAAAACTACATCTGAAATGCCTATCTGCTCCTATATTTGAAATGCCTATCGGCAACCATATATGAAATGCCTATCGACACCTATATTTAAAATACCTATCGACTTCTATATCTGAAATGCCTATCGGCACCTGTTTTTAAAATGCCAATCGGCAACTATATCTGAAATGCCTATCGGCACCTATATCCGAAATGCCTATCGGCATCAATTTTTGAAATGCCTATCGGAAACTACATCTGAAATGCCTATCAGCACCTATATTTGAAATGCTTATCGGCAACCATAACTGAAATGCCTATCGACACCTATATTTGAAATCCCTATCGGCTTCTATATCTGAAATGCCTATCGGCACCTATATTTAAAATGCCAATCGGCATTTATATCTGAAGTGCCTATCGGCACCTATATCTGAAATGCCTATCGGCACCTATTTTTGAAATGCCTATCGAAAACTACATCTGAAATGCCTATCAGCACCTATATTTGCAATGCCTATCGGCAACCACATCAGAAATGCCTATCGGCACCTATATCTAAAATGCCTATCGGAACCTATTTTTGAAATGCCTATCGGAAACTACATCTGAAATGACTATCAGCACCTATATTTGAAATGCCTATCGGCAACCATATCTGAAATGCCTATCCACACCTATATTTGAAATACCTATCGGCTTCTATAACTAAAATGCCTATCAGCACCTATTTTTAAAATGCCAATCGGTAAGTATATCTGAAATGCCTATCGGCACCTATATCTAAAATGCCTATCGGAACCTATTTTTGAAATGCCTATCGGAAACTACATCTGAAATGACTATCAGCACCTATATTTGAAATGCCTATCGGCAACCATATCTGAAATGCCTATCCACACCTATATTTGAAATACCTATCGGCTTCTATATCTAAAATGCCTATCGGCACCTATTTTTAAAATGCCAATCGGCAACTACATCTGAAATGCCTATCGGCACCTATATCTGAAATGCCTATCGGTACCTATTTTTGAAATGCCTATCGGAAACTACATCTAAAATGATTATCAGCGCTTATATTTGATATGCCTATCGGCAACTATATCTGGAATGCCTATCGGCAACTATATTTGAAATGCCTATCGGCTTCTATATCTGAAATGCCTATCGGCACCTATTTTTAAAATACCAATCGGCAACTATATCTGAAATGCCTATCGGCACCTATATCTGAAATGCCTATCGGCATATATTTTTGAAATGCCTTTCGGAAACTACATCTAAAATGCCTATCAGCACCTATATTTGAAATGCCTATCGGCAACCATATCTGAAATGCCTATCCACACCTATATTTGAAATACCTATCGGCTTTTATATCTGAAATGCCTATCGGCACCTATTTTTAAAATGCCAATCGGCAACTATATCTGAAATGCCTATCGGCACCTATATCTGAAATGCCTATCGGCACCTATTTTTGAAATGCCTATCGGAAACTACATCTGAAATGCCTATCAGCACCTATATTTGAAATGCCTATCGGACACCATATCTGGAATGCCTATCGGCGCCTATATTTGAAATGCCTATCGGCTTCTATATCTGAAATGCCTATCGGCACCTATTATTAAAATGCCAATCGGCATTTATATCTGAAGTGCCTATCGGCACCTATATCTGAAATGCTTATCGGCACCTATTTTTGTAATGCCTATCGAAAACTACATCTGAAATGCCTATCAGCACCTATATTTGAAATGCCTATCGGCACCCACATCAGAAATGCCTATCGGCACCTATATCTGAAATGCCTTTCGGCATTTATATCTGAAATGCCGATCGACACCTATATTTGAAATGCCTATCGGCACTTTTATTTTAAATGCCTATCGGCAACTATATCTGATAAGCCTATCGGCACCTATATCTGAAATGCCTATCGGCACCTATTTTTGAAATGCCAATCTTTAAGTATATCTGAAATGCGTATCGGCACCTATATCTAAAATGCCTATCGGAACCTATTTTTGAAATGCCTATCGGAAACTACATCTGAAATGACTATCAGCACCTATATTTGAAATGCCTATCGGCAACCATATCTGAAATGCCTATCCACACCTATATTTGAAATACCTATCGGCTTCTATATCTAAAATGCCTATCGGCACCTATTTTTAAAATGCCAATCGGTAAGTATATCTGAAATGCCTATCGGCACCGATATCTAAAATGCCTATCGGAACCTATTTTTGAAATGCCTATCGGAAACTACATCTGAAATGACTATCAGCACCTATATTTGAAATGCCTATCGGCAACCATATCTGAAATGCCTATCCACACCTATATTTGAAATACCTATCGGCTTCTATATCTAAAATGCCTATCGGCACCTATTTTTAAAATGCCAATCGGTAAGTATATCTGAAATGCCTATCGGCACCGATATCTAAAATGCCTATCGGTACCTATTTTTGAAATGCCTATCGGAAACTACATCTGAAATGATTATCAGCGCTTATATTTGATATGCCTATCGGCAACCATATCTGGAATGCCTATCGGCAACTATATTTGAAATGCCTATCGGCTTTTATATCTGAAATGCCTATCGGCACCTATTTTTAAAATACCAATCGGCAACTATATCTGAAATGCCTATCGGCACCTATATCTGAAATGCCTATCGGCATATATTTTTGAAATGCCTTTCGGAAACTACATCTGAAATGCCTATCTGCTCCTATATTTGAAATGCCTATCGGCAACCATATCTGAAATGCCTATCGACACCTATATTTGAAATACCTATCGGCTTCTATATCTGAAATGCCTATCGGCACCTGTTTTTAAAATGCCAATCTGCAACTATATCTGAAATGCCTATCGGCACCTATATCCGAAATGCCTATCGGCATCAATTTTTGAAATGCCTATCGGAAACTACATCTAAAATGCCTATCAGCACCTATATTTGAAATGCCTATCGGCAACCATATCTGGAATGCCTATCGGCACCTATATTTGAAATGCCTATCGGCTTCTATATCTGAAATGCCTATCGGCACCTATTTTTAAAATGCCAATCGGCAACTATATCTGAAATGCCTATCGGCACCTATATCTGAAATGCCTATCGGCACCTATTTTTGAAATGCCTATCGGAAACTACATCTGAAATGCCTATCAGCACCTATATTTGAAATGCCTATCGGCAACCATATCTGGAATGCCTATCGGCGCCTATATTTGAAATGCCTATCGGCTTCTATATCTGAAATGCCTATCGGCACCTATTATTAAAATGCCAATCGGCATTTATATCTGAAGTGCCTAACGGCACCTATATCTGAAATGCTTATCGGCACCTATTTTTGTAATGCCTATCGAAAACTACATCTGAAATGCCTATCAGCACCTATATTTGAAATGCCTATCGGCACCCACATCAGAAATGCCTATCGGCACCTATATCTGAAATGCCTTTCGGCATTTATATCTGAAATGCCGATCGACACCTATATTTGAAATGCCTATCGGCACTTTTATTTTAAATGCCTATCGGCAACTATATCTGATAAGCCTATCGGCACCTATATCTGAAATGCCTATCGGCACCTATTTTTGAAATGCCAATCTTTAAGTATATCTGAAATGCCTATCGGCACCTATATCTAAAATGCCTATCGGAACCTATTTTTGAAATGCCTATCGGAAACTACATCTGAAATGACTATCAGCACCTATATTTGAAATGCCTATCGGCAACCATATCTGAAATGCCTATCCACACCTATATTTGAAATACCTATCGGCTTCTATATCTAAAATGCCTATCGGCACCTATTTTTAAAATGCCAATCGGTAAGTATATCTGAAATGCCTATCGGCACCGATATCTAAAATGCCTATCGGTACTTATTTTTGAAATGCCTATCGGAAACTACATCTGAAATGATTATCAGCGCTTATATTTGATGTGCCTATCGGCAACCATATCTGGAATGCCTATCGGCAACTATATTTGAAATGCCTATCGGCTTCTATATCTGAAATGCCTATCGGCACCTATTTTTAAAATACCAATCAGCAACTATATCTGAAATGCCTATCGGCACCTATATCTGAAATGCCTATCGGCATATATTTTTGAAATGCCTTTCGGAAACTACATCTGAAATGCCTATCTGCTCCTATATTTGAAATGCCTATCGGCAACCATATCTGAAATGCCTATCGACACCTATATTTGAAATACCTATCGGCTTCTATATCTGAAATGCCTATCGGCACCTGTTTTTAAAATGCCAATCGGCAACTATATCTGAAATGCCTATCGGCACCTATATCCGAAATGCCTATCGGCATCAATTTTTGAAATGCCTATCGGAAACTACATCTAAAATGCCTATCAGCACCTATATTTGAAATGCCTATCGGCAACCATATCTGGAATGCCTATCGGCACCTATATTTGAAATGCCTATCGGCTTCTATATCTGAAATGCCTATCGGCACCTATTTTTAAAAATATGCCAATCGGCAACTATATCTGTAATGCCTATCGGCACCTATATCTGAAATGCCTATCGGCACCTATTTTTGAAATGCCTATCTGAAACTACATCTGAAATGCCTATCAGCACCTATATTTGAAATGCCTATCGGCAACCATATCTGGAATGCCTATCGGCGCCTATATTTGAAATGCCTATCGGCACTTATTATTAAAATGCCAATCGTCATTTATATCTGAAGTGCCTATCGGCACCTATATCTGAAATGCTTATCGGCACCTATTTTTGTAATGCCTATCGAAAACTACATCTGAAATGCCTATCAGCACCTATATTTGAAATGCCTATCGGCACCCACATCAGAAATGCCTATCGGCACCTATATCTGAAATGCCTTTCGGCATTTATATCTGAAATGCCGATCGACACCTATATTTGAAATGCCTATCGGCACTTTTATTTTAAATGCCTATCGGCAACTATATCTGATAAGCCTATCGGCACCTATATCTGAAATGCCTATCGGCACCTATTTTTGAAATGCCAATCTTCAAGTATATCTGAAATGCCTATCGGCACCTATATCTAAAATGCCTATCGGAACCTATTTTTGAAATGCCTATCGGAAACTACATCTGAAATGACTATCAGCACCTATATTTGAAATGCCTATCGGCAACCATATCTGAAATGCCTATCCACACCTATATTTGAAATACCTATCGGCTTCTATATCTAAAATGCCTATCGGCACCTATTTTTAAAATGCCAATCGGTAAGTATATCTGAAATGCCTATCGGCACCGATATCTAAAATGCCTATCGGAACCTATTTTTGAAATGCCTATCGGAAACTACATCTGAAATGACTATCAGCACCGATATTTGAAATGCCTATCGGCAACCATATCTGAAATGCCTATCCACACCTATATTTGAAATACCTATCGGCTTCTATATCTAAAATGCCTATCGGCACCTATTTTTAAAATGCCAATCGGCAACTACATCTGAAATGCCTATCGGCTTATATATCTGAAATGCCTATCGGCACCTATTTTTAAAATGCCAATCGGCAACTATATCTGAAATGCCAATCGGCACCATATCTGAAATGCCTATCGACACCTATTTTTAAAATGCCAATTGGCAACTATATCTGAAATGCCTATCGGCACCTATATCTGAAATGCCTATCGACACCTATTTTTAAAATGCCAATTGGCAACTATATCTGAAATGCCTATCGGCACCTATATCTGATATGCCTATTGGTACCTATTTTTGAAATGCCTATCGGAAACTACATCTGAAATGATTATCAGCACTTATATTTGAAATGCCTATCGGCAACCATATCTAGAATGCCTATCGGAACCTATATTTGAAATGCCTATCGGCTTCTATATCTGAAATGCCTATCGGCACCTATTTTTAAAATACCAATCGGCAACTATATCTGAAATGCCTATCGGCACCTATATCTGAAATGCCTATCGGCACCTATTTTTAAAATGCCAATCGGCAACTATATCTGAAATGCCAATCGGCACCTATATCTGAAATGCCTATCGGCACCTATTTTTGAAATGCCTATCGGAAACTACATCTTAAATCCCTATCAGCACCTATATTTGAAATGCCTATCGGCAACCATATCTGGAATGCCTATCGGCGCCTATATTTGAAATGCCTATCGGCTTCTATATCTAAAATGCCTATCGGCACCTATTTTTGAAATGCCAATCGGCAACTATATCTGAAGTGCCTATCGGCACCTATATCTCAAATGCCTATCGGCACCTATTTTTGAAATGCCTCTCGAAAACTACATCTGAAATGCCTATCAGCATTTATATTTGAAATGCCTATCGGCAACCACATCAGAAATGCCTATCGGCACCTATATCTGAAATGCCCTACGGCATTTATATCTGAAATGCCGATCGACACCTATATTTGAAATGCCTATCGGCACCTATATTTTAAATGCCTATCGGCAACTATATCTGATATGCCTATCGGCACCTATATCTGAAATGGCTATCGGCACCTATTTTTGAAATGCTTATCGGAAACTACATCTAAAATGCCTATCGGCACCTATTTTTAAAATGATAATCGGAAAGTTTATCCGAAATGCCTATCGGCACCTATAATTGAAATGCCTATCGGAACCTATTTTTGAAATGCCTATCGGAAACAACATCTGAAATGACTATCAGCACCTATATTTGAAATGCCTATCGGCAACCATATCTGAAATGCCTATCGGCACCTATATTTGAAATGCCTATCGGGTTCTATATCTGAAATGCCTATCGACACCTATTTTTAAAATGCCAATTGGCAACTATATCTGAAATGCCTATCGGCACCTATTTTTAAAATGCCAATCGGCAACTATATCTGAAACGCCTATCGGCACATATATCTGAAATGCCTATCGGCACCAACTTTTGAAATGCCTATTGGAAACTCCATCTGAAATGCCTATCAGCACCTATATTTGAAATGCCTATCGGCAACCATATCTGGAATGCCTATCGGCACCTATATTTGAAATGCCTATCGGGTTCTATATCTGAAATGCCTATCGACACCTATTTTTAAAATGCCAATTGGCAACTATATCTGAAATGCCTATCGGCACCTATATCTGAAATGCCTATCAGTACCTATTTTTGAAATGCCTATCGCAAACTACATCTAAAATGATTATCAGCACTCATATTTGAAATGCCTATCGGCAACCATATCTGGAATGCCTATCGGCACCTATATTTGAAATGCCTATCGGCTTCTATATCTGAAATGCCTATCGGCACCTATTATTAAAATACCAATTGGCAACTATATCTGAAATGCCTATCGGCATATATTTTTTAAATGCCTTTCGGAAACTACATCTGAAATGCCTATCTGCTCCTATATTTGAAATGCCTATCGGCAACCATATCTGAAATGCCTATCGACACCTATATTTGAAACACCTATCGGCTTCTATATCTGAAATGCCTATCGGCACCTATATCCGAAATGCCTATCGGCATCATTTTTTGAAATGCCTATCGGAAACTAAATCTAAAATGCCTATCAGCACCTATATTTGAAATGCCTATCGGCAACTATATCTGCAATGCCTATCGGCACCTATATTTGAAATGCCTATCGGCTTCTATATCTGAAATGCCTATCGGCACCTATTTTTTAAATGCCAATTGGCAACTATATCTGAAATGACTATCGGCACCTATATCTGAAATGCCTATCGGCACCTATTTTTGAAATGCCTATCGAAAACTACATCTGAAATGCCTATCAGCACCTATATTTGAAATGCCTATCGGAAACTACATCTGAAATGCCTATCAGCACCTATATTTGAAAAGCCTATCGGCAACCATATCTGGAATGCCTATCGGCACCTATATTTGAAATGCCTATCGGCTTCTATATCTGAAATGCCTATCGGCACCTATTTTCAAAATGCCAATCGGCAACTATATCTGAAATGCCTATCGGCACCTATATCTGAAATGCCTATCGGCACCTATTTTTGAAATGCCTATCGGAAACTACATCTAAAGTGCCTATCAGCACCTATATTTGAAATGCCTATCGGCAACCATATCTGAAATGCCTATCGACACCTATATTTGAAATACCTATCGGTTTCTATATCTGAAATGCCTATCGGTACCTATTTTTAAAATGCCAATCGGTAACTATATCTGAAATGCCTATCGGCACCTATATCTAAAATGCCTATCGGCACCATTTTTTGAAATGCCTATCGGCAACCATATCTGGAATGCCTATCGGCACCTATATTTGAAATGCCTATCGGCTTCTATATCTGAAATGCCTATCGACACCAATTTTTGAAATGCCTATCGGAAACTACATCTGAAATGCCTATCAGCACCTATATTTGAAATGCCTATCGGCAACCATATCTGGAATGCTCATCGGCACCTATATTTGAAATGCCTATCGGCTTATATATCTGAAATGCCTATCGGCACCTATTTTTAAAATGCCAATCGGCAACTATATCTGAAATGCCTATCGGCACCTATATCTGAAATGCCTATCGGCACCTTTTTTTGAAATGCCTATCGGAAACTACATCTGAAATGCCTATCAGCACCTATATTTGAAATGCTTATCGGCAACCATATCTGAAATGCCTATCGACACCTATATTTAAAATCCCTATCGGCTTCTATATCTGAAATGCCTATCGGCACCTATTTTTAAAATGCCAATCGGCAACTATATCTGAAATGCCTATCGGCACCTATATCTGAAATGCCTATCGGCACCAATTTTTGAAATGCCTATCGGAAACTACATCTGAAATGCCTATCAGCACCTATATTTGAAATGCCTATCGGCAATCATATCTGAAATGCCTATCGAGACCTATATTTGAAATACTTATCGGCTTCTATATCTGAAATGCCTATCGGCACCTATTTTTAAAATGCCAATCGGCAACTATATCTGAAATGCCTATCAGAACCTATATCTGAAATGCTTATCGGCACCAATTTTTGAAATGCCAATGGGAAACTACATCTGAAATGCCTATCAGCACCTATATTTGAAATGCCTATCGGCAACCATATCTGGAATGCCTATCGGCACCTATATTTGAAATGCCTATCGGCTTCTATATCTGAAATGCCAATCGGCACCTATTTTTAAAATGCCAATCGGCAACTCTATCTGAAATGCCTATCGGCACCTATATCTGAAATGCCTATCGGCACCTATTTTTGAAATGCCTATCGGAAACTACATCTGAAATGCCTATCAGCACCTATATTTGAAATGCCTATCGGCAACCATATCTGGAATGCCTATCGGCGCCTATATTTGAAATGCCTATCGGCTTCTATATCTGAAATACCTACCGGCGCCTATTTTTAAAATGCTAATCGGAACCTATATCTGAAGTGCCTATCGGCACCTATATCTGAAATGCCTATCGGCACCTATTTTTGAAATGCCTATCGAAAACTACATCTGAAATGCCTATCAGCACCTATATTTGAAATGCCTATCGGCAACCACATCAGAAATGCCTATCGGCACCTATATCTGAAATGCCTTTCGGCATTTATATCTGAAATGCCGGTCGACACCTATATTTGAAATGCCTGTCGGCACATATATTTTAAATGCCTATCGGCAACTATTTTTGAAATGCCTATCGGAAACTACATCTAAAATGCCTATCGGCACCTATTTTTAAAATGCCAATCGGTAAGTATATCTAAAATGCCTATCGGCACCTATATCTGAAATGCCTATCGGAACCTATTTTTGAAATGCCTATCGGAAACTACATCTGAAATGACTATCAGCACCTATATTTGAAATGCCTATCGGCCACTATATCTGAAATGCCTATCCACACCTATATTTGAAATACCTATCGGCTTCTATATCTGAAATGCCTATCGGCACCTATTTTTAAAATGCCAATCGGCAACTATATCTGAAATGCCTATCGGCACCTATATCTGAAATGCCTATCGGTACCTATTTTTGAAATGCCTATCGGAAACTACATCTGAAATGATTATCAGCGCTTATATTTGATATGCCTATCGGCAACCATATCTGGAATGCCTATCGGCAACTATATTTGAAATGCCTTTTTTTTTTTTTTGTTGAAATTATTGCTAGTTCAGCACACATGGGCTATTCATAGCAGTGTTCATATGCTGATATTTTGTCACTGTAAGATCACTTTATAGGTCGACCAGTAAGGTTTCCTTGTCACTAAACTCGCTTGTAGTTCTTAGTTCACATTTCATACTAACAGATCGTTACTTATGTCACTAGATCGATTGATAGTTTGCGTTTAAGTCTTCTGGGGGCTGGATTATTCGAAAGACTATAGCAGACGGCACCAGAACAAGCATTGATGTTATCAAAAAAGTTTGCTGCACAATTTTTTATATATTGTTCAATTTTTAGTATACCTAGTTCATTGTGGATATGATTGTTACGGACGAACCAGGGAGCATCAACAATTATGCGTAACACTTTGTTTTGAAATATTTGTGCTTTGTTAATGTGAGTTTTCGTAGCTGTACCCCAGATTACGCATCCGTAAGTTAAGACAGGTCTAAGTATGGTTAAATATATCATTTTAGAAAATTGCATTTTTAACGGTGATTTTCTGTTAATGATTGGGTACATCATTGATAGTCTAGCATAGCATTCATTTAATTTTTTATTTATGTGATAGCCCCAAGTTAGTCTTCTGTCTAAGTGAAGGCCAAGATATTTGACTGCCTGGTTTGGTGGGTTCCAGTTTACTTCGCGTTCGTTGATTATTATATTCCTGGGCTGAGCAGGGCGGCGAAGAGTAAATATCTTGGCTTCACATTTGGTCGGATTCAGCGTGATGCACCACTTGTTGAACCACTCCGATAGTTCATCAACTGATTGTTGTAGTTGTTCTACTGCTATGTTAATGTCTTCGTTCTGTGTGATGATTGCCGTGTCATCTGCGTACATTGCAAGATCTGCGTTATTTGGTATTGGAATGTCGGACACATATAAATTAAACAGGGTGGGTCCGAGCACAGATCCTTGTGGGACGCCGGCAAAGATTTTCCGCGGGTTTGAGCACGTCGAGTTGATTTTCACTACGAACATTCTGTCGGTTAAGAACGAAGCTATAATGTGAACTAGGTAGCTAGGCATCTTTAATTTGGTGATTTTGTATAGTAGACCCTCAGTCCACACTTTGTCGAAGGCTTGGGCTACGTCAAGGAATGCTATAGTAGTGTGTTGTTTACGCTCGAAGCCTTCGCTTATTTTTTGCGTTAGCCGAAGTAATTGATGCTGAGTGGAGTGCTTATTTCGGAATCCAAACTGGTGGGGTGGGATTATGTTATCTTTTGCTATGAGCTTGTTTAAGCGCTGTTGGATTATTTTTTCGAAAACCTTGGATAATGTCGGCAGCAGACTTATTGGTCGGTAACTTGATGGTTCATGTTTATTTTTGTTTGGCTTGTGGAACAGAATTATTTGTGCTTTTTTCCATGTGGTTGGGAAATATCCTATTGCTAGACATGCGTTCATGATTGTAGAGAGGTGAGCCAGTGCTTTCTTGGTGAGTTTCTTCAGAATTACATTGGGAATTAAATCATGGCCTGGTGCTTTCTTGTTGGGTAAGTTGTGAATGTACTCTCTGATTTCTTTGGGAGTTGTAAGTTCGATGTTGTCTGTGATTACTGGAATGTTGTCTCGTACATGGTTTTTTATTTGTTCATAAAATTCTTCATTCTCTCTAGTACAGCTCGTGCTGAATACTTTTTCTAAGTGTTCAGCAAATATTTGACTCTTGTCTGCATCGCTTGAGTAAATATTATCATCAATTTTGATTGGGTGGATGATGTTTGGTTTCTGTAGAAGGTGTTTCGTAGCTTTCCACATAGAGTTATCGCGCGGATCGAGACCTTTTACGTATTCGTGGTAGGATTCGTTTCTGTAGTTGTCAAGTTCCCATTTGATTTGGTGTGCTAGCTGGTTTACTTGCCGTTTGTAGTACGGTAATCGAGTTGTTTGCCATAGTCTACGTAGGCGATTTTTTTCTTTTATCATATTTAATATATGTGCCGGTGGTTGAGTCATTGCGTAATTATTGCGTCGTTTAGTTTTGACTTTGATAGTTGAAAAGTTAATAGCATTTATAATCGCTCTGTTGAAGTTTTCGATCCACTGGTTAACTGCCAGGATAGAATAAGCAGAAATGTTGGGTTTTAGCTCTTGATCCAAGGAAGTCTGAAAAACTTCCCAGTTTATTGGTCCGTTAATAAGTCTAGCGTTTGGTGTGGATTGCTCAGGTTGATTATGAAATGACATTATTACTGGGAGATGATCTGAGTTCAGTTCAACAACGACGTTTTGGTGAATGGGCAGTCGAAAATGCTTAATTAATGCAATGTCCAGTATGTCGGATTGGTGATCATCTCGATATGGATGATATGTGTGCTCGTTAGGTGCTGTGACTATTATTCCGTGATTGGTTGTTATGTTGTTCAGTAGTACACCTTTTGGATTGTTGGTCCTGCATCCCCATAGAGTATTTTTGCTATTTAAGTCTCCGATCAGCAGTGTTGGATTGTTGGATGTAAAAATACTGCTAATGTCGTGGTCCAATAATCTTTTGTTCGGTGGAAGATAAGCTGCAACGATGCATAGGGGATTATTGAAGTTGGTGAGCTTTAGTTCCACTGCTGCTGCTTCGAGGTTATTTAGTTCAGGGAGTATTACTTGGTGATGTTTGATTTTACGTTTAATTATCACTGCGACTCCGCCAGAAGCGCGGGGAGCTGTTCTGTCCTGTCGGTAAATGCTGTAGCCTGGTATTGTGAATTTTTCGTTATTTATTAAATGGGTCTCACTGACACATGCAATATTTATGTTGTGTCTAGAAAGGAATTCGATGAATAGTGAACGTTGTTTTTTAAGTCCGTTAGCGTTCCAATTTAGGATTGTTAAATTATGTATTATTATATTATTATTTGTCGCCATTGTTGATTACAAAGTTTATTATTGTCATAACGAAATTTTTTATAGTGTTAATGTGGGGTTTTATTAGATCGAGTAGGATTTCTACGAAATTGGTTGGGTTAGAGGAATTTTCCTTTTCTGGGGTGGGGTTTATTGAGGGAGTATGAGTTTGGGTTTGTTTTGGGTTCACTGGTTTAGATTGTTTGATTACATCAGCGTACGTGCTGGTGGATAAATTACTAGTTGTTGCCTGATTTTGCTGTTCGTTTTGTGTTTTATTTTTTGTTTGTTTATTTCTAGTTAATTTATTTTTAATATCTGTGTAATAGTTGCATCCTTTGTAGTTAGCCGTGTGTTCCTCGCCGCAATTCACACATTTCGGTTTATTGTTGGGAGATTTGTCACATTTGGAGTAGTGGTGTGTTCCTGTGCACTTTACGCATCTAGATTCTAACCGACAATAGTTTTTTGTATGCCAGTATCTTTGGCAGTTTGTGCACTGGGGTATACCGCGGTGTTTGCGTCGTGGTTCCACCGACACAATGGAGTAAAATAATTTTTCCAAGTTGAATATGTCGTTGCTCTGTTCGCTATTTTCGAGTTCAGCTACAACGAGCGGCATAGGCTTTTTGTCTTTAGTTAGTAGTCTCACAACCTTTAGAACGGGAAACTGTGATTTCAGTTCAGAAGAGATTTCTAATTCTGTGAGCGATAGCGGAACATTACGAATAACTACTGATAAATGAGTTTCTGATGGTGACTGGAATGTATGATATTTAATGCTATTTTTATCATAGAAGGCTGTTAATTTACGAAAATCATCTATTGATGTAGTATTGATTTTTAGTGACTCCCCTTTGTATTGAGTTGAGAATTCTGTTTCTGTAATTTTTTCGATGTCTTTCACGATTTCTTGGTAATTATTCACGTTATGTAGAAAGATGGGTGGAATTTTAATGTTATTACTATTGTCATTTTCGTTATCCGGGTTTTGATTAATTTGATTTTTATAATTTTCTTCTAGTTTTGGAGGCAAATAATATCGGTTCTTTGTAAGTAGGTTAGTTGGTTCTGTGACTTCCATGTCACTTTCGTTCGAATTAGATGAACCGGCCATTGTACTGTTTATCGAGTGGCGATTTATTACTAAATCATTATTAATAATCCCTCTCAGAAGAGAGGGATCAGTGTTTGAGAGATTAAGTTTAGTTAATTTCTTTTTTGTCTTCACTTTGATTGTTGACCGTAACCGATTGCAAATTAATGTTTTGATCACTATAAATGAACCGAGACCCGAAGTGAACCGGAGTTGTAATTATGAACGAATTAATTAAATATTCACTGCACTGAAAAAACTCGCGATCGCACGTCTTATCACAACGACTTTTGAAATGCCTATCGGCTTCTATATCTGAAATGCCTATCGGCACCTATTTTTAAAATACCAATCGGCAACTATATCTGAAATGCCTATCGGCACCTATATCTGAAATGCCTATCGGCATATATTTTTGAAATGCCTTTCGGAAACTACATCTGAAATGCCTATCTGCTCCTATATTTGAAATGCCTATCCGCAACCATATCTGAAATGCCTATCGACACCTATATTTGAAATACCTATCGGCTTCTATATCTGAAATGCCTATCGGCACCTGTTTTTAAAATGCCAATCGGCAACTATATCTGAAATGCCTATCGGCACCTATAATTGAAATGCCTATCGGCACCTATTTTTGAAATGCCTATCGGAAACTACATCTGAAATGCCTATCAGCACCTATATTTGAAATGCTTATCGGCAACCATATCTGAAATGCCTATCGACACCTATATTTGAAATCCCTATCGGCTTCTATATCTGAAATGCCTATCGGCACCTATTTTTAAAATGCCAATCGGCAACTATATCTGAAATGCCTATCGGCACCTATTTTTAAAATGCCAATCGGCAACTATATCTGAAATGCCTATCGGCACCTATATCTGAAATGCCTATCGGCACCTATTTTTGAAATGCCTATCGGAAACTACATCTGAAATGCCTATCAGCACCTATATTTGAAATGCCTATCGGCAACCATATCTGGAATGCCTATCAGCGCCTATATTTGAAATGCTATATCGGCTTCTATATCTGAAATGCCTATCGGCACCTATTTTTAAAATGCCAATCGGCATTTATATCTGAAGTGCCTATCGGCACCTATATCTAAAATGCCTATCGGCACCTATTTTTGAAATGCCTATCGAAAACTACATCTGAAATGCCTATCAGCACCTATATTTGAAATTCCTATCGGCAACCACATCAGAAATGCCTATCGGCACCTATATCTGAAATGCCTTTCGGCATTTATATCTGAAATGCCGGTCGACACCTATATTTGAAATGCCTATCGGCACTTTTATTTTAAATGCCTATCGGCAACTATATCTGTTAAGCCTATCGGCACCTATATCTGAAATGCCTATCGGCACCTATTTTTGAAATGCCAATCTTTAAGTATATCTGAAATGCCTATCGGCACCTATATCTAAAATGCCTATCGGAACCTATTTTTGAAATGCCTATCGGAAACTACATCTGAAATGACTATCAGCACCTATTTTTGAAATACCTATCGGCTTCTATATCTAAAATGCCTATCGGCACATATATCTAAAAGGCCTATCGGAACCTATTTTTGAAATGCCTATCGGAAACTACATCTGAAATGACTATCAGCACCTATATTTGAAATGCCTATCGGCAACCATATCTGAAAAGCCTATCCACACCTATATTTGAAATCCCTATCGGCTTCTATATCTAAAATGCCTATCGGCACCTATTTTTAAAATGCCAATCGGCAACTACATCTGAAATGCCTATCGGCTTATATATCTGAAATGCCTATCGGCACCTATTTTTAAAATGCCAATCGGCAACTATATCTGAAATGCCAATCGGCACCTATATCTGAAATGCCTATCGACACCTATTTTTAAAATGCCAATTGGCAACTATATCTGAAATGCCTATCGGCACCTATATCTGAAATGCCTATCGACACCTATTTTTAAAATGCCAATTGGCAACTATATCTGAAATGCCTATCGGCACCTATATCTGAAATGCCTATCGGTACCTATTTTTGAAATGCCTATCGGAAACTACATCTGAAATGATTATCAGCACTTATATTTGAAATGCCTATCGGCAACCATATCTGGAATGCCTATCGGCACCTATATTTGAAATGCCTATCGGCAACCATATCTGGAATGCCTATCGGCACCTATATTTGAAATGCCTATCGGTTTCTATATCTGAAATGCCTATCGACACCTATTTTTAAAATGCCAATCGGCAACTATATCTGAAATGCCTATCGGCACCTATATCTGAAATGCCTATCGGCACCTATTTTTGAAATGCCTATCGGAAACTACATCTGAAATGCCTATCAGCACCTATATTTGAAATGCCTATCGGCAACCATATCTGGAATGCCTATCGGCTTCTATATCTAAAATGCCTATCGGCACCTATTTTTAAAATGCCAATTGTTAAGTATATCTGAAATGCCTATCGGCACCTATATCTAAAATGCTTATCGGAACCTATTTTTGAAATGCCTATCGGAAACTACATCTGAAATGACTATCAGCACCTATATTTGATATGCCTATCGGCAACCATATCTGAAATGTCTATCCACACCTGTATTTGAAATACCTATCGGCTTCTATATCTAAAATGCCTATCGGCACCTATTTTTAAAATGCCAATCGGCAACTACATCTGAAATGCCTATCGGCTTATATATCTGAAATGCCTATCGGCACCTATTTCTAAAATGCCAATCGGCAACTATATCTGAAATGCCAATCGGCACCTATATCTGAAATGCCTATTGGCACCTATTTTTGAAATGCCTATCGGAAACTACATCTGAAATGTCTATCAGCACCTATATTTGAAATGCCTATCGGCAACCATATCTGAAATGCCTATCGACACCTATATTTTAAATATCTATCGGCTTCTATATCTGAAATGCCTATCGGTACCTATTTTTAAAATGCCAATCGGTAACTATATCTGAAATGCTTATCTGCACCTATATCTGAAATGCCTATCGGCACCATTTTTTGAAATGCCTATCGGAAACTACATCCGGAATGCCTATCAGCACCTATATTTGAAATGCCTATCGGCAACCATATCTGGAATGCCTATCGGCACCTATATTTGAAATGCCTATCGGCTTCTATATCTGAAATGCCTATCGACACCAATTTTTCAAATGCCTATCGGAAACTACATCTGAAATGCCTATCAGCACCTATATTTGAAATGCCTATCGGCAACCATATCTGGAATGTTCATCGGCACCTATATTTGAAATGCCTATCGGCTTATATATCTGAAATGCCTATCGGCACCTATTTTTAAAATGCCAATCGGCAACTATATCTGAAATGCCTATCGGCACCTATATCTGAAATGCCTATCGGCACCTATTTTTGAAATGCCTATCGGAAACTACATCTGAAATGCCTATCAGCACCTATATTTGAAATGCTTATCGGCAACCATATCTGAAATGCCTATCGACACCTATATTTAAAATCCCTATCGGCTTCTATATCTGAAATGCCTATCGGCACCTATTTTTAAAATGCCAATCGGCAACTATATCTGAAATGCCTATCGGCACCTATATCTGAAATGCCTATCGGCACCAATTTTTGAAATGCCTATTGGCACCAATTTTTGAAATGCCTATCGGAAACTACATCTGAAATGCCTATCAGCACCTATATTTGAAATGCCTATCGGCAATCATATCTGAAATGCCTATCGACACCTATATTTGAAATACCTATCGGCTTCTATATCTGAAATGCCTATCGGCACCTATTTTTAAAATGCCAATCGGCAACTATATCTCAAGTGCATATCGGCACCTATATCTGAAATGCCTATCGGCACCTATTTTTGAAATGCCTATCGAAAACTACATCTGAAATGCCTATCAGCACCTATATTTGAAATGCCTATCGGCAACTACATCAGAAATGCCTATCGGCACCTATATCTGAAATGCCTTTCGGCATTTATATCTGAAATGCCGGTCGACACCTATATTTGAAATGCCTATCGGCACATATATTTTAAATACCTATCGGCAACTATATCTGATATGCCTATCGGCACCTATATCTGAAATGCCTATCGGCACCTAGTTTTGAAATGCCTATCGGAAACTACATCTAAAATGCCTATCGGCACCAATTTTTAAAATGCCAATCGGTAAGTATATCTGAAATGCCTATCGGCACCTATACCTGAAATGCCTATCGGAACCTATTTTTGAAATGCCTATCGGAAACTACATCTGAAATGACTATCAGCACCTATATTTGAAATGCCTATCGGCAACCATATCTGAAATGCCTATCCACACCTATATTTGAAATACCTATCGGCTTCTATATCTGAAATGCCTATCGGCACCTATTTTTAAAATGCCAACCGGCAACTATATCTGAAATGCCTATCGGCACCTATATCTGAAATGCCTATCGTAACCTATTTTTGAAATGCCTATCGGAAACTACATCTGAAATGATTATCAGCGCTTATATTTGATATGCCTATCGGCAGCCATATCTGGAATTCCTATCGGCAACTATATTTGAAATGCCTATCGGCTTCTATATCTGAAATGCCTATCGGCACCTATTTTTAAAATACCAATCGGCAATTATATCTGAAATGCCTATCGGCACCTATATCTGAAATGCCTATCGGCATATATTTTTGAAATGCCTTTCGGAAACTACATCTGAAATGCCTATCTGCTCCTATATTTGAAATGCCTATCGGCAACCATATCTGAAATGCCTATCGACACCTATATTTAAAATACCTATCGGCTTCTATATCTGAAATGCCTATCGGCACCTGTTTTTGAAATGCCAATCGGCAACTATATCTGAAATACCTATCGGCACCTATATCCGAAATGCCTATCGGCATCAATTTTTGAAATGCCTATCGGAAACTACATCTAAAATGCCTATCAGCACCTATATTTGAAATGCCTATCGGCAACCATATCTGGAATGCCTATCGGCACCTATATTTGAAATGCCTATCGGCTTCTATATCTGAAATGCCTATCGGCACCTTTTTTTAAAATGCCAATCGGCAACTATATCTGAAATGCCAATCGGCACCTATATCTGAAATGCTTATCGGCACCTATTTTTGAAATGCCTATTGGAAACTACATCTGAAATGCCTATCAGCACCTATATTTGAAATGCTTATCGGCAACCATATCTGAAATGCCTATCGACACCTATATTTGAAATCCCTATCGGCTTCTATATCTGAAATGCCTATCGGCACCTATTTTTAAAATGCCAATCGGCAACTATATCTGAAATGCCTATCGGCACCTATATCTGAAATGCCTATCAGCACCTATGTTTGAAATGCCTATCGGCAACCATATCTGGAATGCCTATCGGCGCTTATATTTGAAATGCCTATCGGCTTCTATATCTGAAATGCCTATCGGCACCTATTTTAAAAATGCCAATCGGCATTTATATCTGAAGTGCCTATCGGCACCTATATCAGAAATGCCTATCGGCACCTATATCTGAAATGCCTTTCGGCATTTATATCTGAAATGCCGATCGACACCTATATTTGAAATGGCTATCGGCACATTTATTTTAAATGCCTTTCGGCAACTATATCTGATAAGCCTATCGGCACCTATATCTGAAATGCCTATCGGCACCTATTTTTGAAATGCCAATCTTTAAGTATATCTGAAATGCCTATCGGCACCTATATCTAAAATGACTATCGGAACCTATTTTTGAAATGCCTATCGGAAACTACATCTGAAATGACTATCAGCACCTATATTTGAAATGCCTATCGGCAACCATATCTGAAATGCCTATCCACACCTATATTTGAAATACCTATCGGCTTCTATATCTAAAATGCCTATCGGCACCTATTTTTAAAATGCCAATCGGCAACTACATCTGAAATGCCTATCGGCTTATATATCTGAAATGCCTATCGGCACTTATTTTTAAAATGCCAATCGGCAACTATATCTGAAATGCCAATCGGTACCTATATCTGAAATGCCTATCGACACCTATTTTTAAAATGCCAATTGGCAACTATATCTGAAATGCCTATCGGCACCTATATCTGAAATGCCTATCGACACCTATTTTTAAAATGCCAATTGGCAACTATATCTGAAATGCCTATCGGCACCTATATCTGAAATGCCTATCGGTACCTATTTTTGAAATGCCTATCGGAAACTACATCTGAAATGATTATCAGCACTTATATTTGAAATGCCTATCGGCAACCATATCTGGAATGCCTATCGGCACCTATATTTGAAATGCTTATCGGCTTCTATATCTGAAAAGCCTATCGGCACCTATTTTTAAAATACCAAACGGCAACTATATCTGAAATGCCTATCGGCACCTATATCTGAAATGCCTATCGGCACCTATTTTTGAAATGCCTATCGGAAACTCCATCTGAAATGCCTATCAGCACCTATATTTGAAATGCCTATCGGCAACCATATCTGGAATGCCTATCGGCACCTATATTTGAAATGCCTATCGGCAACCATATCTGGAATGCCTATCGGCACCTATATTTGAAATGCCTATCGGCTTCTATATCTGAAATGCCAATCGACACCTATTTTTAAAATGCCAATCGGCAACTATATCTGAAATGCCTATCGGCACCTATATCTGAAATGCCTATCGGCACCTATTTTTGAAATGCCTATCGGAAACTACATCTGAAATGCCTATCAGCACCTATATTTGAAATGCTTATCGGCAACCATATCTGAAATGCCTATCGACACCTATATTTGAAATCCCTATCGGCTTCTATATCTGAAATGCCTATCGGCACTTATATCTGAAATGCCTATCGGCAACCATATCTGGAATGCCTATCGGCGCCTATATTTGAAATGCCTATCGGCTCCTATATCTGAAATGCCTATCGGCACTTATTTTTAAAATGCCAATCGGCATTTATATCTGAAGTGCCTATCGGCACCTATATCTGAAATGCCTATCGGCACCTATTTTTGAAATGCCGATCGAAAACTACATCTCAAATGCCTATCAGCACCTATATTTGAAATGCCTATCGGCAACCACATCAGAAATGCCTATCGGCACCTATATCTGAAAGGCCTTTCGGCATTTATATCTGAAATGCCGATCGACACCTATATTTGAAATGCCTATCGGCACTTTAATTTTAAATGCCTATCGGCAACTATATCTGATAAGCCTATCGGCACCTATATCTGAAATGCCTATCGGCACCTATTTTTGAAATGCCAATCTTTAAGTATATCTGAAATGCCTATCGGCACCTATATCTAAAATGCCTATCGGAACCTATTTTTGAAATGCCTATCGGAAACTACATCTGAAATGACTATCAGCACCTATATTTGAAATGCCTATCGGCAACCATATCTGAAATGCCTATCCACACCTATATTTGAAATACCTATCGGCTTCTATATCTAAAATGCCTATCAGCACCTATTTTTAAAATGCCAATCGGTAAGTATATCTGAAATGCCTATCGGCACCTATATCTAAAATGCCTATCGGAACCTATTTTTGAAATGCCTATCGGAAACTACATCTAAAATGACTATCAGCACCTATATTTGAAATGCCCATCGCCAACCATATCTGAAATGCCTATCCACACCTATATTTGAAATACCTATCGGCTTCTATATCTAAAATGCCTATCGGCACCTATTTTTAAAATGCCAATCGGCAACTACATCTGAAATGCCTATCGGCTTATATATCTGAAATGCCTATCGGCACCTATTTTTAAAATGCCAATCGGCAACTATATCTGAAATGCCAATCGGCACCTATATCTGAAATGCCTATCGACACCTATTTTTAAAATGCCAATTGGCAACTATATCTGAAATGCCTATCGGCACCTATATCTGAAATGCCTATCGACACCTATTTTTAAAATGCCAATTGGCAACTATATCTGAAATGCCTATCGGTACCTATATCTCAAATGCTTATCGGCACCTATTTTTGAAATGCCTATCGAAAACTACATCTGAGATGCCTATCAGCATTTATATTTGAAATGCCTATCGGCAACCACATCAGAAATGCCTATCGGCACCTATATCTGAAATGCCCTACGGCATTTATATCTGAAATGCAGATCGACACCTATATTTGAAATGCCTATCGGCACCTATATTTTAAATGCCTATCGGCAACTATATCTGATATGCCTATCGGCACCTATATCTGAAATGCCTATCGGCACCTATTTTTGAAATGCCTATCGGAAACTACATCTAAAATGCCTATCGGCACCTATTTTTAAAATGCCTATCGGCACCTATTTTTAAAATGCCAATCGGAAAGTATATCTGAAATGCCTATCGGCACCTATAATTGAAATGCCTATCGGAACCTATTTTTGAAATGCCTATCGGAAACAACATCTGAAATGACTATCAGCACCTATATTTGAAATGCCTATCGGCAACCATATCTAAAATGCCTATCCACACCTGTATTTGAATTACCTATCGGCTTCTATATCTAAAATGCCTATCGGCACCTATTTTTAAAATACCAATCGGCAACTATATCTGAAATGCCTATCGGCACCTATATCTGAAATGCCAATCGGTACCAACTTTTGAAATGCCTATCGGAAACTCCATCTGAAATGCCTATCAGCACCTATATTTGAAATGCCTATCGGCAACCATATCTGGAATGCCTATCGGCACCTATATTTGAAATGCCTATCGGGTTCTATATCTGAAATGCCTATCGACACCTATTTTTAAAATGCCAATTGGGAACTATATCTGAAATGCCTATCGGCACCTATATCTGAAATGCCTATCGGTACCTATTTTTGAAATGCCTATCGGAAACTACATCTGAAATGATTATCAGCACTTATATTTGAAATGCCTATCGGCAACCATATCTGGAATGCCTATCGGCACCTATATTTGAAATGCCTATCGGCTTCTATATCTGAAATGCCTATCGGCACCTATTTTTAAAATACCAATCGGCAACTATATCTAAAATGCCTATCGGCACCTATATCCGAAATGCCTATCGGCATCAATTTTTGAAATGCCTATCGGACACTACATCTGAAATGCCTATCAGCACCTATATTTGAAATGCTTATCGGCAACCATATCTGAAATGCCTATCGACACCTATATTTGAAATTCCTATCGGCTTCTATATCTGAAATGCCTATCGGCACCTATTTTTAAAATGCCAATCGGCATTTATATCTGAAGTGCCTATCGGCACCTATATCTGAAATGCCTATCGGCACCTATTTTTGAAATGCCTATCGAAAACTACATCTGAAATGCCTATCAGCACCTATATTTGAAATGCCTATCGGCAACCACATCAGAAATGCCTATCGGCACCTATGTCTGAAATGCCTTTCGGCATTTATATCTGAAATGCCGGTCGACACCTATATTTGAAATGCCTATCGGCACTTTTATTTTTAATGCCTATCGGCAACTATATCTGATAAGCCTATCGGCACCTATATCTGAAATGCCTATCGGCACCTATTTTTGAAATGCCAATCTTTAAGTATATCTGAAATGCCTATCGTCACCTATATCTAAAATGCCTATCGGAACCTATTTTTTAAATGCCTATCGGAAACTACATCTGAAATGACTATCAGCACCTATATTTGAAATGCCTATCGGCAGCCATATCTGAAATGCCTATCCACACCTATATTAGAAATAACTATCGGCTTCTATATATAAAATGCCTATCGGCACCCATTTTTAAAATGCCAATCGGTAAGTATATCTGAAATGCCTATCGGCACCTATATCTAAAATGCCTATCTGAACCTATTTCTGAAATGCCTAACGGAAACTACATCTGAAATGACTATCAGCACCTATATTTGAAATGCCTATCGGCAACCACATCAGAAATGCCTATCGGCACCTATATCTGAAATGCCTTTCGGCATTTATATCTGAAATGCCGGTCGACACCTATATTTGAAATGCCTATCGGCACTTTTATTTTAAATGCCTATCGGCAACTATATCTGATAAGCCTATCGGCACCTATATCTGAAATGCCTATCGGCACCTATTTTTGAAATGCCAATCGGCAACTATATCTGAAATGCCAATCGGCACCTATATCTGAAATGCCTATCGGCACCTATTTTTGGAATGCCTATCGGAAACTACATCTGAAATGCCTATCAGCACCTATATTTGGAATGCCTATCGGCAACCAAATCTGAAATGCCTATCGACACCTATATTTGAAATCCCTATCGGCTTCTATATCTGAAATGCCTATCGGCACCTATTTTTAAAATGCCAATCGGCAACTATATCTGAAATGCCAATCGGCACCTATATCTGAAATGCCTATCGACACCTATTTTTAAAATGCCAATTGGCAACTATATCTGAAATGCCTATCGGCACCTATATCTGAAATGCCTATCGGTACCTATTTTTGAAATGCCTATCGGAAACTACATCTGAAATGATTATCAGCACTTATATTTGAAATGCCTATCGGCAACCATATCTGGAATGCCTATCGGCACCTATATTTGAAATGCCTATCGGCACCTATTTTTGAAATGCCTATCGAAAACTACATCTGAAATGCCTATCAGCACCTATATTTGAAATGCCTATCGGCAACCACATCAGAAATGCCTATCGGCACCTATATCTGAAATGCCTTTCGGCATTTATATCTGAAATGCCGGTCGACACCTATATTTGAAATGCCTATCGGCACTTTTATTTTAAATGCCTATCGGCAACTATATCTGATAAGCCTATCGGCACTTATATCTGAAATGCCTATCGGCACCTATTTTTGAAATGCCAATCTTTAAGTATATCTGAAATGCCTATCGGAACCTATTTTTGAAATGCCTATCGGAAACTACATCTGAAATGACTATCAGCACCTATATTTGAAATGCCTATCGGCAACCATATCTGAAATGCCTATCCACACCTATATTTGAAATACCTATCGGCTTCTATATCTAAAATGCCTATCGGCACCTATTTTTAAAATGCCAATCGGTAAGTATATCTGAAATGCCTATCGGCACCTATATCTAAAATGCCTATCTGAACCTATTTCTGAAATGCCTATCGGAAACTACATCTGAAATGACTATCAGCACCTATATTTGAAATGCCTATCGGCAACCATATCTGAAATGCCTATCCACACCTATATTTGAAATACCTATCGGCTTCTATATCTAAAATGCCTATCGGCACCTATTTTTAAAATGCCAATCGGCAACTACATCTTAAATGCCTATCGGCTTATATATCTGAAATGCCTATCGGCACCTATTTTTAAAATGCCAATCGGCAACTATATCTGAAATGCCAATCGGCACTTATATCTGAAATGCCTATCGGCACCTATTTTTGAAATGCCTATCGGAAACTACATCTGAAATGCTTATCAGCACTTATATTTGAAATGCCTATCGGCAACCATATCTGAAATGCCTATCGACTCCTATATTTGAAATCCCTATCGGCTTCTATATCTGAAATGCCTATCGGCACCTATTTTTAAAATGCCAATCGGCAACTATATCTGAAATGCCAATCGGCACCTATATCTGAAATGCCTATCGACACCTATTTTTAAAATGCCAATTGGCAACTATATCTGAAATGCCTATCGGCACCTATATCTGAAATGCCTATCGGTACCTATTTTTGAAATGCCTATCGGAAACTACATCTGAAATGATTATCAGCACTTATATTTGAAATGCCTATCAGCAACCATATGTGGAATGCCTATCGGCACCTATATTTGAAATGCCTATCGGCTTCAATATCTGAAATGCCTTTAGGCACATATATCTGAAATGCCTATCGGCATATATTTTTGAAATGCCTTTCGGAAACTACATCTGAAATGCCTATCTGCTCCTATATTTGAAATGCTTATCGGCAACTATATCTGAAATGCCTATCGATACCTATATTTGAAATATCTATCGGCTTCTATATCTGAAATGCCTATCGGCACCTGTTTTTAAAATGCCAATCGGCAACTATATCTGAAATGCCTATCGGCACCTATATCCGAAATGCCTATCGGCATCAATTTTTGAAATGCCTATCGGAAACTACATCTAAAATGCCTATCAGCACCTATATTTGAAATGCCTATCGGCAACTATATCTGCAATGCCTATCGGCACCTATATTTGAAATGCCTATCGGCTTCTATATCTGAAATGCCTATCGGCACCTATTTTTTAAATGCCAATTGGCTACTATATCTGAAATGACTATCGGCATCTATATCTGAAATGCCTATCGGCACCTATTTTTGAAATGCCTATCGAAAACTACATCTGAAATGCCTATCAGCACCTATATTTGTAATGCCTATCAGAATCTACATCTGAAATGCCTATCAGCACCTATTTTTAAAATGCCAATCGGCAACTACATCTTAAATGCCTATCGGCTTATATATCTGAAATGCCTATCGGCACCTATTTTTAAAATGCCAATCGGCAACTATATCTGAAATGCCAATCGGCACTTATATCTGAAATGCCTATCGGCACCTATTTTTGAAATGCCTATCGGAAACTACATCTGAAATGCTTATCAGCACTTATATTTGAAATGCCTATCGGCAACCATATCTGAAATGCCTATCGACTCCTATATTTGAAATCCCTATCGGCTTCTATATCTGAAATGCCTATCGGCACCTATTTTTAAAATGCCAATCGGCAACTATATCTGAAATGCCAATCGGCACCTATATCTGAAATGCCTATCGACACCTATTTTTAAAATGCCAATTGGCAACTATATCTGAAATGCCTATCGGCACCTATATCTGAAATGCCTATCGGTACCTATTTTTGAAATGCCTATCGGAAACTACATCTGAAATGATTATCAGCACTTATATTTGAAATGCCTATCAGCAACCATATGTGGAATGCCTATCGGCACCTATATTTGAAATGCCTATCGGCTTCAATATCTGAAATGCCTATCGGCACCTATTTTTAAAATACCAATCGGCAACTATATCTGAAATGCCTTTAGGCACATATATCTGAAATGCCTATCGGCATATATTTTTGAAATGCCTTTCGGAAACTACATCTGAAATGCCTATCTGCTCCTATATTTGAAATGCTTATCGGCAACTATATCTGAAATGCCTATCGATACCTATATTTGAAATATCTATCGGCTTCTATATCTGAAATGCCTATCGGCACCTGTTTTTAAAATGCCAATCGGCAACTATATCTGAAATGCCTATCGGCACCTATATCCGAAATGCCTATCGGCATCAATTTTTGAAATGCCTATCGGAAACTACATCTAAAATGCCTATCAGCACCTATATTTGAAATGCCTATCGGCAACTATATCTGCAATGCCTATCGGCACCTATATTTGAAATGCCTATCGGCTTCTATATCTGAAATGCCTATCGGCACCTATTTTTTAAATGCCAATTGGCAACTATATCTGAAATGACTATCGGCACCTATATCTGAAATGCCTATCGGCACCTATTTTTGAAATGCCTATCGAAAACTACATCTGAAATGCCTATCAGCACCTATATTTGTAATGCCTATCAGAATCTACATCTGAAATGCCTATCAGCACCTATATTTGAAATGCCTATCGGCAACCATATCTGAAATGCCTATCGGCACCTATATTTGAAATGCCTATCGGCTTCTATATCTGAAATGCCTATCGGCACCTATTTTTAAAATGCCAATCGGCAACTATATCTGAAATGCCTATCGGCACCTACATCTGAAATGCCTATCGGCACCTATTTTTGAAAAGCCTATCGGAAACTACATCTGAAATGCCTATCAGCACCTATATTTGAAATGCCTATCGGCAACCATATCTGAAATGCCTATCGACACCTATATTCGAAATACCTATCGGCTTCTATATCTGAAATGCCTATCGGTACCTATTTTTAAAATGCCAATCGGTAACTATATCTGAAATGCCTATCGGCACCTATATCTGAAATGCCTATCGGCACCATTTTTTGAAATGCCTATCGGAAACTACATCCGGAATGCCTATCAGCACCTATATTTGAAATGCCTATCGGCAACCATATCTGGAATGCCTATCGGCACCTATATTTGAAATGCCTATCGGCTTCTATACCTGAAATGCCTATCGACATCAATTTTTGAAATGCCTATCGTAAACTACATCTGAAATGCCTATCAGCACCTATATTTGAAATGCCTATCGGCAACCATATCTGGAATGTTCATCGGCACCTATATTTGAAATGCCTATCGGCTTATATATCTGAAATGCCTATCGGCACCTATTTTTAAAATGCCAATCGGCAACTATATCTGAAATGCCTATCGGCACCTATATCCGAAATGCCTATCGGCATCAATTTTTGAAATGCCTATCGGAAACTACATCTAAAATGCCTATCAGCACCTATATTTGAAATGCCTATCGGCAACTATATCTGCAATGCCTATCGGCACCTATATTTGAAATGCCTATCGGCTTCTATATCTGAAATGCCTATCGGCACCTATTTTTTAAATGCCAATTGGCTACTATATCTGAAATGACTATCGGCATCTATATCTGAAATGCCTATCGGCACCTATTTTTGAAATGCCTATCGAAAACTACATCTGAAATGCCTATCAGCACCTATATTTGTAATGCCTATCAGAATCTACATCTGAAATGCCTATCAGCACCTATTTTTAAAATGCCAATCGGCAACTACATCTTAAATGCCTATCGGCTTATATATCTGAAATGCCTATCGGCACCTATTTTTAAAATGCCAATCGGCAACTATATCTGAAATGCCAATCGGCACTTATATCTGAAATGCCTATCGGCACCTATTTTTGAAATGCCTATCGGAAACTACATCTGAAATGCTTATCAGCACTTATATTTGAAATGCCTATCGGCAACCATATCTGAAATGCCTATCGACTCCTATATTTGAAATCCCTATCGGCTTCTATATCTGAAATGCCTATCGGCACCTATTTTTAAAATGCCAATCGGCAACTATATCTGAAATGCCAATCGGCACCTATATCTGAAATGCCTATCGACACCTATTTTTAAAATGCCAATTGGCAACTATATCTGAAATGCCTATCGGCACCTATATCTGAAATGCCTATCGGTACCTATTTTTGAAATGCCTATCGGAAACTACATCTGAAATGATTATCAGCACTTATATTTGAAATGCCTATCAGCAACCATATGTGGAATGCCTATCGGCACCTATATTTGAAATGCCTATCGGCTTCAATATCTGAAATGCCTATCGGCACCTATTTTTAAAATACCAATCGGCAACTATATCTGAAATGCCTTTAGGCACATATATCTGAAATGCCTATCGGCATATATTTTTGAAATGCCTTTCGGAAACTACATCTGAAATGCCTATCTGCTCCTATATTTGAAATGCTTATCGGCAACTATATCTGAAATGCCTATCGATACCTATATTTGAAATATCTATCGGCTTCTATATCTGAAATGCCTATCGGCACCTGTTTTTAAAATGCCAATCGGCAACTATATCTGAAATGCCTATCGGCACCTATATCCGAAATGCCTATCGGCATCAATTTTTGAAATGCCTATCGGAAACTACATCTAAAATGCCTATCAGCACCTATATTTGAAATGCCTATCGGCAACTATATCTGCAATGCCTATCGGCACCTATATTTGAAATGCCTATCGGCTTCTATATCTTAAATGCCTATCGGCACCTATTTTTTAAATGCCAATTGGCAACTATATCTGAAATGACTATCGGCACCTATATCTGAAATGCCTATCGGCACCTATTTTTGAAATGCCTATCGAAAACTACATCTGAAATGCCTATCAGCACCTATATTTGTAATGCCTATCAGAATCTACATCTGAAATGCCTATCAGCACCTATATTTGAAATGCCTATCGGCAACCATATCTGAAATGCCTATCGGCACCTATATTTGAAATGCCTATCGGCTTCTATATCTGAAATGCCTATCGGCACCTATTTTTAAAATGCCAATCGGCAACTATATCTGAAATGCCTATCGGCACCTACATCTGAAATGCCTATCGGCACCTATTTTTGAAAAGCCTATCGGAAACTACATCTGAAATGCCTATCAGCACCTATATTTGAAATGCCTATCGGCAACCATATCTGAAATGCCTATCGACACCTATATTCGAAATACCTATCGGCTTCTATATCTGAAATGCCTATCGGTACCTATTTTTAAAATGCCAATCGGTAACTATATCTGAAATGCCTATCGGCACCTATATCTGAAATGCCTATCGGCACCATTTTTTGAAATGCCTATCGGAAACTACATCCGAAATGCCTATCAGCACCTATATTTGAAATGCCTATCGGCAACCATATCTGGAATGCCTATCGGCACCTATATTTGAAATGCCTATCGGCTTCTATACCTGAAATGCCTATCGACATCAATTTTTGAAATGCCTATCGTAAACTACATCTGAAATGCCTATCAGCACCTATATTTGAAATGCCTATCGGCAACCATATCTGGAATGTTCATCGGCACCTATATTTGAAATGCCTATCGGCTTATATATCTGAAATGCCTATCGGCACCTATTTTTAAAATGCCAATCGGCAACTATATCTGAAATGCCTATCGGCACCTATATCTGAAATGCCTATCGGCACCTATTTTTGAAATGCCTATCGGAAACTACATCTGAAATGCCTATCAGCACCTATATTTGAAATGCTTATCGGCAACCATATCTGAAATGCCTATCGACACCTATATTTAAAATTCCTATCGGCTTCTATATCTGAAATGCCTATCGGCACCTATTTTTAAAATGCCAATCGGCAACTATATCTGAAATGCCTATCGGCACCTATATCTGAAATGCCTATCGGCACCAATTTTTGAAATGCCTATCGGAACCAATTTTTGAAATGCCTATCGGAAACTACATCTGAAATGCCTATCAGCACCTATATTTGAAATGCCAATCGGCAACTATATCTGAAATGCCTATCGGCACCTATATCCGAAATGCCTATCGGCATCAATTTTTGAAATGCCTATCGGAAACTACATCTAAAATGCCTATCAGCACCTATATTTGAAATGCCTATCGGCAACTATATCTGCAATGCCTATCGGCACCTATATTTGAAATGCCTATCGGCTTCTATATCTGAAATGCCTATCGGCACCTATTTTTTAAATGCCAATTGGCAACTATATCTGAAATGACTATCGGCACCTATATCTGAAATGCCTATCGGCACCTATTTTTGAAATGCCTATCGAAAACTACATCTGAAATGCCTATCAGCACCTATATTTGTAATGCCTATCAGAATCTACATCTGAAATGCCTATCAGCACCTATATTTGAAATGCCTATCGGCAACCATATCTGAAATGCCTATCGGCACCTATATTTGAAATGCCTATCGGCTTCTATATCTGAAATGCCTATCGGCACCTATTTTTAAAATGCCAATCGGCAACTATATCTGAAATGCCTATCGGCACCTACATCTGAAATGCCTATCGGCACCTATTTTTGAAAAGCCTATCGGAAACTACATCTGAAATGCCTATCAGCACCTATATTTGAAATGCCTATCGGCAACCATATCTGAAATCCCTATCGACACCTATATTCGAAATACCTATCGGCTTCTATATCTGAAATGCCTATCGGTACCTATTTTTAAAATGCCAATCGGTAACTATATCTGAAATGCCTATCGGCACCTATATCTGAAATGCCTATCGGCACCATTTTTTGAAATGCCTATCGGAAACTACATCCGGAATGCCTATCAGCACCTATATTTGAAATGCCTATCGGCAACCATATCTGGAATGCCTATCGGCACCTATATTTGAAATGCCTATCGGCTTCTATACCTGAAATGCCTATCGACATCAATTTTGAAATGCCTATCGTAAACTACATCTGAAATGCCTATCAGCACCTATATTTGAAATGCCTATCGGCAACCATATCTGGAATGTTCATCGGCACCTATATTTGAAATGCCTATCGGCTTATATATCTGAAATGCCTATCGGCACTTATTTTTTAAAATGCCAATCGGCAACTATATCTGAAATGCCTATCGGCACCTATATCTGAAATGCCTATCGGCACCTATTTTTGAAATGCCTATCGGAAACTACATCTGAAATGCCTATCAGCACCTATATTTGAAATGCTTATCGGCAACCATATCTGAAATGCCTATCGACACCTATATTTAAAATCCCTATCGGCTTCTATATCTGAAATGCCTATCGGCACCTATTTTTAATATGCCAATCGGCAACTATATCTGAAATGCCTATCGGCACCTATATCTGAAATGCCTATCGGCACCAATTTTTGAAATGCCTATCGGAACCAATTTTTGAAATGCCTATCGGAAACTACATCTGAAATGCCTATCAGCACCTATATTTGAAATGCCAATCGGCAACTATATCTGAAATGCCTATCGGCACCTATATCCGAAATGCCTATCGGCATCAATTTTTGAAATGCCTATCGGAAACTACATCTAAAATGCCTATCAGCACCTATATTTGAAATGCCTATCGGCAACTATATCTGCAATGCCTATCGGCACATATATTTGAAATGCCTATCGGCTTCTATATCTGAAATGCCTATCGGCACCTATTTTTTAAATGCCAATTGGCAACTATATCTGAAATGACTATCGGCACCTATATCTGAAATGCCTATCGGCACCTATTTTTGAAATGCCTATCGAAAACTACATCTGAAATGCCTATCAGCACCTATATTTGTAATGCCTATCAGAATCTACATCTGAAATGCCTATCAGCACCTATATTTGAAATGCCTATCGGCAACCATATCTGAAATGCCTATCGGCACCTATATTTGAAATGCCTATCGGCTTCTATACCTGAAATGCCTATCGACATCAATTTTTGAAATGCCTATCGAAAACTACATCTGAAATGCCTATCAGCACCTATATTTGAAATGCCTATCGGCAACCATATCTGGAATGTTCATCGGCACCTATATTTGAAATGCCTATCGGCTTATATATCTGAAATGCCTATCGGCACCTATTTTTAAAATGCCAATCGGCAACTATATCTGAAATGCCTATCGGCACCTATATCTGAAATGCCTATCGGCACCTATTTTTGAAATGCCTATCGGAAACTACATCTGAAATGCCTATCGGCACCTATTTTTGAAATGCCTATCGGAAACTACATCTGAAATGCCTATCAGCACCTATATTTGAAATGCCTATCGGCAATCATATCTGAAATGCCTATCGACACCTATATTTGAAATACCTATCGGCTTCTATATCTGAAATGCCTATCGGCAACTATTTTTAAAATGCCAATCGGCAACTATATCCGAAATGCCTATCGGCACCTATATCTGAAATGCCTATCGGCACCAATTTTTGAAATGCCTTTAGGAAACTACATCTGAAATGCCTATCAGCACCTATATTTGAAATGCCTATCGGCAACCATATCTGGAAAGCCTATCGGCACCTATATCTGAAATGTCTATCGGCACCTAGTTTTGAAATGCCTATCGGAAACTACATCTGAAATGCCTATCAGGACCTATATTTGAAATGCCTATCGGCAACCATATCTGGAATCCCTATCGGCGCCTATATTTGAAATGCCTATCGGCTTCTATATCTGAAATACCTATCGGCGCCTATTTTTAAAATGCCAATCGGCAACTATATCTGAAGTGCCTACCGGCACCTATATCTGAAATGCCTATCGGCACCTATTTTTGAAATGCCTATTGAAAACTACATCTGAAATGCCTATCAGCACCTATATTTGAAATGCCTATCGGCAACCACATCAGAAATGCCTATCGGCACCTATATCTGAAATGCCTTTCGGCACCTATTTTTGAAATGCCTATCGGAAACTACATCTAAAATGCCTATCGGCACCTATATCTGAAATGCCTATCGGCACCTATTTTTGAAATGTCTATCGGAAACTACATCTAAAATGCCTATCGGCACCTATTTTTAAAATGCCAATCGATAAGTATATCTGAAATGCCTATCGGCACCTATATCTGAAATGCCTATCGGAACCTATTTTTGAAACGCCTATCGGAAACTACATCTGAAATGACTATCAGCACCTATATTTGAAATGCCTATCGGCAACCATATCTGAAATGCCTATCCACACCTATATTTGAAATACCTATCGGCTTCTATATCTGAAATGCCTATCGGCACCTATTTTTAAAATGCGAATCGGCAACTATATCTGAAATGCCTATCGGCACCTATATCTGAAATGCCTATCGGTACCTATTTTTGAAATGCCTATCGGAAACTACATCTGAAATGATTATCAGCGCTTATATTTGATATGCCTATCGGCAACCATATCTGGAATGCCTATCGGCAACTATATTTGAAATGCCTATCGGCTTCTATATCTGAAATGCCTATCGGCACCTATTTTTAAAATACCAATCGGCAACTATATCTGAAATGCCTATCGGCACCTATATCTGAAATGCTTATCGGCATATATTTTTGAAATGCCTTTCGGAAACTACATCTGAAATGCCTATCTGCTCCTATATTTGAAATGCCTATCGGCAACCATATCTAAAATGCCTATCGACACCTATATTTGAAATACCTCTCGGCTTCTATATCTGAAATGCCTATCGGCACCTGTTTTTAAAATGCCAATCGGTAACTATATCTGAAATGCCTATCGGCACCTATATCCGAAATGCCTATCATCATCAATTTTTGAAATGCCTATCGGAAACTACATCTAAAATGCCTATCAGCACCTATATTAAAAATGCCTATCGGCAACCATATCTGAAATGCCTATCGGCACCTATATTTGAAATGCCTATCGGCTTCTATATTTGAAATGACTATCGGCACCTATTTTTAAAATGCCAATCGGCAACTAAATCTGAAATGCCTATCGGCACCTATATCTGAAATGCCTATCGGTACCTATTTTTGAAATGCCTATCGGAAACTACATCTCAAATGCCTATCAGCACCTATATTTGAAATGCTTATCGGCAACCATATCTGAAATGCCTATCGACACCTATATTTGAAATCCCTATCGGCTTCTATATCTGAAATGCCTATCGGCACCTATTTTTAAAATGCCAATCGGCAACTATATCTGAAATGCCTATCGGCACCTATATCTGAAATGCCTATCGGCACCTATTTTTGAAATGCCTATCCGAAACTACATCTGAAATGCCTATTAGCACCTATATTTGAAATGCCTATCGGCAACCATATCTGGAATGCCTATCGGCGCCTATATTTGAAATGCCTATCGGCTTCTATATCTGAAATGCCTATCGGCACCTATTTTTAAAATGCCAATCGGCATTTATATCTGAAGTGCCTATCGGCACCTATATCTGAAATGCCTATCGGCACCTATTTTTGAAATGCCTATCGAAAACTACATCTGAAATGCCTATCAGCACCTATATTTGAAATGCCTATCGGCAACCACATCAGAAATGCCTATCGGCACCTATATCTGAAATGCCTTTCGGCAATTGTATCTGAAATGCCGATCGACACCTATATTTGAAATGCCTATCGGCTTTTTTATTTAAAATGCCTATCGGCAACTATATCTGATAAGCCTATCGGCACCTATATCTGAAATGCCTATCGGCACCTAATTTTGAAATGCCAATCTTTAAGTATATCTGAAATGCCTATCGGCACCTATATCTAAAATGCCTATCGGAACCTATTTTTGAAATGCCTATCGGAAACTACATCTGAAATGACTATCAGCACCTATATTTAAAATGCCTATCGGCAACCATATCTGAAATGCCTATCCACACCTATATTTGAAATACCTATCGGCTTCTATATCTAAAATGCCTATCGGCACCTATTTTTAAAATGCCAATCGGTAAGTATATCTGAAATGCCTATCGGCACCTATATCTAAAATGCCTATCGAAACCTATTTTTGAAATGCCTATCGGAAACTACATCTGAAATGACTATCAGCACCTATATTTGAAATTCCTATCGGCAACCATATCTGAAATGCCTATCCACACCTATATTTGAAATACCTATCGGCTTCTATATCTAAAATGCCTATCGGCACCTATTTTTAAAATGCCAATCGGCAACTACATCTGAAATGCCTATCGGCTTATATATCTGTAATGCCTATCGGCACCTATTTTTAAAATGCCAATCGGCAACTATGTCTGAAATGCCAATCGGCCTATATCTGAAATGCCTATCGACACCTATTTTTAAAATGCCAATTGGCAACTATATCTGAAATGCCTATCGGCACCTATATCTGAAATGCCTATCGACACCTATTTTTAAAATGCCAATTGGCAACTATATCTGAAATGCCTATCGGCACCTATATCTGAAATGCCTATCGGTACCTATTTTTGAAATGCCTATCGGAAACTACATCTGAAATGATTATCAGCACTTATATTTGAAATGCCTATCGGCAACCATATCTGAAATGCCTATCGGCGCCTATATTTGAAATGCCTATCGGCTTCTATATCTGAAATGCCTATCGGCACCTATTTTTAAAATGCCAATCGGCATTTATATCTGAAATGCCGATCGACACCTATATTTGAAATACCTATCGGCACCTATATTTTAAATGCCTATCGGCAACTATATCTGATATGCCTATCGGCACCTATATCTGAAATGCCTATCGGCACCTATTTTTGAAATGCCTATCGGAAACTACATCTAAAATGCCTATCGGCACCTATTCTTAAAATGCCAATCGGAAAGTATATCTGAAATCCCTATCGGCACCTATAATTGAAATGCCTATCGGAACCTATTTTTGAAATGCCTATCGGAAACAACATCTGAAATGACTATCAGTACCTATATTTGAAATGCCTATCGGCAACTATATCTGAAATGCCTATCCACACCTGTATTTGAAATACATATCGGCTTCTATATCTAAAATGCCTATCGGCACCTATTTTTAAAATGCCAATCGGCAACTATATCTGTAATGCCTATCGGCACCTATATCTGAAATGCCTATCGGCACCAACTTTTGAAATGCCTATCGGAAAATCCATCTGAAATGCCTATCAGCACCTATATTTGAAATGCCTATCGGCAACCATATCTGGAATGCCTATCGGCACCTATATTTGAAATGCCTATCGGGTCCTATATCTGAAATGCCTATTGACACCTATTTTTAAAATGCCAATTGGCAACTATATCTGAAATGCCTATCGGCACCTATATCTGAAATGCCTATCGGTACCTATTTTTGAAATGCCTATCGGAAACTACATCTGAAATGATTATCAGCGCTTATATTTGATATGCCTATCGGCAACCATATCTGGAATGCCTATCGGCAACTATATTTGAAATGCCTATCGGCTTCTATATCTGAAATGCCTATCGGCACCTATTTTTAAAATACCAATCGGCAACTATATCTGAAATGCCTATCGGCACCTATATCTGAAATTCCTATCGGCATCAATTTTTGAAATGCCTATCGGAAACTACATCTGAAATGCCTATCAGCACCTATATTTGAAATGCTTATCGGCAACCATATCTGAAATGCCTATCGACACCTATATTTGAAATCCCTATCGGCTTCTATATCTGAAATGCCTATCGGCACCTATTTTTAAAATGCCAATCGGCATTTATATCTGAAGTGCCTATCAGCACCTATATCTGAAATGCCTATCGGCACCTATTTTTGAAATGCCTATCGAAAACTACATCTGAAATGCCTATCAGCACCTATATTTGAAATGCCTATCGGCAACCACATCAGAAATGCCTATCGGCAACTATATCTGAAATGCCTTTCGGCATTTATATCTGAAATGCCGGTCGACACCTATATTTGAAATGCCTATCGGCACTTTTATTTTAAATGCCTATAGGCAACTATATCTGATAAGCCTATCGGTACCTATATCTGAAATGCCTATCGGCACCTATTTTTGAAATGCCAATCTTTAAGTATATCTGAAATGCCTATCGGCACCTATATCTAAAATGCCTATCGGAACCTATTTTTGAAATGCCTATCGGAAACTACATCTGAAATGACTATTAGCACCTATATTTGAAATGCCTATCGGCAACCATATCTGAAATGCCTATGCACACCTATATTTGAAATACCTATCGGCTTCTATATCTAAAAAGCCTATCGGCACCTATTTTTAAAATGCCAATCGGTAAGTATATCTAAAATGCCTATCGGCACCTATATCTAAAATGCCTATCGGAACCTATTTTTGAAATGCCTATCGGAAACTACATCTGAAATGATTATCAGCACTTATATTTGAAATGCCTATCGGCAACCATATCTGGAATGCCTATCGGCACCTATATTTGAAATGCCTATCGGCTTCTATATCTGAAATGCCTATCGGCACCTATTTTTAAAATACCAATCGGCAACTATATCTGAAATGCCTATCGGCACCTATATCTGAAATGCCTATCGGCACCTAATTTTGAAATGCCTATCGGAAACTCCATCTGAAATGCCTATCAGCACCTATATTTGAAATGCCTATCGGCAACCATATCTGGAATGCCTATCGGCACCTATATTTGAAATGCCTATCGGCAACCATATCTGGAATGCCTATCGGCACCTATATTTGAAATGCCTATCGGCTTCTATATCTGAAATGCCTATCGACACCTATTTTTAAAATGCCAATCGGCAACTGTATCTGAAATGCCTATCGGCACCTATATCTGAAATGCCTATCGGCACCTATTTTTGAAATGCCTATCGGAAACTACATCTGAAATGCCTATCAGCACCTTTATTTGAAATGCTTATCAGCAACCATATCTGAAATAGCTATCGACACCTATATTTGAAATCCCTATCGGCTTCTATATCCGAAATGCCTATCGGCACCTATTTTTAAAATGCCAATCGGCAACTATATCTGAAATGCCAATCGGCACCTATATCTGAAATGCCTATCGGCACCTATTTTTGAAATGCCTATCGGAAACTACATCTGAAATGCCGATCAGCACCTATATTTGAAATGCCTATCGGCAACCATATCTGGAATGCCTATCAGCGCCTATATTTGAAATGCCTATCGGCTTCTATATCTAAAATGCCTATCGGCACCTATTTTTAAAATGCCAATCGGCAACTATATCTGAAGTGCCTATCGGCACCTATATCTCAAATGCCTATCGGCACCTATTTTTGAAATGCCTATCGAAAACTACATCTGAAATGCCTATCAGCATTTAGATTTGAAATGCCTATCGGCAACCACATCACAAATGCCTATCGACACCTATATCTGTTATGCCCTACTGCATTTATATCTGAAATGCCGATCGACACCTATATTTGAAATGCCTATCGGCACCTATATTTTAAATGCCTATCGGCAACTATATCTGATATAGTGCACCTATATCTGAAATGCCTATCGGCACCTATTTTTGAAATGCCTATCGTAAACTACATCTAAAATGCCTATCGGCACCTATTTTTAAAATGCCAATCGGAAAGTATATCTGAAATGCCTATCTGCACCTATAATTGAAATGCCTATCGGAACCTATTTTTGAAATGCCTATCGGAAACAACATCTGAAATGACTATCAGCACCTATATTTGAAATGCCTATCGGCAACCATATCTGAAATGCCTATCCACACATGTATTTGAAATACCTATCGGCTTTATATCTAAAATGCCTATCGGCACCTATTTTTAAAATGCCAATCGGCAACTATATCTAAAATGCCTATCGGCACCTATATCTGAAATGCCTATCGGCACCAACTTTTGAAATGCCTATCGGAAACTCCATCTGAAATGCCTATCAGCACCTATATTTGAAATGCCTATCGGCAACCATATCTGGAATGCCTATCAGCACCTATATTTGAAATGCCTATCGGGTTCTATATCTGAAATGTCTATCGACACCTATTTTTAAAATGCCAATTGGCATATATATCTGAAATGCCTATCGGCACCTATATCTGAAATGCCTATCGGCACCTATTTTTGAAATGCCTATCGTAAACTACATCTAAAATGCCTATCGGCACCTATTTTTAAAATGCCAATCGGAAAGTATATCTGAAATGCCTATCTGCACCTATAATTGAAATGCCTATCGGAACCTATTTTTGAAATGCCTATCGGAAACAACATCTGAAATGACTATCAGCACCTATATTTGAAATGCCTATCGGCAACCATATCTGAAATGCCTATCCACACATGTATTTGAAATACCTATCGGCTTTATATCTAAAATGCCTATCGGCACCTATTTTTAAAATGCCAATCGGTAAGTATATCTGAAATGCCTATCGGTACCTATATCTGAAATGCCTACCGGAACCTATTTTTGAAATGCCTATCGGAAACTACATCTAAAATGACTATCAGCACTTATATTTGAAATGCCTATCGGCAACCATATCTGAAATGCCTATCCACACCTATATTTGAAATACCTATCGGCTTCTATATCTGAAAAGCCTATCGGCACCTATTTTTAAAATGCCAATCGGCAACTATATCTGAAATGCCTATCGGCACCTATATCTGAAATGCCTATCGGTACCTATTTTTGAAATGCCTATCGGAAACTACATCTGAAATGATTATCAGCGCTTATATTTGATATGCCTATCGGCAACCATATCTGGAATGCCTATCGGCAACTATATTTGAAATGCCTATCGGCTTCTATATCTGAAATGCCTATTGGCACCTATTTTTAAAATACCAATCGGCAACTATATCTGAAATGCCTATCGGCACCTATATCTGAAATGCCTATCGGCATATATTTTTGAAATGCCTTTCGGAAACTACATCTGAAATGCCTATCTGCTCCTATATTTGAAATGCCTATCGGCAACCATATCTGAAATGCCTATCGACACCTATATTTGAAATACCTATCGGCTTCTATATCTGAAATGCCTATCGGCACCTGTTTTTAAAATGCCAATCGGCAACTATATCTGAAATGCCTATCGGCACCTATATCCGAAATGCCTATCGGCATCAATTTTTGAAATGCCTATCGGAAACTACATCTAAAATGCCTATCAGCACATATATTTGAAATGCCTATCGGCAACCATATCTGGAATGCCTATCGGCACCTATATTTGAAATGCCTATCGGCTTCTATATCTGAAATGCCTATCGGCACCTATTTTTAAAATGCCAATCGGCAACCATATCTGAAATGCCTATCAGCACCTATATTTGAAATGCTTATCGGCAACTATATCTGAAATGCCTATCGACACCTATATTTAAAATCCCTATCGGCTTCTATATCTGAAATGCCTATCGGCACCTATTTTTAAAATGCCAATCGGCAACTATATCTGAAATGCCCATCGGCACCTATATCTGAAATGCCTATCGGCACCAATTTTTAAAATGCCTATCGGAAACTACATCTGAAATGCCTATCAGCATCTATATTTGAAATGTCTATCGGCAACCATATCTGGAATGCTCATCGGCACCTATATTTGAAATGCCTATCGGCTTATATATCTGAAATGCCTAACGGCACCTATTTTAAAAATGCCAATCGGCAACTATATCTGAAATGCCTATCGGCACCTATATCTGAAATGCCTATCGGCATATATTTTTGATATGCCTTTCGGAAACTACATCTGAAATGCCTATCTGCTCCTATATTTGAAATGCCTATCGGCAACCATATCTGAAATGCCTATCGACACCTATATTTGAAATACCTATCGGCTTCTATATCTGAAATGCCTATCGGCACCTATTTTTAAATGCTTATTGGCAACTATATCCGAAATGCCTATCGGCACCTATATCCGAAATGCCTATCGGCATCAATTTTTGAAGTGCCTATCGGAAACTACATCTAAAATGCCTATCAGCACCTATATTTGAAATGCCTATCGGTAACTATATCTGCAATGCCTTTCGGCACCTATATTTTAAATGCCTATCGGCTTCTATATCTGAAATGCCTATCGGCACCTATTTTTTAAATGCCAATTGGCAACTATATCTGAAATGACTATCGGCACCTATATTTGAAGTGCCTATCGGCACCTATTTTTGAAATGCCTATCGAAAACTACATCTGAAATGCCTATCAGCACCTATATTTGAAATGCCTATCGGAAACTACATCTGAAATGCCTATCAGCACCTATATTTGAAATGCCTATCGGCAACCATATCTGGAATGCCTATCGGCACCTATATTTGAAATGCCTATCGGCTTCTATATCTGAAATGCCTATCGGCACCTATTTTTAAATGCCAATCTGCAACTATATCTGAAATGCCTATCGGCACCTATATCTGAAATGCCTATCGGCACCTATTTTTGAAATGCCTATCGGAAACTACTTCTGAAATGCCTATCAGCACCTATATTTGAAATGCCTATCGGCAACCATATCTGAAATGCCTATCGACACCTATATTTGAAATACCTATCGGCTTCTATATCTGAAATGCCTATCGGTACCTATTTTTAAAATGCCAATCGGTAACTATATCAGAAATGCCTATCGGCACCTATATCTTAGTTGCCTATCGGCACTATTTTTTGAATTGCCTATCGAAAACTACATCCGGAATGCCTATAAGCACCTATATTTGAAATGCCTATCGGCAACCATATCTTGAATGCCTATCGGCACCTATATTTAAAATGCCTATCGGCTTCTATATCTGAAATGCCTATCGACACCAATTTTTGAAATGCCTGTCGGAAACTACATCTGAAATGCCTATCAGCACCTATATTTGAAATGCCTATCGGCAACCATATCTGGAATGCTCATCGGCACCTATATTTGAAAAGCCTATCGGCTTATATATCTGAAATGCCTATCGGCACCTATTTTTAAAATGCCAATCGGCAACTACATCTGAAATGCCTATCGGCACCTATATCTGAAATGCCTATCGGCACCTATTTTTGAAATGCCTATCGGAAACTACATCTGAAATGCCTATCAGCACCTATATTTGAAATGCTTATCGGCAACTATATCTGAAATGCCTATCGACACCTATATTTAAAATCCCTATCGGCTTCTATATCTGAAATGCCTATCGGCACCTATATCTGAAATGCCTATCGGCACCAATTTTTGAAATGCCTATCGGAAACTACATCTGAAATGCCTATCAGCACCTATATTTGAAATGCCTATCGGCAACCCTATCTGGAATGCCTATCGGCGCCTATATTTGAAATGCCTATCGGCTTCTATATCTGAAATACCTATCGGTGCCTATTTTTAAAATGCCAATCGGCAGCTATATCTGAAGTGCCTATCGGCACCTATATCTGAAATGCCTATCGGCACCTATTTTTGAAATGCTTATCGAAAACTACATCTGAAATGCCTATCAGCACCTATATTTGAAATGCCTATCGGCAACCACATCAGAAATGCCTATCGGCACCTATATCTGAAATGCCTTTTGCCATTTATATCTGAAATGCCGGTCGACACCTATATTTGAAATGCCTATCGGCACATATATTTTAAATGCCTGTCGGCAACTATATCTGATATGCCTATCGGCACCTATATCTAATATGCCTATCGGCAGCTATTTTTGAAATGCCTATCGGAAACTACATCTAAAAGGCCTATCGGCACCTATTTTTAAAATGCCAATCGGTAAATATATCTGAAATGCCTATCGGCACCTATATCTGAAATGCCTACCGGAACCTATTTTTGAAATGCCTATCGGAAACTACATCTAAAATGACTATCAGCACCTATATTTGAAATGCCTATCGGCAACCATATCTGAAATGCCTATCCACACCTATATTTGAAATACCTATCGGCTTCTATATCTGAAAAGCCTATCGGCACCTATTTTTAAAATGCCAATCGGCAACTATATCTGAAATGCCTATCGGCACCTATATCTGAAATGCCTATCGGTACCTATTTTTGAAATGCCTATCGGAAACTACATCTGAAATGATTATCAGCGCTTATATTTGATATGCCTATCGGCAACCATATCTGGAATGCCTATCGGCAACTATATTTGAAATGCCTATCGGCTTCTATATCTGAAATGCCTATCGGCACCTATTTTTAAAATACCAATCGGCAACTATATCTGAAATGCCTATCGGCACCAATATCTGAAATGCCTATCGGCATATATTTTTGAAATGCCTTTCGGAACTACACCTGAAATGCCTATCTGCTCCTATATTTGAAATGCCTATCGGCAACCATATCTGAAATGCCTATCGACACCTATATTTGAAATACCTATCGGCTTCTATATCTGAAATGCCTATCGGCACCTGCTTTTAAAATACCAATCGGCAACTATATCTGAAATGCCTATCGGCACCTATATCCGAAATGCCTATCGGCATCAATTTTTGAAATGCCTATCGGAAACTACATCTAAAATGCCTATCAGCACCTATATTTGAAATGCCTATCGGCAACCATATCTGGAATGCCTATCGGCACCTATATTTGAAATGCCTATCGGCTTCTATATCTGAAATGCCTATCGGCACCTATTTTTAAAATGCCAATCGGCAACCATATCTGAAATGCCTATCAGCACCTATATTTGAAATGCTTATCGGCAACTATATCTGAAATGCCTATCGACACCTATATTTAAAATCCCTATCGGCTTCTATATCTGAAATGCCTATCGGCACCTATTTTTAAAATGCCAATCGGCAACTATATCTGAAATGCCTATCGGCACCTATATCTGAAATGCCTATCGGCACCAATTTTTAAAATGCCTATCGGAAACTACATCTGAAATGCCTATCAGCATCTATATTTGAAATGCCTATCGGCAACCATATCTGGAATGCTCATCGGCACCTATATTTGAAATGCCTATCGGCTTATATATCTGAAATGCCTAACGGCACCTATTTTTAAAATGCCAATCGGCAACTATATCTGAAATGCCTATCGGCACCTATATCTGAAATGCCTATCGGCACCTATTTTTGAAATGCCTATCGGAAACTACATCTGAAATGCCTATCAGCACCTATATTTGAAATGCCTATCGGCAATCATATCTGAAATGCCTATCGACACCTATATTTGAAATACCTATCGGCTTCTATATCTGAAATGCCTATCGGCACCTATTTTTAAAATGCCAATCGGCAACTATATCTGAAATGCCTATCGGCACCTATATCTGAAATGCCTATCGGCAGCTATTTTTGAAATGCCTATCGGAAACTACATCTAAAATGCCTATCAGCACCTATATTTGAAATGCCTATCGGCAACCATATCTGGAATGCCTATCGGCACCTATATTTGAAATGCCTATCGGCTTCTATATCTGAAATGCCTATCGGCACCTATTTTTAAAATGCCAATCGGCAACTATATCTGAAATGCCTATCGGCACCTATATCTGAAATGCCTATCGGCACCTATTTTTGAAATGCCTATCGGAAACTACATCTGAAATGCCTATCAGCACCTATATTTGAAATGCCTATCGGCAAACATATCTGGAATGCCTATCGGCGCCTATATTTGAAATGCCTATCGGCTTCTATATCTGAAATACCTATCGGCGCCTATTTTTAAAATGCCAATCGGCAACTATATCTGAAGTGCATATCGGCACCTATATCTGAAATGCCTATCGGCACCTATTTTTGAAATGCCTATCGGCAACCACATCAGAAATGCCTATCGGCACCTATATCTGAAATGCCTTTCGGCATTTATATCTGAAATGCCGGTCGACACCTATATTTGAAATGCCTATCGGCACATATATTTTAAATGCCTATCGGCAACTATATCTGATATGCCTATCGGCACCTATATCTGAAATGCCTATCGGCACCTATTTTTGAAATGCCTATCGGAAACTACATCTAAAATGCCTATCGGCACCTATTTTTAAAATGCCAATCGGTAAGTATATCTGAAATGCCTATCGGCACCTATATCTGAAATGCCTATCGGAACCTATTTTTGAAATGCCTATCGGAAACTACATCTGAAATGACTATCAGCACCTATATTTGAAATGCCTATCGGCAACCATATCTGAAATGCCTATCCACACCTATATTTGAAATACCTATCGGCTTCTATATCTGAAATGCCTATCGGCACCTATTTTTAAAATGCCAATCGGCAACTATATCTGAAATGCCTATCGGCACCTATTTTTGAAATGCCTATCGGAAACTACATCTAAAATGCCTATCGGCACCTATTTTTAAAATGCCAATCGGTAAGTATATCTGAAATGCCTATCGGCACCTATATCTGAAATGCCTATCGGCATATATTTTTGAAATGCCTTTCGGAAACTACATCTGAAATGCCTATCTGCTCCTATATTTGAAATGCCTATTGGCAACCATATCTGAAATGCCTATCGCCACCTATATTTGAAATACCTATCGGCTTCTATATCTGAAATGCCTATCGGCACCTGTTTTTAAAATGCCAATCGGCAACTATATCTGAAATGCCTATCGGCACCTATATCCAAAATGCCTATCGGCATCAATTTTTGAAATGCCTATCGGAAACTACATCTAAAATGCCTATCAGCACCTATATTTGATATGCCTATCGGCAACCATATCTGGAATGCCTATCGGCACCTATATTTGAAATGCCTATCGGCTTCTATATCTGAAATGCCTATCGGCACCTTTTTTTAAAATGCCAATCGGCAACTATATCTGAAATGCCTATCGTCACCTATATGTGAAATGCTTATCGGCACCTATTTTTGAAATGCCTATCGGAAACTACGTCTAAAATGACTATCAGCACCTATATTTGAAATACCTATCGGCAACCATATCTGGAATGCCTATCGGCACTTATATTTGAAATGCCTATCGGGTTCTATCTCTGAAATGCCTATCGACACCTATTTTTAAAATGCCAATTGGCAACTATATCTGAAATGCCTATCGGCACCTATATCTGAAATGCCTATCGGTACTTATTTTTGAAATGCCTATCGGAAACTACATCTGAAATTATTATCAGCACTTATATTTGAAATGCCTATCGGCAACCATATCTGGAATGCCTATCGGCACCTATATTTGAAATGCCTATCGGCTTCTATATCTGAAATGCCTATCGGCACCTATTTTTAAAATACCAATCGGCGACTATATCTGAAATGCCTATCGGCACCTATATCTGAAATGCCTATCGGCATATATTTTTGAAATGCCTTTCGGAAACTACATCTGAAATGCCTATCTGCTCCTATATTTGAAATGCCTATCGGCAACCATATCTGAAGTGCCTATCGACACCTATATTTGAAATACCTATCGGCTTCTATATCTGAAATGCCTATCGGCACCTGTTTTTAAAATGCCTATCGGCAACTATATCTGAAATGCCTATCGGCACCTATATCCGAAATGCCTATCGGCATCAATTTTTTAAATGCCTATCGGAAACTACATCTGAAATGCCTATCAGCACCTATATTTGAAATGCCTATCGGCAACTATATCTGCAATGCCTATCGGCACCTATATTTGAAATGCCTATCGGCTTCTATATCTGAAATGCCTATCGGCATATATTTTTGAAATGCCTTTCGAAACTACATCTGAAATGCCTATCTGCTCCTATATTTGAAATGCCTATCGGCAACCATATCTGAAATGCCTATCGACACCTATATTTGAAATACCTATCGGCTTCTATATCTGAAATGCCTATCGGCACCTGTTTTTAAAATGCCAATCGGCAACTATATCTGAAATGCCTATCGGCACCTATTTTTGAAATGCCTATCGGAAACTACTTCTGAAATGCCTATCAGCACCTATATTTGAAATGCCTATCGGCAACCATATCTGAAATGCCTATCGACACCTATATTTGAAATACCTATCGGCTTCTATATCTGAAATGCCTATCGGTACCTATTTTTAAAATGCCAATCGGTAACTATATCAGAAATGCCTATCGGCACCTATATCTTAGTTGCCTATCGGCACTATTTTTTGAAATGCCTATCGGAAACTACATCCGGAATGCCTATCAGCACCTATATTTGAAATGCCTATCGGCAACCATATCTTGAATGCCTATCGGCACCTATATTTAAAATGCCTATCGGCTTCTATATCTGAAATGCCTATCGACACCAATTTTTGAAATGCCTATCGGAAACTACATCTGAAATGCCTATCAGCACCTATATTTGAAATGCCTATCGGCAACCATATCTGGAATGCTCATCGGCACCTATATTTGAAAAGCCTATCGGCTTATATATCTGAAATGCCTATCGGCACCTATTTTTAAAATGCCAATCGGCAACTACATCTGAAATGCCTATCGGCACCTATATCTGAAATGCCTATCGGCACCTATTTTTGAAATGCCTATCGGAAACTACATCTGAAATGCCTATCAGCACCTATATTTGAAATGCTTATCGGCAACTATATCTGAAATGCCTATCGACACCTATATTTAAAATCCCTATCGGCTTCTATATCTGAAATGCCTATCGGCACCTATTTTTAAAATGCCAATCGGCAACTATATCTGAAATGCCTATCGGCACCTATATCTGAAATGCCTATCGGCACCAATTTTTGAAATGCCTATCGGAAACTACATCTGAAATGCCTATCAGCACCTATATTTGAAATGCCTATCGGCAACCATATCTGGAATGCCTATCGGCACCTATATTTGAAATGCCTATCGGCTTCTATATCTGAAATGCCTATCGGCACCTATTTTTAAAATGCCAATCGGCAACTATATCTGAAATGCCTATCGGCACCTATATCTGAAATGCCTATCGGCACCTATTTTTGAAATGCCTATCGGAAACTACATCTGAAATGCCTATCAGCACCTATATTTGAAATGCCTATCGGCAACCCTATCTGGAATGCCTATCGGCGCCTATATTTGAAATGCCTATCGGCTTCTATATCTGAAATACCTATCGGTGCCTATTTTTAAAATGCCAATCGGCAGCTATATCTGAAGTGCCTATCGGCACCTATATCTGAAATGCCTATCGGCACCTATTTTTGAAATGCTTATCGAAAACTACATCTGAAATGCCTATCAGCACCTATATTTGAAATGCCTATCGGCAACCACATCAGAAATGCCTATCGGCACCTATATCTGAAATGCCTTTTGCCATTTATATCTGAAATGCCGGTCGACACCTATATTTGAAATGCCTATCGGCACATATATTTTAAATGCCTATCGGCAACTATATCTGATATGCCTATCGGCACCTATATCTAATATGCCTATCGGCAGCTATTTTTGAAATGCCTATCGGAAACTACATCTAAAAGGCCTATCGGCACCTATTTTTAAAATGCCAATCGGTAAGTATATCTGAAATGCCTATCGGCACCTATATCTGAAATGCCTACCGGAACCTATTTTTGAAATGCCTATCGGAAACTACATCTAAAATGACTATCAGCACCTATATTTGAAATGCCTATCGGCAACCATATCTGAAATGCCTATCCACACCTATATTTGAAATACCTATCGGCTTCTATATCTGAAAAGCCTATCGGCACCTATTTTTAAAATGCCAATCGGCAACTATATCTGAAATGCCTATCGGCACCTATATCTGAAATGCCTATCGGTACCTATTTTTGAAATGCCTATCGGAAACTACATCTGAAATGATTATCAGCGCTTATATTTGATATGCCTATCGGCAACCATATCTGGAATGCCTATCGGCAACTATATTTGAAATGCCTATCGGCTTCTATATCTGAAATGCCTATCGGCACCTATTTTTAAAATACCAATCGGCAACTATATCTGAAATGCCTATCGGCACCTATATCTGAAATGCCTATCGGCATATATTTTTGAAATGCCTTTCGGAACTACATCTGAAATGCCTATCTGCTCCTATATTTGAAATGCCTATCGGCAACCATATCTGAAATGCCTATCGACACCTATATTTGAAATACCTATCGGCTTCTATATCTGAAATGCCTATCGGCACCTGTTTTTAAAATACCAATCGGCAACTATATCTGAAATGCCTATCGGCACCTATATCCGAAATGCCTATCGGCATCAATTTTTGAAATGCCTATCGGAAACAACATCTAAAATGCCTATCAGCACCTATATTTGAAATGCCTATCGGCAACCATATCTGGAATGCCTATCGGCACCTATATTTGAAATGCCTATCGGCTTCTATATCTGAAATGCCTATCGGCACCTATTTTTAAAATGCCAATCGGCAACCATATCTGAAATGCCTATCAGCACCTATATTTGAAATGCTTATCGGCAACTATATCTGAAATGCCTATCGACACCTATATTTAAAATCCCTATCGGCTTCTATATCTGAAATGCCTATCGGCACCTATTTTTAAAATGCCAATCGGCAACTATATCTGAAATGCCTATCGGCACCTATATCTGAAATGCCTATCGGCACCAATTTTTAAAATGCCTATCGGAAACTACATCTGAAATGCCTATCAGCATCTATATTTGAAATGCCTATCGGCAACCATATCTGGAATGCTCATCGGCACCTATATTTGAAATGCCTATCGGCTTATATATCTGAAATGCCTAACGGCACCTATTTTTAAAATGCCAATCGGCAACTATATCTGAAATGCCTATCGGCACCTATATCTGAAATGCCTATCGGCACCTATTTTTGAAATGCCTATCGGAAACTACATCTGAAATGCCTATCAGCACCTATATTTGAAATGCCTATCGGCAATCATATCTGAAATGCCTATCGACACCTATATTTGAAATACCTATCGGCTTCTATATCTGAAATGCCTATCGGCACCTATTTTTAAAATGCCAATCGGCAACTATATCTGAAATGCCTATCGGCACCTATATCTGAAATGCCTATCGGCAGCAATTTTTGAAATGCCTATCGGAAACTACATCTAAAATGCCTATCAGCACCTATATTTGAAATGCCTATCGGCAACCATATCTGGAATGCCTATCGGCACCTATATTTGAAATGCCTATCGGCTTCTATATCTGAAATGCCTATCGGCACCTATTTTTAAAATACCAATCGGCAACTATATCTGAAATGCCTATCGGCACCTATATCTGAAATGCCTATCGGCATATATTTTTGAAATGCCTTTCGGAACTACATCTGAAATGCCTATCTGCTCCTATATTTGAAATGCCTATCGGCAACCATATCTGAAATGCCTATCGACACCTATATTTGAAATACCTATCGGCTTCTATATCTGAAATGCCTATCGGCACCTGTTTTGAAAATACCAATCGGCAACTATATCTGAAATGCCTATCGGCACCTATATGCGAAATGCCTATCGGCATCAATTTTTGAAATGCCTATCGGAAACAACATCTAAAATGCCTATCAGCACCTATATTTGAAATGCCTATCGGCAACCATATCTGGAATGCCTATCGGCACCTATATTTGAAATGCCTATCGGCTTCTATATCTGAAATGCCTATCGGCACCTATTTTTAAAATGCCAATCGGCAACCATATCTGAAATGCCTATCAGCACCTATATTTGAAATGCTTATCGGCAACTATATCTGAAATGCCTATCGACACCTATATTTAAAATCCCTATCGGCTTCTATATCTGAAATGCCTATCGGCACCTATTTTTAAAATGCCAATCGGCAACTATATCTGAAATGCCTATCGGCACCTATATCTGAAATGCCTATCGGCACCAATTTTTAAAATGCCTATCGGAAACTACATCTGAAATGCCTATCAGCATCTATATTTGAAATGCCTATCGGCAACCATATCTGGAATGCTCATCGGCACCTATATTTGAAATGCCTATCGGCTTATATATCTGAAATGCCTAACGGCACCTATTTTTAAAATGCCAATCGGCAACTATATCTGAAATGCCTATCGGCACCTATATCTGAAATGCCTATCGGCACCTATTTTTGAAATGCCTATCGGAAACTACATCTGAAATGCCTATCAGCACCTATATTTGAAATGCCTATCGGCAATCATATCTGAAATGCCTATCGACACCTATATTTGAAATACCTATCGGCTTCTATATCTGAAATGCCTATCGGCACCTATTTTTAAAATGCCAATCGGCAACTATATCTGAAATGCCTATCGGCACCTATATCTGAAATGCCTATCGGCAGCAATTTTTGAAATGCCTATCGGAAACTACATCTAAAATGCCTATCAGCACCTATATTTGAAATGCCTATCGGCAACCATATCTGGAATGCCTATCGGCACCTATATTTGAAATGCCTATCGGCTTCTATATCTGAAATGCCTATCGGCACCTATTTTTAAAATGCCAATCGGCAACTATATCTGAAATGCCTATCGGCACCTATATCTGAAATGCCTATCGGCACCTATTTTTGAAATGCCTATCGGAAACTACATCTGAAATGCCTATCAGCACCTATATTTGAAATGCCTATCGGCAAACATATCTGGAATGCCTATCGCCGCCTATATTTGAAATGCCTATCGGCTTCTATATCTGAAATACCTATCGGCGCCTATTTTTAAAATGCCAATCGGCAACTATATCTGAAGTGCATATCGGCACCTATATCTGAAATGCCTATCGGCACCTATTTTTGAAATGCCTATCGGCAACCACATCAGAAATGCCTATCGGCACCTATATCTGAAATGCCTTTCGGCATTTATATCTGAAATGCCGGTCGACACCTATATTTGAAATGCCTATCGGCACATATATTTTAAATGCCTATCGGCAACTATATCTGATATGCCTATCGGCACCTATATCTGAAATGCCTATCGGCACCTATTTTTGAAATGCCTATCGGAAACTACATCTAAAATGCCTATCGGCACCTATTTTTAAAATGCCAATCGGTAAGTATATCTGAAATGCCTATCGGCACCTATATCTGAAATGCCTATCGGAACCTATTTTTGAAATGCCTATCGGAAACTACATCTGAAATGACTATCAGCACCTATATTTGAAATGCCTATCGGCAACCATATCTGAAATGCCTATCCACACCTATATTTGAAATACCTATCGGCTTCTATATCTGAAATGCCTATCGGCACCTATTTTTAAAATGCCAATCGGCAACTATATCTGAAATGCCTATCGGCACCTATTTTTGAAATGCCTATCGGAAACTACATCTAAAATGCCTATCGGCACCTATTTTTAAAATGCCAATCGGTAAGTATATCTGAAATGCCTATCGGCACCTATATCTGAAATGCCTATCGGCATATATTTTTGAAATGCCTTTCGGAAACTACATCTGAAATGCCTATCTGCTCCTATATTTGAAATGCCTATTGGCAACCATATCTGAAATGCCTATCGCCACCTATATTTGAAATACCTATCGGCTTCTATATCTGAAATGCCTATCGGCACCTGTTTTTAAAATGCCATTTGGCAACTATATCTGAAATGCCTATCGGCACCTATATCCAAAATGCCTATCGGCATCAATTTTTGAAATGCCTATCGGAAACTACATCTAAAATGCCTATCAGCACCTATATTTGAAATGCCTATCGGCAACCATATCTGGAATGCCTATCGGCACCTATATTTGAAATGCCTATCGGCTTCTATATCTGAAATGCCTATCGGCACCTTTTTTTAAAATGCCAATCGGCAACTATATCTGAAATGCCTATCGTCACCTATATGTGAAATGCTTATCGGCACCTATTTTTGAAATGCCTATCGGAAACTACATCTAAAATGACTATCAGCACCTATATTTGAAATACCTATCGGCAACCATATCTGGAATGCCTATCGGCACTTATATTTGAAATGCCTATCGGGTTCTATCTCTGAAATGCCTATCGACACCTATTTTTAAAATGCCAATTGGCAACTATATCTGAAATGCCTATCGGCACCTATATCTGAAATGCCTATCGGTACCTATTTTTGAAATGCCTATCGGAAACTACATCTGAAATTATTATCAGCACTTATATTTGAAATGCCTATCGGCAACCATATCTGGAATGCCTATCGGCACCTATATTTGAAATGCCTATCGGCTTCTATATCTGAAATGCCTATCGGCACCTATTTTTAAAATACCAATCGGCAACTATATCTGAAATGCCTATCGGCACCTATATCTGAAATGCCTATCGGCATATATTTTTGAAATGCCTTTCGGAAACTACATCTGAAATGCCTATCTGCTCCTATATTTGAAATGCCTATCGGCAACCATATCTGAAATGCCTATCGACACCTATATTTGAAATACCTATCGGCTTCTATATCTGAAATGCCTATCGGCACCTGTTTTTAAAATGCCTATCGGCAACTATATCTGAAATGCCTATCGGCACATATATCCGAAATGCCTATCGGCATCAATTTTTTAAATGCCTATCGGAAACTACATCTGAAATGCCTATCAGCACCTATATTTGAAATGCCTATCGGCAACTATATCTGCAATGCCTATCGGCACCTATATTTGAAATGCCTATCGGCTTCTATATCTGAAATGCCTATCGGCATATATTTTTGAAATGCCTTTCGGAAACTACATCTGAAATGCCTATCTGCTCCTATATTTGAAATGCCTATCGGCAACCATATCTGAAATGCCTATCGACACCTATATTTGAAATACCTATCGGCTTCTATATCTGAAATGCCTATCGGCACCTGTTTTTAAAATGCCAATCGGCAACTATATCTGAAATGCCTATCGGCACCTATATCCGAAATGCCTATCGGCATCAATTTTTGAAATGCCTATCGGAAACTACATCTAAAATGCCTATCAGCACATATATTTGAAATGCCTATCGGCAACCATATCTGGAATGCCTATCGGCACCTATATTTGAAATGCCTATCGGCTTCTATATCTGAAATGCCTATCGGCACCTATTTTTAAAATGCCAATCGGCAACCATATCTGAAATGCCTATCAGCACCTATATTTGAAATGCTTATCGGCAACTATATCTGAAATGCCTATCGACACCTATATTTAAAATCCCTATCGGCTTCTATATCTGAAATGCCTATCGGCACCTATTTTTAAAATGCCAATCGGCAACTATATCTGAAATGCCTATCGGCACCTATATCTGAAATGCCTATCGGCACCAATTTTTAAAATGCCTATCGGAAACTACATCTGAAATGCCTATCAGCATCTATATTTGAAATGTCTATCGGCAACCATATCTGGAATGCTCATCGGCACCTATATTTGAAATGCCTATCGGCTTATATATCTGAAATGCCTAACGGCACCTATTTTTAAAATGCCAATCGGCAACTATATCTGAAATGCCTATCGGCACCTATATCTGAAATGCCTATCGGCATATATTTTTGATATGCCTTTCGGAAACTACATCTGAAATGCCTATCTGCTCCTATATTTGAAATGCCTATCGGCAACCATATCTGAAATGCCTATCGACACCTATATTTGAAATACCTATCGGCTTCTATATCTGAAATGCCTATCGGCACCTATTTTTAAATGCTTATTGGCAACTATATCCGAAATGCCTATCGGCACCTATATCCGAAATGCCTATCGGCATCAATTTTTGAAGTGCCTATCGGAAACTACATCTAAAATGCCTATCAGCACCTATATTTGAAATGCCTATCGGTAACTATATCTGCAATGCCTTTCGGCACCTATATTTTAAATGCCTATCGGCTTCTATATCTGAAATGCCTATCGGCACCTATTTTTTAAATGCCAATTGGCAACTATATCTGAAATGACTATCGGCACCTATATTTGAAGTGCCTATCGGCACCTATTTTTGAAATGCCTATCGAAAACTACATCTGAAATGCCTATCAGCACCTATATTTGAAATGCCTATCGGAAACTACATCTGAAATGCCTATCAGCACCTATATTTGAAATGCCTATCGGCAACCATATCTGGAATGCCTATCGGCACCTATATTTGAAATGCCTATCGGCTTCTATATCTGAAATGCCTATCGGCACCTATTTTTAAAATGCCAATCTGCAACTATATCTGAAATGCCTATCGGCACCTATATCTGAAATGCCTATCGGCACCTATTTTTGAAATGCCTATCGGAAACTACTTCTGAAATGCCTATCAGCACCTATATTTGAAATGCCTATCGGCAACCATATCTGAAATGCCTATTGACACCTATATTTGAAATACCTATCGGCTTCTATATCTGAAATGCCTATCGGTACCTATTTTTAAAATGCCAATCGGTAACTATATCAGAAATGCCTATCGGCACCTATATCTTAGTTGCCTATCGGCACTATTTTTTGAAATGCCTATCGGAAACTACATCCGGAATGCCTATCAGCACCTATATTTGAAATGCCTATCGGCAACCATATCTTGAATGCCTATCGGCACCTATATTTAAAATGCCTATCGGCTTCTATATCTGAAATGCCTATCGACACCAATTTTTGAAATGCCTATCGGAAACTACATCTGAAATGCCTATCAGCACCTATATTTGAAATGCCTATCGGCAACCATATCTGGAATGCTCATCGGCACCTATATTTGAAAAGCCTATCGGCTTATATATCTGAAATGCCTATCGGCACCTATTTTTAAAATGCCAATCGGCAACTACATCTGAAATGCCTATCGGCACCTATATCTGAAATGCCTATCGGCACCTATTTTTAAAATGCCAATCGGCAACCATATCTGAAATGCCTATCAGCACCTATATTTGAAATGCTTATCGGCAACTATATCTGAAATGCCTATCGACACCTATATTTAAAATCCCTATCGGCTTCTATATCTGAAATGCCTATCGGCACCTATTTTTAAAATGCCAATCGGCAACTATATCTGAAATGCCTATCGGCACCTATATCTGAAATGCCTATCGGCACCAATTTTTGAAATGCCTATCGGAAACTACATCTGAAATGCCTATCAGCACCTATATTTGAAATGCCTATCGGCAACCATATCTGGAATGCCTATCGGCACCTATATTTGAAATGCCTATCGGCTTCTATATCTGAAATGCCTATCGGCACCTATTTTTAAAATGCTAATCGGCAACTATATCTGAAATGCCTATCGGCACCTATATCTGAAATGCCTATCGGCACCTATTTTTGAAATGCCTATCGGAAACTACATCTGAAATGCCTATCAGCACCTATATTTGAAATGCCTATCGGCAACCCTATCTGGAATGCCTATCGGCGCCTATATTTGAAATGCCTATCGGCTTCTATATCTGAAATACCTATCGGTGCCTATTTTTAAAATGCCAATCGGCAGCTATATCTGAAGTGCCTATCGGCACCTATATCTGAAATGCCTATCGGCACCTATTTTTGAAATGCTTATCGAAAACTACATCTGAAATGCCTATCAGCACCTATATTTGAAATGCCTATCGGCAACCACATCAGAAATGCCTATCGGCACCTATATCTGAAATGCCTTTTGCCATTTATATCTGAAATGCCGGTCGACACCTATATTTGAAATGCCTATCGGCACATATATTTTAAATGCCTATCGGCAACTATATCTGATATGCCTATCGGCACCTATATCTGAAATGCCTATCGGCAGCTATTTTTGAAATGCCTATCGGAAACTACATCTAAAAGGCCTATCGGCACCTATTTTTAAAATGCCAATCGGTAAGTATATCTGAAATGCCTATCGGCACCTATATCTGAAATGCCTACCGGAACCTATTTTTGAAATGCCTATCGGAAACTACATCTAAAATGAGTATCAGCACCTATATTTGAAATGCCTATCGGCAACCATATCTGAAATGCCTATCCACACCTATATTTGAAATACCTATCGGCTTCTATATCTGAAAAGCCTATCGGCACCTATTTTTAAAATGCCAATCGGCAACTATATCTGAAATGCCTATCGGCACCAATTTTTAAAATGCCTATCGGAAACTACATCTGAAATGCCTATCAGCATCTATATTTGAAATGCCTATCGGCAACCATATCTGGAATGCTCATCGGCACCTATATTTGAAATGCCTATCGGCTTATATATCTGAAATGCCTAACGGCACCTATTTTTAAAATGCCAATCGGCAACTATATCTGAAATGCCTATCGGCACCTATATCTCAAATGCCTATCGGCACCTATTTTTGAAATGCCTATCGGAAACTACATCTGAAATGCCTATCAGCACCTATATTTGAAATGCCTATCGGCAATCATATCTGAAATGCCTATCGACACCTATATTTGAAATACCTATCGGCTTCTATATCTGAAATGCCTATCGGCACCTTTTTTTTAAAATGCCAATCAGCAACTATATCTGAAATGCCTATCGGCACCTATATCTGAAATGCCTATCGGCAGCAATTTTTGAAATGCCTATCGGAAACTACATCTAAAATGCCTATCAGCACCTATATTTGAAATGCCTATCGGCAACCATATCTGGAATGCCTATCGGCACCTATATTTGAAATGCCTATCGGCTTCTATATCTGAAATGCCTATCGGCACCTATTTTTAAAATGCCAATCGGCAACTATATCTGAAATGCCTATCGGCACCTATATCTGAAATGCCTATCGGCACCTATTTTTGAAATGCCTATCGGAAACTACATCTGAAATGCCTATCAGCACCTATATTTGAAATGCCTATCGGCAAACATATCTGGAATGCCTATCGGCGCCTATATTTGAAATGCCTATCGGCTTCTATATCTGAAATACCTATCGGCGCCTATTTTTAAAATGCCAATCGGCAACTATATCTGAAGTGCATATCGGCACCTATATCTGAAATGCCTATCGGCACCTATTTTTGAAATGCCTATCGGCAACCACATCAGAAATGCCTATCGGCACCTATATCTGAAATGCCTTTCGGCATTTATATCTGAAATGCCGGTCGACACCTATATTTGAAATGCCTATCGGCACATATATTTTAAATGCCTATCGGCAACTATATCTGATATGCCTATCGGCACCTATATCTGAAATGCCTATCGGCACCTATTTTTGAAATGCCTATCGGAAACTACATCTAAAATGCCTATCGGCACCTATTTTTAAAATGCCAATCGGTAAGTATATCTGAAATGCCTATCGGCACCTTTATCTGAAATGCCTATCGGAACCTATTTTTGAAATGCCTATCGGAAACTACATCTGAAATGACTATCAGCACCTATATTTGAAATGCCTATCGGCAACCATATCTGAAATGCCTATCCACACCTATATTTTAAATACCTATCGGCTTCTATATCTGAAATGCCTATCGGCACCTATTTTTAAAATGCCAATCGGCAACTATATCTGAAATGCCTATCGGCACCTATTTTTGAAATGCCTATCGGAAACTACATCTAAAATGCCTATCGGCACCTATTTTTAAAATGCCAATCGGTAAGTATATCTGAAATGCCTATCGGCACCTATATCTGAAATGCCTATCGGCATATATTTTTGAAATGCCTTTCGGAAACTACATCTGAAATGCCTATCTGCTCCTATATTTGAAATGCCTATTGGCAACCATATCTGAAATGCCTATCGCCACCTATATTTGAAATACCTATCGGCTTCTATATCTGAAATGCCTATCGGCACCTGTTTTTAAAATGCCAATCGGCAACTATATCTGAAATGCCTATCGGCACCTATATCCAAAATGCCTATCGGCATCAATTTTTGAAATGCCTATCGGAAACTACATCTAAAATGCCTATCAGCACCTATATTTGAAATGCCTATCGGCAACCATATCTGGAATGCCTATCGGCACCTATATTTGAAATGCCTATCGGCTTCTATATCTGAAATGCCTATCGGCACCTTTTTTTAAAATGCCAATCGGCAACTATATCTGAAATGCCTATCGTCACCTATATGTGAAATGCTTATCGGCACCTATTTTTGAAATGCCTATCGGAAACTACATCTAAAATGACTATCAGCACCTATATTTGAAATACCTATCGGCAACCATATCTGGAATGCCTATCGGCACTTATATTTGAAATGCCTATCGGGTTCTATCTCTGAAATGCCTATCGACACCTATTTTTAAAATGCCAATTGGCAACTATATCTGAAATGCCTATCGGCACCTATATCTGAAATGCCTATCGGTACCTATTTTTGAAATGCCTATCGGAAACTACATCTGAAATTATTATCAGCACTTATATTTGAAATGCCTATCGGCAACCATATCTGGAATGCCTATCGGCACCTATATTTGAAATGCCTATCGGCTTCTATATCTGAAATGCCTATCGGCACCTATTTTTAAAATACCAATCGGCAACTATATCTGAAATGCCTATCGGCACCTATATCTGAAATGCCTATCGGCATATATTTTTGAAATGCCTTTCGGAAACTACATCTGAAATGCCTATCTGCTCCTATATTTGAAATGCCTATCGGCAACCATATCTGAAATGCCTATCGACACCTATATTTGAAATACCTATCGGCTTCTATATCTGAAATGCCTATCGGCACCTGTTTTTAAAATGCCTATTGGCAACTATATCTGAAATGCCTATCGGCACCTATATCCGAAATGCCTATCGGCATCAATTTTTGAAAGGCCTATCGGAAACTACATCTGAAATGCCTATCAGCAGCTATATTTGAAATGCCTATCGGCAACTATATCTGCAATGCCTATCGGCACCTATATTTGAAATGCCTATCGGCTTCTATATCTGAAATGCCTATCGGCATATATTTTTGAAATGCCTTTCGGAAACTACATCTGAAATGCCTATCTGCTCCTATATTTGAAATGCCTATCGGCAACCATATCTGAAATGCCTATCGACACCTATATTTGAAATACCTATCGGCTTCTATATCTGAAATGCCTATCGGCACCTGTTTTTAAAATGCCAATCGGCAACTATATCTGAAATGCCTATCGGCACCTATATCTGAAATGCCTATCGGCATCAATTTTTGAAATGCCTATCGGAAACTACATCTAAAATGCCTATCAGCACCTATATTTGAAATGCCTATCGGCAACCATATCTAGAATGCCTATCGGCACCTATATTTGAAATGCCTATCGGCATCTATATCTGAAATGCCTATCGGCACCTATTTTTAAAATGCCAATCGGCAACCATATCTGAAATGCCTATCAGCACCTATATTTGAAATGCTTATCGGCAACTATATCTGAAATGCCTATCGACACCTATATTTAAAATCCCTATCGGCTTCTATATCTGAAATGCCTATCGGCACCTATTTTTAAAATGCCAATCGGCAACTATATCTGAAATGCCTATCGGCACCTATATCTGAAATGCCTATCGGCACCAATTTTTAAAATGCCTATCGGAAACTACATCTGAAATGCCTATCAGCATCTATATTTGAAATGCCTATCGGCAACCATATCTGGAATGCTCATCGGCACCTATATTTGAAATGCCTATCGGCTTATATATCTGAAATGCCTAACGGCACCTATTTTTAAAATGCCAATCGGCAACTATATCTGAAATGCCTATCGGCACTTATATCTGAAATGCCTATCGGCATATATTTTTGATATGCCTTTCGGAAACTACATCTGAAATGCCTATCTGCTCCTATATTTGAAATGCCTATCGGCAACCATATCTGAAATGCCTATCGACACCTATATTTGAAATACCTATCGGCTTCTATATCTGAAATGCCTATCGGCACCTATTTTTAAATGCTTATTGGCAACTATATCCGAAATGCCTATCGGCACCTATATCCGAAATGCCTATCGGCATCAATTTTTGAAGTGCCTATCGGAAACTACATCTAAAATGCCTATCAGCACCCATATTTGAAATGCCTATCGGTAACTATATCTGCAATGCCTTTCGGCACCTATATTTTAAATGCCTATCGGCTTCTATATCTGAAATGCCTATCGGCACCTATTTTTTAAATGCCAATTAGCAACTATATCTGAAATGACTATCGGCACCTATATCTGAAGTGCCTATCGGCACCTATTTTTTAAATGCCTATCGAAAACTACATCTGAAATGCCTATCAGCACCTATATTTGAAATGCCTATCGGAAACTACATCTGAAATGCCTATCAGCACCTATATTTGAAATGCCTATCGGCAACCATATCTGGAATGCCTATCGGCACCTATATTTGAAATGCCTATCGGCTTCTATATCTGAAATGCCTATCGGCACCTATTTTTAAAATGCCAATCTGCAACTATATCTGAAATGCCTATCGGCACCTATATCTGAAATGCCTATCGGCACCTATTTTTGAAATGCCTATCGGAAACTACATCTGAAATGCCTATCAGCACCTATATTTGAAATGCCTATCGGCAACCATATCTGAAATGCCTATCGACACCTATATTTGAAATACCTATCGGCTTCAATATCTGAAATGCCTATTGGTACCTATTTTTAAAATGCCAATCGGTAACTATATCAGAAATGCCTATCGGCACCTATATCTTAATTGCCTATCGGCACCATTTTTTGAAATGCCTATCGGAAACTACATCCGGAATGCCTATCAGCACCTATATTTGAAATGCCTATCGGCAACCATATCTTGAATGCCTATCGGCACCTATATTTAAAATGCCTATCGGCTTCTATATCTGAAATGCCTATCGACACCAATTTTTGAAATGCCTATCGGAAACTACATCTGAAATGCCTATCAGCACCTATATTTGAAATGCCTATCGGCAACCATATCTGAAATGCTCATCGGCAACTATATTTGAAATGCCTATCGGCTTATATATCTGAAATGCCTATCGGCACCTATTTTTAAAATGCCAATCGGCAACTACATCTGAAATGCCTATCGGCACCTATATCTGAAATGCCTATCGGCACCTATTTTTGAAATGCCTATCGGAAACTACATCTGAAATGCCTATCAGCACCTATATTTGAAATGCTTATCGGCAAATATATCTGAAATGCCTATCGACACCTATATTTAAAATCCCTATCGGCTTCTATATCTGAAATGCCTATCGGCACCTATTTTTAAAATGCCAATCGGCAACTATATCTGAAATGCCTATCGGCACCTATATCTGAAATGCCTATCGGCACCAATTTTTGAAATGCCTATCGGAAACTACATCTGAAATGCCTATCAGCACCTATATTTGAAATGCCTATCGGCAACCATATCTGGAATGCCTATCGGCACCTATATTTGAAATGCCTATCGGCTTCTATATCTGAAATGCCTATCGGCACCTATTTTTAAAATGCCAATCGGCAACTATATCTGAAATGCCTATCGACACCTATATCTGAAATGCCTATCGGCACCTATTTTTGAAATGCCTATCGGAAACTACATCTGAAATGCCTATCAGCACCTATATTTGAAATGCCTATCGGCAACCCTATCTGGAATGCCTATCGGCGCCTATATTTGAAATGCCTATCGGCTTCTATATCTGAAATACCTATCGGTGCCTATTTTTAAAATGCCAATCGGCAGCTATATCTGAAGTGCCTATCGGCACCTATATCTGAAATGCCTATCGGCACCTATTTTTGAAATGCCTATCGAAAACTACATCTGAAATGCCTATCAGCACCTATATTTGAAATGCCTATCGGCAACCACATCAGAAATGCCTATCGGCACCTATATCTGAAATGCCTTTTGCCATTTATATCTGAAATGCCGGTCGACACCTATATTTGAAATGCCTATCGGCACATATATTTTAAATGCCTATCGGCAACTATAACTGATATGCCTATCGGCACCTATATCTGAAATGCCTATCGGCAGCTATTTTTGAAATGCCCATCGGAAACTACATCTAAAAGGCCTATCGGCACCTATTTTTAAAATGCCAATCGGTAAGTATATCTGAAATGCCTATCGGCACCTATATCTGAAATGCCTACCGGAACCTATTTTTGAAATGCCTATCGGAAACTACATCTAAAATGACTATCAGCACCTATATTTGAAATGCCTATCGGCAACCATATCTGAAATGCCTATCCACACCTATATTTGAAATACCTATCGGCTTCTATATCTGAAAAGCCTATCGGCACCTATTTTTAAAATGCCAATCGGCAACTATATCTGAAATGCCTATCGGCACCTATATCTGAAATGCCTATCGGTACCTATTTTTGAAATGCCTATCGGAATCTACATCTGAAATGATTATCAGCGCTTATATTTAATATGCCTATCGGCAACCATATCTGGAATGCCTATCGGCAACTATATTTGAAATGCCTATCGGCTTCTATATCTGAAATGCCTATCGGCACCTATTTTTAAAATACCAATCGGCAACTATATCTGAAATGCCTATCGGCACCAATATCTGAAATGCCTATCGGCATTTATTTTTGAAATGCCTTTCGGAAACTACATCTGAAATGCCTATCTGCTCCTATATTTGAAATGCCTATCGGCAATAATATCTGAAATGCCTATCGACACCTATATTTGAAATACCTATCGGCTTCTATATCTGAAATGCCTATCGGCACCTGTTTTTAAAATGCCAATCGGCAACTATATCTGAAATGCCTATCGGCACCTATATCCGAAATGCCTATCGGCATCAATTTTTGAAATGCCTATCGGAAACTACATCTAAAATGCCTATCAGCACCTATATTTGAAATGCCTATCGGCAACCATATCTGGAATGCCTATCGGCACCTATATTTGAAATGCCTATCGGCTTCTATATCTGAAATGCCTATCGGCACCTATTTTTAAAATGCCAATCGGCAACCATATCTGAAATGCCTATCAGCACCTATATTTGAAATGCTTATCGGCAACTATATCTGAAATGCCCATCGACACCTATATTTAAAATTCCTATCGGCTTCTATATCTGAAATGCCTATCGGCACCTATTTTTAAAATGCCAATCGGCAACTATATCTGAAATGCCTATCGGCACCTATATCTGAAATGCCTATCGGCACCAATTTTTAAAATGCCTATCGGAAACTACATCTGAAATGCCTATCAGCATCTATATTTGAAATGCCTATCGGCAACCATATCTGGAATGCTCATCGGCACCTATATTTGAAATGCCTATCGGCTTATATATCTGAAATGCCTAACGGCACCTATTTTTAAAATGCCAATCGGCAACTATATCTGAAATGCCTATCGGCACCTATATCTGAAATGCCTATCGGCACCTATTTTTGAAATGCCTATCGGAAACTACATCTGAAATGCCTATCAGCACCTATATTTGAAATGCCTATCGGCAATCATATCTGAAATGCCTATCGACACCTATATTTGAAATACCTATCGGCTTCTATATCTGAAATGCCTATCGGCACCTATTTTTAAAATGCCAATCGGCAACTATATCTGAAATGCCTATCGGCACCTATATCTGAAATGCCTATCGGCACCAATTTTTGAAATGTCTATCGGAAACTACATCTGAAATGCCTATCAGCACCTATATTTGAAATGCCTATCGGCAACCATATCTGGAATGCCTATCGGCACCTATATTTGAAATGCCTATCGGCTTCTATATCTGAAATGCCTATCGGCACCTTTTTTTAAAATGCCAATCGGCAACTATATCTGAAATGCCTATCGGCACCTATATCTGAAATGCCTATCGGCACCTATTTTTGAAATGCCTATCGGAAACTACATCTGAAATGCCTATCAGCACCTATATTTGAAATGCCTATCGGCAAACATATCTGGAATGCCTATCGGCGCCTATATTTGAAATGCCTATCGGCTTCTATATCTGAAATACCTATCGGCGCCTATTTTTAAAATGCCAATCGGCAACTATATCTGAAGTGCATATCGGCACCTATATCTGAAATGCCTATCGGCACCTATTTTTAAAATGCCAATCGGTAAGTATATCTGAAATGCCTATCGGCACCTATATCTGAAATGCCTTTCGGCACTTATATCTGAAATGCCGGTCGACACCTATATTTGAAATGCCTATCGGCACATATATTTTAAATGCCTATCGGCAACTATATCTGATATGCCTATCGGCACCTATATCTGAAATGCCTAACGGCACCTATTTTTGAAATGCCTATCGGAAACTACATCTAAAATGCCTATCGGCACCTATTTTTAAAATGCCAATCGGTAAGTATATCTGAAATGCCTATCGGCACCTATATCTGAAATGCCTATTGGAACCTATTTTTGAAATGCCTATCGGAAACTACATCTGAAATGACTATCAGCACCTATATTTGAAATGCCTATCGGCAACCATATCTGAAATGCCTATCCACACCTATATTTGAAATACCTATCGTCTTCTATATCTGAAACGCCTATCGGCACCTATTTTTAAAATGCCAATCGGCAACTATATCTGAAATGCCTATCGGCACCTATTTTTGAAATGCCTATCGGAAACTACATCTAAAATGCCTATCGGCACCTATTTTTAAAATGCCAATCGGTAAGTATATCTGAAATGCCTATCGGCACCTATATCTGAAATGCCTATCGGCATATATTTTTGAAATGCCTTTCGGAAACTACATCTGAAATGCCTATCTGCTCCTATATTTGAAATGCCTATTGGCAACCATATCTGAAATGCCTATCGCCACCTATATTTGAAATACCTATCGGCTTCTATATCTGAAATGCCTATCGGCACCTGTTTTTAAAATGCCAATCGGCAACTATATCTGAAATGCCTACCGGCACCTATATCCAAAATGCCTATCGGCATCAATTTTTGAAATGCCTATCGGAAACTACATCTAAAATGCCTATCAGCACCTATATTTGAAATGCCTATCGGCAACCATATCTGGAATGCCTATCGGCACCTATATTTGAAATGCCTATCGGCTTCTATATCTGAAATGCCTATCGGCACCTATTTTTAAAATGCCAATCGGCAACTATATCTGAAATGCCTATCGTCACCTATATGTGAAATGCTTATCGGCACCTATTTTTGAAATGCCTATCGGAAACTACATCTAAAATGACTATCAGCACCTATATTTGAAATGCCTATCGGCAACCATATCTGGAATGCCTATCGGCACCTATATTTGAAATGCCTATCGGGTTCTATATCGGAAATGCCTATCGACACCTATTTTTAAAATGCCAATTGGCAACTATATCTGAAATGCCTATCGACACCTATATCTGAAATGCCTATCGGTACCTATTTTTGAAATGCCTATCGGAAACTACATCTGAAATGATTATCAGCACTTATATTTGAAATGCCTATCGGCAACCATATCTGGAATGCCTATCGGCACCTATATTTGAAATGCCTATCGGCTTCTATATCTGAAATGCCTATCGGCACCTATTTTTAAAATACCAATCGGCAACTATATCTGAAATGCCTATCGGCACCTATATCTGAAATGCCTATTGGCATATATTTTTGAAATGCCTTTCGGAAACTACATCTGAAATGCCTATCTGCTCCTATATTTGAAATGCCTATCGGCAACCATATCTGAAATGCCTATCGACACATATATTTGAAATACCTATCGGCTTCTATATCTGAAATGCCTATGGGCACCTGTTTTTAAAATGCCAATCGGCAACTATATCTGAAATGTCTATCGGCACCTATATCCGAAATGCCTATCGGCATCAATTTTTGAAATGCCTATCGGAAACTACATCTAAAATGCCTATCAGCACCTATATTTGAAATGCCTATCGGCAACTATATCTGCAATGCCTATCGGCACCTATATTTGAAATGCCTATCGGCTTCTATATCTGAAATGCCTATCGGCACCTATTTTTTAAATGCCAATTGGCAACTATATCTGAAATGACTATCGGCACCTATATCTGAAATGCCTATCGGCACCTATTTTTGAAATGCCTATCGAAAACTACATCTGAAATGCCTATCAGGACCTATATTTGAAATGCCTATCGGAAACTACATCTGATATGCCTATCAGCACCTTTATTTGAAATGCCTATCGGCAACCATATCTGGAATGCCTATCGGCACCTATATTTGAAATGCCTATCGGCTTCTATATCTGAAATGCCTATCGGCGCCTATATTTGAAATGCCTATCGGCTTCTATATCTGAAATGCCTATCGGCACCTATTTTTAAAATGCCAATCGGCATTTATATCTGAAGTGCCTATCGGCACCTATATCTGAAATGCCTATCGGCACCTATTTTTGAAATGCCTATCGAAAACTACATCTGGAATGCCTATCAGCACCTATATTCGAAATGCCTATCGGCAACCACATCAGAAATGCCTATCGGCACCTATATCTGAAATGCTTTTCGGCATTTATATCTGAAATGCCGATCGACACCTATATTTTAAATGCCTATCGGCACTTTAATTTTAAATGCCTATCGGCAACTATATCTGATAAGCCTATCGGCACCTATATCTGAAATGCCTATCGGCACCTATTTTTGAAATGCCAATCTTTAAGTATATCTGAAATGCCTATCGGCACCTATATCTAAAATGCCTATCGGAACTTATTTTTGAAATGCCTATCGGAAACTACATCTGAAATGACTATCAGCAGCTATATTTGAAATGCCTATCGGCAACCATATCTGAAATGCCTATCCACACCTATATTTGAAATACCTATCGGCTTCTATATCTAAAATGCCTATCGGCACCTATTTTTAAAATGCCAATCGGCAACTACATCTGAAATGCCTATCGGCTTATATATCTGAAATGCCTATCGGCTCCTATTTTTAAAACGCCAATCGGCAACTATATCTGAAATGCCAATCGGCACCTATATCTGAAATGCCTATCAGCACCTATTTTTGAAATGCCTATCGGAAACTACATCTGAAATGCCTATCAGCACTTATGTTTGAAATGCCTATCGGCAACCATATCTGAAATGCCTATCGACACCTATATTTGAAATCCCTATCGGCTTCTATATCTGAAATGCCTATCGGCACCTATTTTTAAAATGCCAATCGGCAACTATATCTGAAATGCCAATCGGCACCTATATCTGAAATGCCTATCGGCACCTATTTTTGAAATGCCTATCGAAAACTACATCTGAAATGCCTATCAGCACCTATATTTGAAATGCCTATCGGAAACTACATCTGATATGCCTATCAGCACCTATATTTGAAATGCCTATCGGCAACCATATCTGGAATGCCTATCGGCACCTATATTTGAAATGCCTATCGGCTTCTATATCTGAAATGCCTATCGGCGCCTATATTTGAAATGCCTATCGGCTTCTATATCTGAAATGCCTATCGGCACCTATTTTTAAAATGCCAATCGGCATTTATATCTGAAGTGCCTATCGGCACCTATATCTGAAATGCCTATCGGCACCTATTTTTGAAATGCCTATCGAAAACTACAACTGGAATGCCTATCAGCACCTATATTTGAAATGCCTATCGGCAACCACATCAGAAATGCCTATCGGCACCTATATCTGAAATGCTTTTCGGCATTTATATCTGAAATGCCGATCGACACCTATATTTTAAATGCCTATCGGCACTTTTATTTTAAATGCCTATCGGCAACTATATCTGATAAGCCTATCGGCACCTATATCTGAAATGCCTATCGGCACCTATTTTTGAAATGCCAATCTTTAAGTATATCTAAAATGCCTATCGGCACCTATATCTAAAATGCCTATCGGAACTTATTTTTGAAATGCCTATCGGAAACTACATCTGAAATGACTATCAGCACCTATATTTGAAATGCCTATCGGCAACCATATCTGAAATGCCTATCCACACCTATATTTGAAATACCTATCGGCTTCTATATCTAAAATGCCTATCGGCACCTATTTTTAAAATGCCATTCGGTAAGTACATCTGAAATGCCTATCGGCACCTATATCTAAAATGCCTATCGGAACCTATTTTTGAAATGCCTATCGGAAACTACATCTGAAATGACTATCAGCACCTATATTTGAAATTCCTATCGGCAACCATATCTGAAATGCCTATCCACACCTATATTTGAAATACCTATCGGCTTCTATATCTAAAATGCCTATCGGCACCTATTTTTAAAATGCCAATCGGCAACTACATCTGAAATGCCTATCGGCTTATATATCTGAAATGCCTATCGGCACCTATATTTGAAATGCCTATCGGCAACCATATCTTGAATGCCTATCGGCACCTATATTTAAAATGCCTATCGGCTTCTATATCTGAAATGCCTATCGACACCAATTTTTGAAATGCCTATCGGAAACTACATCTGAAATGCCTATCAGCACCTATATTTGAAATGCCTATCGGCAACCATATCTGGAATGCTCATCGGCACCTATATTTGAAATGCCTATCGGCTTATATATCTGAAATGCCTATCGGCACTTATTTTTAAAATTACAATCGGCAACTATATCTGAAATGCCTATCGGCACCTATATCTGAAATGCCTATCGGCACCTATTTTTGAAATGCCTATCGATAACTACATCTGAAATGCCTATCAACACCTATATTTGAAATGCTTATCGGCAACTATATCTGAAATGCCTATCGACACCTATATTTAAAATCCCTATCGGCTTCTATATCTGAAATGCCTATCGGCACCTATTTTTAAAATGCCAATCGGCAACTATATCTGAAATGCCTATCGGCACCTATATCTGAAATGCCTATTGGCACCAATTTTTGAAATGCCTATCGGAAACTACATTCTAAATGCCTATCAGCACCTATATTTGAAATGCCTATCGGCAACCATATCTGGAATGCCTATCGGCACCTATATTTGAAATGCCTATCGGCTTCTATATCTGAAATGCCTATCGGCACCTATTTTTAAAATACCAATCGGCAACTATATCTGAAATGCCTATCGGCACCTATATCTGAAATGCCTATCGGCATATATTTTTGAAATGCCTTTCGGAAACTACATCTGAAATGCCTATCTGCTCCTATATTTGAAATGCCTATCGGCAACCATATCTGGAATGCCTATCGGCACCTATATTTGAAATGCCTATCGGCTTCTATATCTGAAATGCCTATCGGCACCTATTTTTAAAATACCAATCGGCAACTATATCTGAAATGCCTATCGGCACCTATATCTGAAATGCCTATCGGTACCTATTTTTGAAATGCCTATCGGAAACTACATCTGAAATGATTATCAGCACTTATATTTGAAATGCCTATCGGCAACCATATCTGGAATGCCTATCGGCACCTATATTTGAAATGCCTATCGGCTTCTATATCTGAAATGCCTATCGGCACCTATTTTTAAAATACCAATCGGCAACTATATCTGAAATGCCTATCGGCACCTATATCTGAAATGCCTATCGGCATATATTTTTAAAATGCCTTTCGGAAACTACGTCTGAAATGCCTATCTGCTCCTATATTTGAAATGCCTATCGGCAACCATATCTGAAATGCCTATCGACACCTATATTTGAAATACCTATCGGCTTCTATATCTGAAATGCCTATCGGCACCTATTTTTTAAATGCCAATTGGCAACTATATCTGAAATGCCTATCGGCACCTATATCCGAAATGCCTATCGGCATCAATTTTTGAAATGCCCATCGGAAACTACATCTAAAATGCCTATCAGCACCTATATTTGAAATGCCTATCGGCAACTATATCTGCAATGCCTATCGGCACCTATATTTTAAATGCCTATCGGCTTCTATATCTGAAATGCCTATCTGCACCTATTTTTTAAATGCCAATTGGCAACTATATCTGAAATGACTATCGGCACCTATATCTGAAGTGCCTATCGGCACCTATTTTTGAAATGCCTATCGAAAACTACATCTGAAATGCCTATCAGCACCTATATTTGAAATGCCTATCGGCAACCATATCTGAAATGCCTATCGACACCTATATTTGAAATACCTATCGGCTTCTATATCTGAAATGCCTATCGGTACCTATTTTTAAAATGCCAATCGGTAACTATATCTGAAATGCCTATCGGCACCTATATCTTAATTGCCTATCGGCACCATTTTTTGAAATGCCTATCGGAAACTACATCCGGAATGCCTAGCAGCACCTATATTTGAAATGCCTATCGGCAACCATATCTTGAATGCCTATCGGCACCTATATTTGAAATGCCTATCGGCTTCTATATCTGAAATGCCTATCGACACCAATTTTTGAAATGCCTATCGGAAACTACATCTGAAATGCCTATCAGGACCTATATTTGAAATGCCTATCGGCAACCATATCTGGAATGCTCATCGGCACCTATATTTGAAATGCCTATCGGCTTATATATCTGAAATGCCTATCGGCACCTATTTTTAAAATGCCAATCGGCAACTATATCTGAAATGCCTATCGGCACCTATATCTGAAATGCCTATCGGCAACTATTTTTGAAATGCCTATCGGAAACTACATATGAAATGCCTATCAGCACCTATATTTGAAATGCTTATCGGCAACTATATCTGAAATGCCTACCGACACCTATATTTAAAATCCCTATCGGCTTCTATATCTGAAATGCCTATCGGCACCTATTTTTAAAATGCCAATCGGCAACTATATCTGAAATGCCTATCGGCACCTATATCTGAAATGCCTATCGGCACCAATTTTTGAAATGCCTATCGGAAACTACATCTGAAATGCCTATCAGCACCTATATTTGAAATGCCTATCGGCAACCATATCTGGAATGCTCATCGGCACCTATATTTGAAATGCCTATCGGCTTATATATCTGAAATGCCTATCGGCACCTATTTTAAAAATGCCATTCGGCAACTATATCTGAAATGCCTATCGGCACCTATATCTGAAATGCCTATCGGCGCCTATTTTTGAAATGCCTATCGGAAACTACATCTGAAATGCCTATCAGCACCTATATTTGAAATGCCTATCGGCAATCATATCTGAATGCCTATCGACACCTATATTTGAAATACCTATCGGCTTCTATATCTGAAATGCCTATCGGCACCTATTTTTCAAATTCCAATCGGCAAATATATCTGAAATGCCTATCGGCACCTATATCTGAAATGCCTATCGGCACCAATTTTTGAAATGCCTATCGGCAACCACATCAGAAATGCCTATCGGCACCTATATCTGAAATGCCCTACGGCATTTATATCTGAAATACCGATCGACACCTATATTTGAAATGCCTATCGGCACCTATATTTTAAATGCCTATCGGCAACTATATCTGATATGCCTATCGGCACCTATATCTGAAATGCCTATCGGCACCTATTTTTGAAATGCCTATCGGAAACTACATCTAAAATGCCTATCGGCACCTATAATTGAAATGCCTATCGGAACCTATTTTTGAAATGCCTATCGGAAACAACATCTGAAATGACTATCAGCACCTATATTTGAAATGCCTATCGGCAACCATATCTGAAATGCCTATCCACACCTGTATTTGAAATACCTATCGGCTTCTATATCTAAAATTCCTATCGGCACCTATTTTTAAAATGCCATTTGGCAACTATATCTGAAATGCCTATCGGCACCTATATCTGAAATGCCTATCGGTACCTATTTTTGAAATGCCTATCGGAAACTACATCTGAAATGATTATCAGCACTTATATTTGAAATGCCTATCGGCAACCATATCTGGAATGCCTATCGGAACCTATATTTGAAATGCCTATCGGCTTCTATATCTGAAATGCCTATCGGCACCTCTTTTTAAAATACCAATCGGCAACTATATCTGAAATGCCTATCGGCACCTATATCTGAAATGCCTATCGTCATATATTTTTGAAATGCCTTTCGGAAACTACATCTGAAATGCCTATCTGCTCCTATATTTGAAATGCCTATCGGCAACCATATCTGAAATGCCTATCGACACCTATATTTGAAATCCCTATCGGCTTCTATATCTGAAATGCCTATCGGCACCTATTTTTAAATTGCCAATCGGCTACTATATCTGAAATGCCTATCGGCACCTATATCTGAAATGCCTATCGGCACCTATTTTAGAAATGCCTATCGGAAACTACATCTGAAATGCCTATCAGCACCTATATTTGAAATGCCTATCGGCAACCATATCTGGAATGCCTATCGGCGCCTATATTTGAAATGCCTATCGGCTTCTATATCTGAAATGCCTATCGGATCCTATTTTTAAAATGCCAATCGCAATTTATATCTGAAGTGCCTATCGGCACCTATATCTGAAATGCCTATCGGCACCTATTTTTGAAATGCCTATCGAAAACTACATCTGAAATGCCTATCAGCACCTATATTTGAAATGCCTATTTGCAACCACATCAGAAATGCCTATCGGCACCTATATCTGAAATGCCTTTCGGCATTTATATCTGAAATGCCGATCGACACCTATATTTGAAATGCCTATCGGCACTTTTATTTTAAATGCCTATCGGCAACTATATCTGATAAGCCTATCGGCACCTATATTCGAAATGCCTATCGGCACCTATTTTTGAAATGCCAATCTTTAAGTATATCTGAAATGCCTATCGGCACCTATATCTAAAATGCCTATCGGAACCTATTTTTGAAATGCCTATCGGAAACTACATCTGAAATGACTATCAGCACCTATATTTGAAATGCCTATCGGCAACCATATCTGAAATGCCTATCCACACCTATATTTGAAATACCTATCGGCTTCTATATCTCAAATGCCTATCGGCAGCTATTTTTAAAATGCCAATCGGTAAGTATATCTGAAATGCCTATCGGCACCGATATCTAAAATGCCTATCGGAACCTATTTTTGAAATGCCTATCGGAAACTACATCTGAAATGACTATCAGCACCTATATTTGAAATGCCTATCGGCAACCATATCTGAAATGCCTATCCACACCTATATTTGAAATACCTATCGGCTTCTATATCTAAAATGCCTATCCGCACCTATTTTTAAAATGCCAATCGGCAACTACATCTGAAATGCCTATCGGCTTATATATCTGAAATGCCTATCGGCACTTATTTTTAAAATGCCAATCGGCAACTATATCTGAAATGCCAATCGGCAACTATATCTGAAATGCCAATCGGCACCTATACCTGAAATGCCTATCGACACCTATTTTTAAAATGCCAATTGGCAACTTTATCTGAAATGCCTATCGGCACCTATATCTGAAATGCCTATCGACACCTATTTTTAAAATGCCAATTGGCAACTCTATCTGAAATGCCTATCGGCACCTATATCTGAAATGCCTATCGGTACCTATTTTTGAAATGCCTATCAGAAACTACATCTGAAATGATTATCAGCACTTATATTTGAAATGCCCATCGGCAACCATATCTGGAATGCCTATCGGCACCTATATTTGAAATGCCTATCGGCTTCTAAATCTGACATGCCTATCGGCACATATTTTTAAAATACCAATCGGCAACTATATCTGAAATGCCTATCAGCACCTATATCTGAAATGCCTATCGGCACCTATTTTTGAAATGCCTATCGGAAACTCCATCTGAAATGCCTATCAGCACCTATATTTGAAATGCCTGTCGGCAACCATATCTGGAATGCCTATCGGCACCTATATTTAAAATGCCTATCGGCAACCATATCTGGAATGCCTATCGGCACCTATATTTGAAATGCCTATCGGCTTCTATATCTGAAATGCCTATCGGCACCTATATCTGAAATGCCTATCGGCCCCTATTTTTGAAATACCTATCGGGGACTACATCTGAAATGCCTATCAGCACCAATATTTGAAATGCCTATCGGCAACCATATCTGGAATGCCTATCGGCACCTATATTTGATATGCCTATCGAATTCTATATCTAAAATGCCTATCGGCACCTATTTTTAAAATACCAATCGGCAACTATATCTGAAATGCCTATCGGCACCTATATCTGAAATGCCTATCGTCATATATTTTTGAAATGCCTTTCGGAAACTACATCTGAAATGCCTATCTGCTCCTATATTTGAAATGCCTATCGGCAACCATATCTGAAATGCCTATCGACACCTATATTTGAAATACCTATCGGCTTCTATATCTGAAATGCCTATCGGCACCTGTTTTTAAAATGCCAATCGGCAACTATATCTGAAATGCCTATCGGCATCTATTTTTAAAATGCCAATCGGCATTTATATCTGAAGTGCCTATCGGCACCTATATCTGAAATGCCTATCGGCACCTATTTTTGAAATGCCTATCGAAAACTACATCGGAAATGCCTATCAGCACCTATATTTGAAATGCCTATCGGCAACCACATCAGAAATGCCTATCGGCACCTATATCTGAAATGCCTTTCGGCATTTATATCTGAAATGCCGGTCGACACCTATATTTGAAATGCCTATCGGCACTTTTATTTTAAATGCCTATCGGCAACTATATCTGATAAGCCTATCGGCACCTATATCTGAAATGCCTATCGGCTCCTATATCTAAAATGCCTATCGGAACCTATTTTTGAAATGCCTATCGGAAACTACATCTGAAATGACTATCAGCACCTATATTTGAAATGCCTATCGGCAACCATAACTGAAATGCCTATCCACACCTATATTTGAAATACCTATCGGCTTCTATATCTAAAATGCCTATCGGCACCTATTTTTAAAATGCCAATCGGTAAGTATATCTGAAATGCCTATCGGTACCTATATCTAAAATGCCTATCGGAACCTATTTTTGAAATGCCTATCGGCAACCATATCTGAAATGCCTATCCACACCTATATTTGAAATACCTATCGGCTTCTATATCTAAAATGCCTATCGGCACCTATTTTTAAATTGCCAATCGGCAACTACATCTGAAATGCCTATCGGCTTATATATCTGAAATGACTATCGGCACCTATTTTTAAAATGCCAATCTACAACTACATCTGAAATGCCTATCGGCTTATATATCTGAAATGACTATCGGCACCTATTTTTAAAATGCCAATCGGCAACTATATCTGAAATGCCTATCCACACCTATATTTGAAATACCTATCGGCTTCTATATCTAAAATGCCTATCGGCACCTATTTTTAAAATGCCAATCGGCAACTACATCTGAAATGCCTATCGGCTTATATATCTGAAATGACTATCGGCACCTATTTTTAAAATGCCAATCGGCAACTATATCTAAAATGCCAATCGGCACCTATATCTGAAATGCCTATCGGCACCTATTTTTGAAATGCCTATCGGAAACTACATCTGAAATGCCTATCAGCACCTATATTGGAAATGCCTATCGGCAACCATATCTGAAATGCCTATCGACACCTATATTTGAAATCCCTATCGGCTTCTATATCTGAAATGCCTATCGGCACCTATTTTTAAAATGCCAATCGGCAACTATATCTGAAATGATAATCGGCACCTATATCTGAAATGCCTATCGACACCTATTTTTAAAATGCCAATTGGCAACTATATCTGAAATGCCTATCGGCACTTATATCTGAAATGCCTATCGGTACCTATTTTTGAAATGCCTATCGGAAACTACATCTGAAATGATTATCAGCACTTATATTTGAAATGCCTATCGGCAACCATATCTGGAATGCCTATCGGCACCTATATTTGAAATGCCTATCGGCTTCTATATCTGAAATGCCTATCGGCACCTATTTTCAAAATACCAATCGGCAACTACATCTGAAATGCCTACCGGCAACTATATCTGAAATGCCTATCGGCACCTATTTGGAAATGCCTATCGGAAACTCCATCTGAAATGCCTATCAGCACCTATATTTGAAATGCCTATCGGCAACCATATCTGGAATGCCTATCGGCACCTATATTTGAAATGCCTATCGGCAACCATATCTGGAATGCCTATCGGCACCTATATTTGAAATGCCTATCGGCTTATATATCTGAAATGCCTATCGACACCTATTTTTAAAATGCCAATCGGCAACTATATCTGAAATGCCTATCGGCACCTATATCTGAAATGCCTATCGGCACCTATTTTTGAAATGCCTATCGGAAGCTACATCTGAAATGCCTATCAGCACCTATATTTGAAATGCCTATCGGCAACCATATCTGGAATGCCTATCGGCACCTATATTTGAAATGCCTATCGGCTTCTATATCTGAAATGCCTATCGGCACCTATTTTTAAAATGCCAATCGGCAACTATATCTGAAATGCCTATCGGCACCTATATCTGAAATGCCTATCGGCACCTATTTTTGAAATGCCTATCGGAAACTACATCTGAAATGCCTATCAGCACCTATATTTGAAATGCCTATCGGCAACCATATCTGGAATGCCTATCGGCGCCTATAATTGAAATGCCTATAGGCTTCTATATCTGAAATACCTATCGGCGCCTATTTTTAAAATGCCAATCGGCAACTATATCTGAAGTGCCTATCGGCACCTATATCTGAAATGCCTATCGGCACCTATTTTTGAAACGCCTATCGAAAACTACATCTGAAATGCCTATCAGCACCTATATTTGAAATGCCTATCGGCAACCACATTAGAAATGCCTATCGGCACCTATATCTGAAATGCCTTTCGGCATTTATATCTGAAATGCCGGTCGACACCTATATTTGAAATGCCTATCGGCACATATATTTTAAATGCCTATCGGCAACTTTATCTGATATGCCCATCGACACCTATATCTGAAATGCCTAACGGCACCTATTTTTGAAATGCCTATCGGAAACTACATCTAAAATACCTATCGGCACCTATTTTTAAAATGCCAATCGGTAAGTATATCTGAAATGCCTATCGGCACCTATATCTAAAATGCCTATCGGAACCTATTTTTGAAATGCCTATCGGAAACTACATCTGAAATGACTATCAGCACCTATATTTGAAATGCCTATCGGCAACCATATCTGAATTGCCTATCCACACCTATATTTGAAATACCTATCGGCTTCTGTATCTAAAATGCCTATCTGCACCTCTTTTTAAAATGCCAATCGGCACCTACATCTGAAATGCCTATCGGCTTATATATCTGAAATGCCTATCGGCACCTATTTTAAAAATGCCAATCGGCAACTATATCTGAAATGCCAATCGGCACCTATATCTGAAATGCCTATCGACACCTATTTTTAAAATGCCAATTGGCAACTATATCTGAAATGCCTATCGGCACCTATATCTGAAATGCCTATCGACACCTATTTTTAAAATGCCAATTGGCAACTATATCTGAAATGCCTATCGGCACCTATATCTGAAATGCCTATCGGTACCTATTTTTGAAATGCCTATCGGAAACTACATCTGAAATGATTATCAGCACTTATATTTGAAATGCCTATCGGCAACCATATCTGGAATGCCTATCGGTACCTATATTTGAAATGCCTATCGGCTTCTATATCTGAAATGCCTATCGGCAGCTATTTTTAAAATACCAATCGGCAACTATATCTGAAATGCCTATCGGCACCTATATCTGAAATGCCTATCGCCATATATTTTTGAAATGCCTTTCGGAAACTACATCTGAAATGCCTATCTGCTCCTATATTTGAAATGCCTATCGGCAACCATATCTGAAATGCCTATCGACACCTATATTTGAAATACCTATCGGCTTCTATATCTGAAATGCCTATCGGCACCTGTTTTTAAAATGCCAATCGGCAACTATATCTGAAATGCCTATCGGCATCTATTTTTAAAATGCCAATCGGCATTTATATCTGAAGTGCCTATCGGCACCTATATCTGAAATACCTATCGGCACCTATTTTTGAAATGCCTATCGAAAACTACATCTGAAATGCCTATCAGCACCTATATTTGAAATGCCTATCGGCAACCACATCAGAAATGCCTATCGGCACCTATATCTGAAATGCCTTTCGGCATTTATATCTGAAATGCCGGTCGACACCTATATTTGAAATGCCTATCGGCACTTTTATTTTAAATGCCTATCGGCAACTATATCTGATAAGCCTATCGGCACCTATATCTGAAATGCCTATCGGCTCCTATATCTAAAATGCCTATCGGAACCTATTTTTGAAATGCCTATCGGAAACTACATCTGAAATGACTATCAGCACCTATAATTAAAATGCCTATCGGCAACCATAACTGAAATGCCTATCCACACCTATATTTGAAATACCTATCGGCTTCTATATCTAAAATGCCTATCGGCACCTATTTTTAAAATGCCAATCGGTAAGTATATCTGAAATGCCTATCGGTACCTATATCTAAAATGCCTATCGGAACCTATTTTTGAAATGCCTATCGGCAACCATATCTGAAATGCCTATCCACACCTATATTTGAAATACCTATCGGCTTCTATATCTAAAATGCCTATCGGCACCTATTTTTAAATTGCCAATCGGCAACTACATCTGAAATGCCTATCGGCTTATATATCTGAAATGACTATCGGCACCTATTTTTAAAATGCCAATCTACAACTACATCTGAAATGCCTATCGGCTTATATATCTGAAATGACTATCGGCACCTATTTTTAAAATGCCAATCGGCAACTATATCTGAAATGCCTATCCACACCTATATTTGAAATACCTATCGGCTTCTATATCTAAAATGCCTATCGGCACCTATTTTTAAAATGCCAATCGGCAACTACATCTGAAATGCCTATCGGCTTATATATCTGAAATGACTATCGGCACCTATTTTTAAAATGCCAATCGGCAACTATATCTAAAATGCCAATCGGCACCTATATCTGAAATGCCTATCGGCACCTATTTTTGAAATGCCTATCGGAAACTACATCTGAAATGCCTATCAGCACCTATATTGGAAATGCCTATCGGCAACCATATCTGAAATGCCTATCGACACCTATATTTGAAATCCCTATCGGCTTCTATATCTGAAATGCCTATCGGCACCTATTTTTAAAATGCCAATCGGCAACTATATCTGAAATGATAATCGGCACCTATATCTGAAATGCCTATCGACACCTATTTTTAAAATGCCAATTGGCAACTATATCTGAAATGCCTATTGGCACTTATATCTGAAATGCCTATCGGTACCTATTTTTGAAATGCCTATCGGAAACTACATCTGAAATGATTATCAGCACTTATATTTGAAATGCCTATCGGCAACCATATCTGGAGTGCCTATCGGCACCTATATTTGAAATGCCTATCGGCTTCTATATCTGAAATGCCTATCGGCACCTATTTTCAAAATACCAATCGGCAACTATATCTGAAATGCCTACCGGCAACTATATCTGAAATGCCTATCGGCACCTATTTGGAAATGCCTATCGGAAACTCCATCTGAAATGCCTATCAGCACCTATATTTGAAATGCCTATCGGCAACCATATCTGGAATGCCTATCGGCACCTATATTTGAAATGCCTATCGGCAACCACATCTGGAATGCCTATCGGCACCTATATTTGAAATGCCTATCGGCTTATATATCTATAATGCCTATCGACACCTATTTTTAAAATGCCAATCGGCAACTATATCTGAAATGCCTATCGGCACCTATATCTGAAATGCCTATCGGCACCTATTTTTGAAATGCCTATCGGAAGCTACATCTGAAATGCCTATCAGCACCTATATTTGAAATGCCTATCGGCAACCATATCTGGAATGCCTATCGGCACCTATATTTGAAATGCCTATCGGCTTCTATATCTGAAATGCCTATCGGCACCTATTTTTAAAATGCCAATCGGCAACTATATCTGAAATGCCTATCGACACCTATATCTGAAATGCCTATCGGCACCTATTTTTGAAATGCCTATCGGAAACTACATCTGAAATGCCTATCAGCACCTATATTTGAAATGCCTATCGGCAACCATATCTGGAATGCCTATCGGCGCCTATAATTGAAATGCCTATAGGCTTCTATATCTGAAATACCTATCGGCGCCTATTTTTAAAATGCCAATCGGCAACTATATCTGAAGTGCCAATCGGCACCTATATCTGAAATGCCTATCGGCACCTATTTTTGAAATGCCTATCGAAAACTACATCTGAAATGCCTATCAGCACCTATATTTGAAATGCCTATCGGCAACCACATTAGAAATGCCTATCGGCACCTATATCTGAAATGCCTTTCGGCATTTATATCTGAAATGCCGGTCGACACCTATATTTGAAATGCCTATCGGCACATATATTTTAAATGCCTATCGGCAACTTTATCTGATATGCCCATCGACACCTATATCTGAAATGCCTAACGGCACCTATTTTTGAAATGCCTATCGGAAACTACATCTAAAATGCCTATCGGCACCTATTTTTAAAATGCCAATCGGTAAGTATATCTGAAATGCCTATCGGCACCTATATCTGAAATGCCTATCGGAACCTATTTTTGAAATGCCTATCGGAAACTACATCTGAAATGCCTATCAGCACCTATATTTGAAATGCCTATTGGCAATCATATCTGAAATGCCTATCGACACCTATATTTGAAATACCTATCGGCTTCTATATCTGAAATGCGTATCGGCACCTATTTTTAAAATGCCAATCGGCAACTATATCTGAAATGCCTATCGGCACCTATATCTGAAATGCCTATCGGCACCAATTTTTAAAATGCCTATCGGAAACTACATCTGAAATGCCTATCAGCACCTATATTTGAAATGCCTATCGGCAACCAAATCAGAAATGCCTATCGGCACCTATATCTGAAATGCCTTTCGGCATTTATATCTGAAATGCCGGTCGACACCTATATTTGAAATGCCTATCGGCACATATATTTTAAATGCCTATCGGCAACTTTATCTGATATGCCTATCGACATCTATATCTAAAATGCCTATCGGCACCTATTTTTGAAATCCCTATCGGAAACTACATCTAAAATGCCTATCGGCACCTATTTTTAAAATGCCAATCGGCAACTACATCTGAAATGCCTATCGGCTTATATATCTGAAATGCCTATCGGCACCTATTTTTAAAATGCCAATCGGCAACTATATCTGAATTGCCAATCGGCACCTATATCTGAAATGCCTATCGGCACCTATTTTTGAAATGCCTATCGAAAACTACATCTGAAATGCCTATCAGCACCTATATTTGAAATGCCTATCGGCACCTATTTTTAAAATGCCAATTGGCAACTCTATCTGAAATGCCTATCGGCACCTATATCTGAAATGCCTATCGGTACCTATTTTTGAAATGCCTATCAGAAACTACATCTGAAATGATTATCAGCACTTATATTTGAAATGCCTATCGGCAACCATATCTAGAATGCCTATCGGCACCTATATTTGAAATGCCTATCGGCTTCTATATCTGAAATGCCTATCGGCACATATTTTTAAAATACCAATCGGCAACTATATCTGAAATGCCTATCGGCACCTATAGGCATTTCAGATGTAGTTTCCGATAGGCATTTCAAAAATAGGTACCGATAGGCATTTTAGATATAGGTGCCGATAGGCATTTCAGATATAGTTGCCAATTGGCATTTTAAAAATGGGTGTCGATAGGCATTTCAGATATAGAACCCGATAGGCATTTCGAATATAGGTGCCGATAGGCATTCCAGATATGGTTGCCGATAGGCATTTCAAATATAGGTGCTGATAGGCATTTCAGATGGAGTTTCCGATAGGCATTTCAAAAGTTGGTGCCGATAGGCATTTCAGATATAGGTGCCGATAGGCATTTCAGATATAGTTGCCGATTGGCATTTTAAAAATAGGTGCCGATAGGAATTTTAGATATAGAAGCCGATAGGTATTTCAAATACAGGTGTGGATAGGCATTTCAGATATGGTTGCCGATAGGCATTTTAAATATAGGTGCTGATAGTCATTTCAGATGTTGTTTCCGATAGGCATTTCAAAAATAGGTTCCGATAGGCGTTTCAATTATAGGTGCCGATAGGCATTTCAGATATACCTTCCGATTGGCATTTTAAAAATAGGTGCCGATAGGCATTTTAGATGTAGTTTCCGATAGGCATTTCAAAAATAGGTGCCGATAGGCATTTCAGATATAGGTGCCGATAGGCATATCAGATATAGTTGCCGATAGGCATTTAAAATATAGGTGCCGATAGGCATTTCAAATATAGGTGTCGATCGGCATTTCAGATATAAATGCCGTAGGGCATTTCAGATATAGGTGCCGATAGGCATTTCTGATGTGGTTGCCGATAGGCATTTCAAATATAAATGCTGATAGGCATTTCAGATGTAGTTTTCGATAGGCATTTCAAAAATAGGTGCCGATAGGCATTTGAGATATAGGTGCCGATAGGCACTTCAGATATAGTTGCCGATTGGCATTTTAAAAATAGGTGCCGATAGGCATTTTAGATATAGAAGCCGGTAGGCATTTCAAATATAGGCGCCGATAGGCATTCCAGATATGGTTGCCAGTAGTGCATTTATGAGAGAGCAGTGTCCCTCCGGCCCTCCAGTTGAAGCCCAACCCAGTTTGGAGTGGGGATAGAACTTGCTATGAAAACTTGCTCGCATGCACATGTTGAAATATGGTAGTCGTTACGTCTGCGACGTCTGTTTGGTCTTATTCCTCCACTTTTCGCGTAAAGGGAGGGGGACGTACGCTTATAAGCCGCCGCCACCGACTTCACTGGTTGTTTTTTTTCCATAAAAATATGGCCGCTTTGAAAACGTGACGTATGAAAGGTTCGAGCCACCCGACGCCGCCGCCCGCACTCACAACACACGCAGAGAGAGATACACACACACACACACACACACACACAGCAATTAACGTTTCGCACACGTTGACTGACTGACTGTTGACGCTGGCCTGAAGTACTTACAATGTTGACACCTACGCGATGCAGTATGTATACGGAATGTTTTATAATAACGTGGTCCATTTTTTTCCGACACCGAATATATACTCCCAGGACACATATACAGACACACCAAACAGACACCAAACAGACACCAAACAGACACCAAACAGACACCAAAGAGACACCAAACAGACACCAAACAGACACCAAAGAGACACCAAAGAGACACCAAACAGACACCAAACAGACACCAAAGAGACACCAAAGAGACACCAAAGAGACACCAAAGAGACACCAAAGAGACACCAAAGAGACACCAAAAAGACGCCAAAAACACACACGCAACTCTGAAATATAAAAGTATTTTTTTAAATTTTAATAAAAACAATTAAAATATGTTTTAAAATATTTGTTAAAAGAGAAGCAGTACAATGTTAATAATTGCTTAAAATCTAACTCTGAAATATAAAAGTATTTTTTTTAATTTTAATAAAAACAATTAAAATATGTTTTAAAATATTTATTTAAAGAGAAGCAGTACAATGTTAATAATTGCTTAAAATCTAAATCTGAAATATAAAAGTATTTTTTTTAATTTTAATAAAACAATAAAAATACATTTTAAAATATTTATTAAAAGAGAAGCAGTACAAATGTTAATAATTGTTTAAAATCTAAGATTCAGTCAATATCGTTAGGAATAAAGAAATCGTTGACGCTTATCTAAATACATATTATAAAATAATTTCACTGTATTTGAATGGGAAACGTACGAACGCAATAGACTATCAACAATGTTCTTCAGCTCCAACAGACTTTCCCATTCACTTTTTGATATTATCAAAGAAATGCAAGTATTTGATCTCTTAAATTTTAAATGTTTAATTTTCTTTAAATAAACTTCTTTAATTTCCACATCTCCGCCGATCACTGAATAAAAACCTTTGTGAGCGTCATCGCTAAAATACTTATTTATATGACTACACAACAACATTAGAGCAAACCAATCTATTTGATCGATAAAAATACTACACCTCGATTTCACATCTCTCAGTTCGAGTTTAGCTTGAAAATCTTGAGGAGAAGAAGAAGAAGCGGGTAACCAACCAACGTTTATGTATTTAGTTCGTTTCTCATCAAAGAAAAAAATGTTTTGCACTAACAGTTTTGTTTCCGAAGGTTTTGTTGTTGCTGTTGTCACATGCTGAACAGACGCTGATGATGGTGATGACGCTGTTGTAGCAGCACTTCTAAAGTCGATCTCGCGCACTAACGGAAACTCTACAATGTCCTCACCCCTAGGCTCCTCCACTTCTCCCTCGTTCGTGTTCATCCGCACGATGCTGTTGTTGTTGTCATTAGAGTAAAACTGGAATATATTAGGAGTAGCCATGTGTGTGTGTTGTTTCAACATTGTACGCTTACTGAGAGAGAGAGATACCGGTCTGTTTTCTTTTCAATAGCGCTCTAAAACAGTCTTCTTCTTCTTCTTGTTCTTGTTTTTGTTGTTGTTAACCCCCACCAATTTAGAGTCTCTGACGCGGTCACCGACGGCGATGTCGTCTCTTAATTCTCTTCTTATGAAATCATCCGTGTCCGTGACTTTGTCTTCTGGCTCAATTTTTAAATTTTGTTGTAGTTTTTGCACGAGACAGTAGATGTCTTTTTGTAAATTTACATCAGTCTTCAAAAGTTTCAACCGTACCAAACAGGTGTATATTTTGTTGTAGAGATTGTCCAAGGTTTGTTTATCGGTGACGTGGAGCAAAAAGACCTTTATGCAATGTGTATTTTTGATAAACACAGTGAAAACTATACGACTGTCGTCTAAAACAAATCGCACGTGACGAGGATCCATTTTTAAAAATCTTATACCCTCATTCCAGGGAATGGGTGTTTGCTGTACAACGTTATTTTTATCGAAAGTAAATCCCCATTCTTCTAGTTTTCGTTTCTCGTCTGCAGTGAGATTTGAAAAACGTCTGCTCTGATTGAACAACTCTACGCCGAGAATTTCTTCTAGAGTAGTCGTCGGTGAGCAGCTTGGCACAAAACCAACACTCCAAAGATTATTATCAACACCGCCAACACAGTCATAATCACTTGTACTTTGCATTTTTTGTTAAAGACTGAATAATTTAAAAATAACTTTGTCTTATATACATTATTCAAATCCTCACTCCCCCACCATAATGTTTGCACAGCAACCGTCTTTGTTTTATTTATTTAGATATTTTTGCAGCTTGAGTACATTTATGCATGCGCAATTGTTATTAAAAAAATGTTACGTTTGAACGCAGATTACACACGATTTTATTATTAATTAACGAATTATTATTAATTTCAAAAAAAAAAAAACATTTTACTACCCTATACTAGACAATTTATGAAAAAAAAAAAAACAATTTTTTGAGCCCATCATTACAATGGAATAAATTTCCTTACCTTTGCCGCCGCCTCCAGTATCAAATCCGGAAATTCTTTTCCGTATGTCCTCAGTTTTAAGACGTTTTTATATGCGCAGTTGCTATCAAATTTTGTATTATTGTGCAGTTCGCACATGATTTCATTTTCAATTGAGTGTGGCGGCAAGGGTAATATTTTTAATGCGGGGCATTTTGAATCTAAATCTACATAAAGTAAATCAGGCCCGTTCTTTTTTAGAAATCTTTGTTTTTGGAGTCCTTTAACTAAAATTAGAGATGAACCTTTAAAAATGTTTGTCAGTTGTTTATTTAGTTCACGATAGTCAATGTTGCCATAGTTCCAGTCGAGACCGTTTATTCTACTTTTATTGTAAGCATTCTGTTTTCTATACTTTTCATCGAGGCAGCGTTTCTCGTACGGCGGCTCAAACACAATACATTGTGGTATACTGCCACTAAACAGTTCACAATAGGCCAATTCCTTTGCAAAATATTCATGCTCGTTACCGACAACGAATTGAATATCGCACACTCCAATTTTTAATGCCATATTGCTTTTTTAACGTTTAAAATGTTTTATAAATTTTATAAATTTTTAGAGTACACACTCACTATTGTTGAATAAATTTAACTATTAACTTCAGCTTGAAGAGAGACGCTTTTTATAGCATAATTTTTTGATGTTGGGGAGAGAATTGTAGGAAGTATTTTAGTTTTGCATAAACAAAAAGATGCAATTTGATGGTAAACAACTTTACGTCATATAAAATCAAGGTTTGTTTGTGAGACTGAATTAAAGGTAGTTGTCGTGAGATTAATGCACACCGTCAGAAAACTTCCTGATAACCATAATATGACTGCATGATCATTTTTTTAATAGTGCATTGTTTACAGTGTGGGATTAAGGACAACGCGGGGGTCTGTAGCAAATTCTGTCAAGGGGCTTTTGGTTTTGCTTTAAGTTCTCAAGTTTAGGATATTAAACAGAACAAAACTGTTACAAATGAACTTTTCTGGATTTAATATAAGACAAAAAAAAATAGAGATAATACTTTCAAAATAGACTTCTTTAAGCAAATCATGCTTTCTATATTCAACAAAGTGTGTGTGTGTGTGAGAGAGAGAGAGAGAGAGAGAGAGAGATGATTAAGGCGTTCTTGAATCCACCATGTTTTCTAATTCATTTTAATGTTCGCCACTGCAAAATTTATTGTATTGAATAATGAGTAATAAAAAATAATAAGGTCCCCCCAAATTCGCGATGTCCATATCATTTGCTACTCTTGCTATATGGCTAATCCGACACTGATTACATATAAATGCTGTTGTTCATTCTTATGCAAAAATTTAAAAAATTGCATAGACGTGCCTGCCTTGAAAGTCTCTGTGTAAATCTAAAGTGCAATGTACGTAAATTATCTTGCTAATCTGAGCTGCATCGCTTTGTTTGAAATCGTTCTTTGTTTATCAATAACTATATATATCTCAAATTTTTAAAAATTGCATAGACGTGCCTGCCTTGAAAGTCTCTGTGTAAATCTAAAGTGCAATGTACGTGAATTATCTTGCTAATCTGAGCTGCAACGCTTTGTTTGAAATCGTTCATTGTTTATCAATAACTATATCTGGGGTAAGTGGGTAAAAAGTCATATGTTCACTTTGGAAGATTTTACAGGAGAGCACTTTTTAATTTTTAAGGCATATATTACTTTTTTTAAACTGTGGGATATTTGTATATGTGATATGGGTAAATATTATACTGGTTAACATTAAAAAAATGAAAATTAACTACGATTAAAATGATTTTTGTGGATAATAATTAATTATGACTTTATGCTCAATTTTCTTTGGGCGAGTAAAATGTTATAACTTGACTTATCTAGTTTTACCTGTGTTAGTATTTTCAAAATAGTTCGCGTTTTAATTGTGTAAAAGGTCTCTAACCGAGTTCACAGAAAAAAAGAAACGAGGAAAAAAGCATAAGTAGATTTAATGCTTTATGCACGAACTGACACTAAATCCATACATATGAACATCAAATTGATTAAGTCAAATTGTTACTTTAAGCACGAGCACAAAAAACTAAAATAAGTACGGTAATAACGTCACATTTCGACTTATGATTTGGTGGAGTTTGGCATTTGTAGTTTATTGACACATATGATTTTATGTATAAAAAAAACGTTGGTAAGAAAGTGGTTTACACTTATGATCTTTTACCCGAATAACTATTTGATTTCTGGAAATTTATAGGTCTAATAAAGACATATTTAAAAAATTACGACATATGACCTTTTACTCGCCTACCCCAGATATATATCTCAAATTTTAAAAAATTGCATAGACGTGCCTACCTTGAAAGTCTCTGTGTAAATCTAAAGTGCAATGTACGTAATTTGCCTTGGTAATCTGAGTTGCAACGTTTTGTTTGAAATACTCCTTTTTTCTAACTTGTAATGTTGAAAGTTGAGTTCTTTGTTTATTAACGACTATATATATCCCAAGTGATTTAAACATCACAGTTCTCTCTTGTACGTGTTCGTAAATGGAGATAATTTTACACAACTCCACACAGTTCGGTATTATAACAATTTTGGTTAATTTGAAAGTGATACAGTGCGCAGATGTTGATGTAAATACATTTCATATCGTTCGAGTGACATTTAATTCAAAAAATTCTTTAACAATTACTTTAAAATATAATTGTACTGAATTTCAAGTTGAACATATATTTCACGACCAGACAGTTCACGAACTTTTCACTATAGACCCCTCGTCGACAAAATATCTCGAAGTGTGTGTTTCAAATCAGCAGAGAACTCAAAATTTTTACTTTAAACGAAAATTGCATCATTTTGTCGAAATTTCATCGGTTGAAGAGGAAATTCAACACTATAAACGTGAAGTGTACGAGTCAAATTTACTGTTGAGTCAAAAATATTTATACAACTACATATCAATCCACAAAAAAGTAAATATCGAGAGGGCTTATAAGGTAAAACATTTTTTATTTTAATAATTTTGTTTACATGCATGCAGTGCACGGTTTATATGTATGTACATTTTTTTTAATTATTACTTTTGTTTTTGCAGATGGACAAATTCAATAAGATTGGAAACTGTGAAAGTAACACCGATCATAATGAACAATTTCGTAAAATTAGCGATCTAATCATAAACAAAAAATACGAAATCAAAAAAATCCATACAATGAATACGAAATACGGACCTAAAATAATAATAAATCTTTCGGAAGAGAATGGTGTATTTTTCTTACCAGCCAGATTCCAGAAAATGAGCAATACTGAAAAAGAGGAATTGATGAAAATGAAAAAAATATCATTTATATACAAGGGTGAAAAGATCATTGGAAAATATAATAATAAGACATCGATAGTAAATTTTTTAGAAAATGATCAAGAAGAAGAATGTGTAGAGGAATCGGATGAGAACGAAGATGAAGAAGAACCAAAAAAGAAAAAAAAGAAAACTTCCACCCCCACAACCGCCAACGTCTAATTTTTCTTCTTCTTCTTTGTTTTTGCAGATGGACAAATTCAATAAGATTGGAAACTGTGAAAGTAACACCGATCATAATGAACAATTTCGTAAAATTAGCGATCTAATCATCAACAAAAAATACGAAATCAAAAAATCCATACAATGAATACGAAATACGGACCTAAAATAATAATAAATCTTTCGGAAGAGAATGGTATATTTTTTTTACCAGCCAGATTCCAGAAAATGAGCGATACTGAAAAAGAGGAATTGATGAAAATGAAAAACATATCATTTATATACAAGGGTGAAAAGATCATTGGAAAATATAATAATAAGACATCGATAGTAAATTTTTTAGAAAATGATCAAGAAGAATGTGTAGAGGAATCGGATGAGAACGAAGATGAAGAAGAACCAAAAAAGAAAAAAAAGAAAACTTCCACCCCCACAACCGCCAACGTCTAATTTTTCTTCTTCTTCTTTGTTTTTGCAGATGGACAAATTCAATAAGATTGGAAACTGTGAAAGTAACACCGATCATAATGAACAATTTCGTAAAATTAGCGATCTAATCGTCAACAAAAAATACGAAATCAAAAAATCCACACAATGAATACGAAATACGGACCTAAAATAATAATAAATCTTTCGGAAGAGAATGGTATATTTTTTTTACCAGCCAGATTCCAGAAAATGAGCGATACTGAAAAAGAGGAATTGATGAAAATGAAAAACATATCATTTATATACAAGGGTGAAAAGATCATTGGAAAATATAATAATAAGACATCGATAGTAAATTTTTTAGAAAATGATCAAGAAGAATGTGTAGAGGAATCGGATGAGAACGAAGATGAAGAAGAACCAAAAAAGAAAAAAAAGAAAACTTCCACCCCCCCCCCAACCGCCTTTTCAGAACCTACTAAAGAGAGAGATGTTATCTAAATGTACCTATAATAAATACTGTGTACTATTGCGCTCTCATAGATTATGATAATGTAATATATTTTTTAATAAAGACAGATTGAAAAATAAATACTCAAAAATGTTTACGTGTAGTGTATGCAAAAAGGTTTTCACACAGCGGAGATATAGACAGAAACATCTTAAAATTCATGACAAAACCGAAATTTCGGAGTGTATTGTATGTGGTGAATATTTTAAAAGAACCGATAACATGAAACGTCATTTGGCAAGGGCGCATTCTATAAAAAAACGTGTAGTTTCTAAAGAAGATAACATTTCTCAAATGGACTATGAGGGTGTTGCATCTACTAGTAAACGGGTCAGCAGTAGTGAACGTGAAAGTGGGTCAGTGAAACGAGTTAGAAACGAACAATTATGTGAAGTCTGCGGTATTCTGGTACCCTCTAAAGGGTTGCTCGGACACAGAAACAGCACTTTACATAAAGAAAACTCGTTTATGACTCTTCGCAAAAACATAGAAGTTTGCAAGTCAGCCTTTAAAAAACGTATTTGTTCGTATAAAATTAATAATAACAACAAGTCAAATTTAGATGTAAAGCTCTTTTTACAATCGGTCAAATCCGACATAGTCGACTTGCTCGTGCTCTGTTTGGAGCGTCATATAGCTTTAAAATTCAATTTAGAACTATTTGCAGACTTCTATAAGGTGAACGCTTACGATGGTGAAAGGCAGGAGAAGGAGAAGCAGAACAACGATGCGATGATGTACGAACTGAAATCGTTTAATTCAAAAAGCCTAGTGCTTACTCAGGGCAGTGATCCGCCTACTGTCTATGGTGAAATGGCTGTTAAGATTGTAAAGAAAACAGAAGAATTTCAGGAGGTTCAAAGCGGTTGGGCGATAGGGCAGATACGCTATATAGAATTAAACATAAGTAAGTACAATCCATTGCGAGGTTCCAGCTTCATAGAACTGCCTTGGAAAATTCTCAAAAAGCAAGCCGTGGTGAATGTTGAAAACGATGATAACGCCTGCTTTGCTTGGAGTTTAATGGCTGCATTATACCAAGTGAAAAATAATCCACACCGCACAGCATCGTATGCGCATTACGATACGGTGTTAAATTTTAAAAACATAAACTTTCCACTGAGAATTAAAGATGTGTGCAAGTTTGAGAGACAAAATCTTAGTATAAGTGTAAATGTATATGGATTGAATGAAAACAATGAATTAATTATCTTGTACGTTACTAATAATAGAAAATCTAATCATGTGAATGTATTGTATTTATGTAATGATGAAGGTAAGACGCACTATGCATGGATTAAACACCTATCGCGTTTAATTAGCAGTCAGTTGACCGCGCACAATGGCCAAATCTATCTATGCGATGGGTGTTTGATTTTATTTCCCAATATGTTTAAGCTGCAAAGACACCAGGAGCAGGATTGCGGTAGGGTTCGTGTATCTTTGCCTACAGCTGACATTGTGATGGATCGTCTGGGCAGGTGCGTACCAGGTAACATAGTTCAATTTAAAAATTATGAAAGAACAATGACAGTTCCATTCGTTATTTATTGTGATTCAGAGAGTTATTTGGAGCCGATTTTCGGCTGTACGCCCGATTCATCTAAATCATACGTTCAGTCGTTGCAAAAACATACACCCTACAGCTTTGGTTACTACATAAAGTGTTCCTATGACGACGCATTGTCTACATACCGTTCAATTCGAAACAGTCGTTGCGTAGAAGAATTCATAGATATGCTAGTGGCCGACGTCCGACGACTGGCTAAAATATCACAGACGGTGGTACCAATGCGTCGTCTGGAAGCCGACGAGCGTCAACAAATCTATTCGGCCACAGTCTGCAACATATGCGGTGATAAATTCACCGAAAATGACGTTTGTGGGAAGAAAAATGTTGTTTTAGATCACAATCACCTGACGGGCGAGCCCAACGGATTGACTCATAACGCGTGTAATATAAATTATAAGGTTCCCAAGTTTGTACCGATATTTTTCCATAATCTAGACTATGACGTTCATTTGTTTATTGTCAAGTTGGCTGAGAAATACAAGCGAATCTCCGCAATTCCATTGACCAAGGAAAAGTACATTTCATTGTCTGTTAAAATTCCTATTGATGACGAGAACGAGGACGACCACGACGACAACGACTGCGGTGACGGCGATGACGAAAACGTTGACGACTACTATAGTGACAAAGACACTAAAAATAAAAGAACCGTAGAGTTGAGATTTCTAGATTCTTTTAGATTTCTCTCGTGTAGTATTGACAAAATTGCAAAGACTCTAGCCGACGACGAGTGTTTGGAAATGCGTAAACTCTTTACTTGCGATGAACATTTCAAATTGTTGAGACGCAAAGGGCACTTTCCCTACAGCTATGTAGATTCACTGGCAAAACTCGACGAGACTAACTTGCCAAACAGTAAAGAGTTTGCAAACAACATCAACCGCGATCAGGTTAGTGAAAATTATCAACACGCTCTCAACGTTTGGCAAACATTTAACTGCACCACACTTGGACACTATAGTGACATTTATCTAAAGACGGACGTGATGATTTTGGTGGACGCCTTTGAAAAATTTAGATACGCTACAAAATCCCATTACGGGCTTGATCCAGCACATTACTTTACATTGCCGGGGTTAAGCTGGGACTGTATGTTAAAATTTACTCGCATAAATCTCGAATTGATAACAAATATTGACATGCTCCATTTTATTAAACACGGACTTAGAGGGGGGATCAGTCAGTGCTCTATGCGCTATTGTGAAGCTAATCACAAATATATGCAAACATATGATAAAAAAAAACCTTCGTCTTACATTGTATACTTGGATTGTAATAATCAGTATGGGTGGAGCTTGTCTCAAGCTATACCCTATGGCGGCTTTCAATGGCTGCCCGAAAGCGAAACTGAACATTTCGACTTTGAAAGCATAGCATTAGACGCAGACGAAGGTTGTTTTTTAGAAGTGGACTTACAATACCCTGAAAGTTTACACGACCTACACAAAGACTTGCCGTTTTGCGCTCAGCAGGAAGTGCCATCCGGTTCAAAATCTAAACAAACTAAACTTTTAGCTACGTTGACTGATAAACACAAATACATTTTACACTATAGAAACTTGCAACAGTGCGTACGACACGGCTTACGCGTTACAAAAATACACCGCGTGTTGACATTTAAACAACGCAACTTTTTGAAACCCTATATCGACACCAACACCGATCTCCGCAAGCTGGCCACCTCTGATTTTGAAAAGGACATGTACAAACTCTTCAACAATGCCATTTTTGGTAAGAGCGTTGAAAGCGTCGAGAAGCGCATCGATATTAAACTAATTAGCCAGTGGAAAAGTAGCGGTAAAAACTTGGATGCAGAAACGCTAATCAGTCGACCGAATTTTCATTCAATCAGTGTATTTAATGAGAATTTTGTCGCTATACAACTGAGACGTCTTTGTGTCAAGTATGATAAACCAAATTATATAGGTCTAGCCGTACTTGACATTTCAAAAACAATAATGTATGATTTTTTGTATGCTTACATGAAACCGAAATATGGTGATAGTGTCCGCCTGTGCTACACGGACACAGATTCGTTCTTGTTTGAAGTTTTTACAGAGGATTTTTACGGTGACATCAAGGATGACTTGCGCGAGCGGTTCGACACCTCTAATTTTCCAGTGGACAACCCTTACGCTCTACCGTTGGTGAATAAAAAAGTCTTGGGAAAATTTAAATTTGAAGTTACAGATAACATTAAGAAATTTGTCGGATTGCGATCGAAATTGTACGCATATTTGACAGACAAGACTTGTGCTAACGGTACCGACGTCGCAACCACCACCACCCATGCTGAATGTTGTAATCATTCGACGTGCGACTATGATGAAAATGCACAGGGAAGTTGCTTTAAGAAAAGCAAAGGAGTTAAAAAGGATGTCGTCGCCGCGTTCAAGTTTCGTGATTATTTACGGTGTTTACATAGTAAAAATAGTCTAATGTGTAAAATGTGCGTGTTCAAATCGATCAAACATGAGGTTTATACTCAACAAATCAATAAGATCGGTTTGAGCGCGCACGATGACAAGCGTTTTCTAATTTCGGGAACGCACGATACTCTGCCCTGGGGACATTATAAAATTAAAAAGTAATATTTTCTATTGTATTCTATTGTTTTATATTAATTCTAAGTTTATTAAAATATTGTATTCATTAATATATATAATAAATGCTATTTTTAATTTGAAAAAAAAAACTCTCTCTTGTTTTTTCTTTGAATTTTCAGATTGATTAAATTGAAGGGACTCGAACCCTGCAGACGTTCTTTACATTAAAAGTTCAACGATCTTCCAACTGAGCTATGTAGGCTGCACGCAATGGTGACTAGACTAAAAGGGGTGGTGAAAAGAGTATAAATATAAGGCACGAGTACTCAGTATTGTCAGTGTAGTGTTCTTTTCACTAAAGTGAAAACGGTGAATAATTGCTTAGCAGCAGCATTTAACGTGAGCAGAGAGAGAGAGAGAGAGAGGAAATTATATTTATTTTTTAATCAATTTTGTGGAAAAGTTTGCTTTCGCAAAGAAGTTGAGATAAATAGAAAAAAAAACACTTTTCTCTTTTTTTCAAACAAAATAAATTTAGTGAGTGTGGCACACTCTACTCTTAATCCTTAAAAGCACAATGAATATTTTATTATTATTAGTATTGGTGTTGTATTCGAATGTCTATGCAGATAAGAATGAATACGTGTTTGACTATCTAAATAAGTATGGTTTTGTAGAAAATAGCAGTTTAGACGCAAATAACACACTTGTGGACATTGAACAAAAAGCATTAATAGATTTTCAGGATTTTTATAATATACATAGAGACGGTGTGGCAAACGAAGAAACTTTAAAATTAATGAATAAATCCAGGTGTGGTGTAAAAGATAACCCTTTTCACTATAGTATTCACACATCAAAATGGAATAAAACCAATCTATCGTGGTATTTTGCTGGCGGTACAAGCGAAGTTAAGCAACTTGCGGAAAAAGCTTTTGAAGCCTGGGCCAACATATCTAATTTGAAATTTACATATGCATTTAACAATGCAAATATTGTAATTTCATTTGCAGACAGACCTCTAAAACACAGTAATGATGCAAGTTGTATGTGCGGTGAATGTACATCTTATTTTGATGGTCGAGGGGGCTCATTAGCGCACGCTTTCTTACCTACATACGACAACAAATGTAGGGAAGTGCATTTAGACACATCTGAGAATTGGTATTATGGACTCGATAAGGCACCAGGCAATCAGACAAGTTTGTACTCTGTTTTATTACACGAAATCGGTCACACTTTAGGCTTGGAGCATTCTAGACATAACGAATCAATAATGTACGCTGTTTATCAAAATACAATTGTTTTAGCTGACGATGATAGTTTCGGTGTTCAGAGACTGTATGGACACAAAACAAAAAAACCTACAACTCCTATTTATCCACCTATTGCAAGCAGTCCACCTCCACCTACACAGTCGACAACAACTAAATCAGAACACTCACCATCGGTGAAACCGCCTTTACCGCCCGCAAATCCATCATTAAATTCCGATTTGTGTAATGTACGCGATGCGATCAATACGTTTCTGATTGTTAACAGTCGCTTGTATATATTTCATAAAAGAAATGTTTGGTATATTGATTTGAAAAGTGGACTCCTCAAACGAGAATCTAAACTGATAACTGACTATTTAAAATTTTTACCGCAAGATTTTGAAGAAATATCACACATTTCTCAAAGATCCAACGGCGAAGTAATTATCGTAGTCAACGATTTGTTTTATGTAATGACCGTTCCGGACTTTAAGGTGAATGCTGTTTATAACGGTGTCTCCCTTGAATATTTAGGCGTGGGGAAAAGTAAGAAAATTAATTCTATTTTCACTACTTACTCCGGACAGACGTTTATATTTTACGATAATGAGTTATACGTCGAGCTAGACGTGTGTTCATTGTCGGTGAAAAAACATGGACAGATTTCAGAGCGATTTACCAACTTACCTACCGATGTAAATAAGGCATTTAGATACACAAACGGGCTGCTATATTTTTTCTATAAAAATTATTATGTTGAATTTAACGAGTTCTCCAACACACTAGTTAAAGCAAACAAGTTTAATTTATCGGTGTTTGGAGTCAATTGTGGGGTTATTGAAGAAATTAAAACACTACTTTATAAGCTCATGCAACTTGAAACATACAAGTAAAAAGGAAAAAAACTCTATAATTTTCAATTCTGACGATGATGACTAGACTCACACACACACACACACACTATTAATAGACTATAGATAGAATGCGTTTTCTGTGTAAATCACCATATGCAGTGACATTATTGTCACGATAAAAATCATCTAAAGGACACACACACACACACACATCTACCCACTTATATTATGATAATAATAGTTTTTTTACTATAAAAGAAAAAAATAGTAGCAATGGTGGAATCGGTTTAAAGTCGTTTTTTTTTTTTTTTTTTTTAATTTTTTAATTTATAAATTTAAACAGCTAGAAGCGACAGACGTCTCATCGTAAACAAAAAAGATTTCTTACAAAAATCTCAAATTTTGAAAAATAAAAAAGTTATAGGCATTTGTGTAAAAAGACCCGTCCCACCACCATATCGACCCGTTACTCCCACCACATCCTTGAAAACATCCTTTTCTAAAGTGTCCTTAAAAAGTAAATACCTATTCGTTAAAAAAAATTTTTCCCGAAATTATTTTTCCAAATTTTCAAAAATTTTCCGGGCACTATTCTTCACCGTCAAATATTAAACACATATGGTCTCTTGAAGAATTGGTGAAAAACGAAAATTTAGTTCTCGCGCAGAAAGATGTGCGGTTACAATTTTATATATCATGAAATCACTCAATAAGACAAATATTACTTAATTAATCGATTATCTATTAATTAAAAAATAAATACAGTCTATCACAAAAACAATAATATCTAATAGAGCGTTATTATGATTTAAAAAAAATCTTACCTTAGACAAAAATAACACAGCATTTGCGTACATTTTTTAAAACATACACCAGTTTTTAAACTGTTGAGCGTCTATAATAACTAATTATTACAACATCTCATTATCTAATTTTAAATGATATTTAATGAAAAACAACAATTTTAAGTCACTTTTATATTTAATAATGTTTATATACACAAATATATTATATAAAAACATTGACCTACAGATATGACCTAGACATTTAATATACTACAGTATTAAAGCATGAGACATGACCACGAATTCTACACACCTTGAAGTTTAAGGATGGGAATTTTATTATTTTAGTTGACTCTATCATATTTTTAAAAAAAACTTACAACTTATTTGGTAATTTAGAAAACATTTTAAGGGATTCAGAGAGGGCGTCTCTCAGTACACCCTACGTATGTGTGAACTTTATTTATTAGGGGTAGTTTACCCTGTAAATGAGGCGTTTTACGGATATACAAAAATTAATGTGTGTAAATTTCTTTGTTCTATGTGATATGTCCTCTCATAGCAAACATTTTTTGTATGACACATTTTTTTACTGTTCATATATTTCACCTAATATTTTCCAATTAAACATAAAAAATGTTTTTTCAATCCCTTAACACTTAACACTTAACATAGGATATATAATTTTGAAATTATTTCAAAAACGCTTCGACCGATTTTAACGTGGTTTTCACCATAAGATGCAGTTTGACTAGACGCATCTTTTACACTTTTACAATTATCATCAAAAAGTGAACGGAAAAAATTAGTATAATTTCCTTTAAAGGCCATTTTTATGGACAAGTTATATTTGCAAAAAAATCAATAATCCTTGGAAATGTAGCAGACAAGATAACCTGATCATTACCTCCGTCTATAGTAGCTCATTGCTAAGCTTTTTTTTGTGAATTTGATGAGTAAACATTATTATTAATTTTCACGAATACACGCTAACCAAAGAAAGAAAAAACTGTCGCTATTAAAATACACAAAACGCGTTAATGTATTGTAATTAAAAAAACTTTTTTTACCTATTACAGAAATAACACTGTCGCTATTAAAATACACAAAACGCGTTAATGTATTGTAATTAAAAAAACTTTTTTTTACCTATTACAGAAATAACAATCCTGTTAAACTTAATTATTTTCTATATAAAAGTCACATCGTAACACCCGAAAAATTTGTAATACAATGAATCTTTAGAACTTCTCACTATGCGTTTATATTTGAACTTATTTTTCATTGACATACATTTTAATTGTTTAATTAACAAGTGAATTTTGTTTTGCTAAAAATATTCGGGTACATGGTCGCTTATTACGCGTTTATATTCAGACAACTTTCATTTTTTTTCACTTGACACAGATATTTTTATTTATTCACGTAACAAGCAAATTGTAATATATTATGCTATACTAAAGAATTAAGGTAGTTGTCGTGCTACAATATTGTCAAAAAGTTATAGATTATACGCGCCACAAAAGTATACTAGCTTGTAACTAATCTATTTGCACGCAAGACTGTACCCGTGGAAACGTAACCCATACAGAATTCATATTATGCGTGTATACTTTTCTATAAATTGTTGAACTTTAAACAGTTATCAATAGATAATTAGACGGTCAAAGAACGTTTCTTATTTTTTAAACTCATAACAATGTATTGAAAGACTGTCAGTTTATGAAAAGTTTCTGACAGTTAGTTGTTTTTTTTTTATAAATAAGAAACTGGTTTAGAGAAGTGTGCTGAGATCATATACAATCAATGTTAATTATCCATTTTTAATTGAATTTATCTCGGATTATATACGCTCGATCGACTTCAAATTTTCAGGTTAATTTTATTATCATGTCTCCCTTTATAAGTATACAAAAATTAAAAATTTTTCTGACGGTGTGCATTAATCTCACGACAACTACCTTTAATTCAGTCTCACAAACAAACCTTGATTTTATATGACGTAAAGTTGTTTACCATCAAATTGCATCTTTTTTGTTTATGCGAAACTAAAATACTTTCTACAATTCTCTCTTCAACTTCAAAAAAATTATGCTATAAAAAGCGTCTCTCTTCAAGCTGAAGTTAATAGTTAATCGCATTGATGGAGTAAATTAGATTTAAGCAATATCATTATTATTAACAATGTATCTTTTTTTACAATAAATATATTTAAAACGTATTTTACACGTCTTTTTATTAAAAAAACTACCTTGGGGATCTTTTATATTTTCAGAAACTATTTAATGTGTATGTGTGGGATGAAAAGTGCAGTGTTGAGTAAGGTTTACGATACAATAATGTAATGTTTTTTTACTATATATTATAACGGAGCGCGTCATCCGTTCACGTACATATAAACAGGTCAAATCACGTACCGTTCAATGTCAGGCGTTCCATACCATTCTTTGCATATTAATTTGTCTCTATTCAAAGCTTTACGAGTATATGCACGTATCATTGAAGACCGTATTGTATAATTTTGTTGATAAATCTTAATTCATAGCAATTACTAGAGTGAAAAATTCAATAATTAAATGTATTTATATTGTTTAAAATTAAAACTCATAATTAATGCAAAGTGTTAGAATACAAAAAAAGATAATCTTTTTTGTTTTGTATTATCGTGTATTTTATAAATGCTAAATGTTTTAGACGCTTGAATAAAAAACCCACATTGTTAGGTACGAAATGTGATATTCGACTTACCACCATGTAATATAAGATTATTACGAATTTGCTGAAATATTTATTTGTTTGAATAATTCTTAATGTTAAAAACCAGTTTCTGTTGTGTGTAGATATACTGCTGCATATATTACCATTGTCAACATTGTAAGATACCTCAGGCCAGCATCGGCAGTCAGTCAGTCAGTCAACGTGTGCGAAACGGTTATAATCTCTCTCCAGAGTCGGACTATATAAACGGAAAAGTTTCTTTTTTCTCGTTCAAGGAAAATGGTGTGTGTTTGTGCATGTCTGCTGTGTGTGTGTGTGTGTGTGTGTGTGTGTGTATCTCTCTCTGCGTGTGTTGTGAGTGCGGGCGGCGGCGGCGGGTGGCTCGAACCTTTCTTACGTCACGTTTTCAAAGCGGCCATATTTTTATGGAAAAAAAACAACCAGTGAAGTCGGTGGCGGCGGCTTATAGGCGTACGTCCCCCTCCCTTTACGCGAAAAGTGGAGGAATAAGACCAAACAGACGTCGCAGACGTAACGACTACCATATTTCAACATGTGCATGCGAGCAAGTTTTCATAGCAAGTTCTATCCCCACTCCAAACTGGGTTGGGCTTCAACTTGAGGGCCGGAGGGACACTGCTCTCTCATAAATACACTACTGTTGCCGATAGGCATTTCAAATATAGGTGCCGATAGGCATTTCAGATATAGTTGCCGATTGGCATTTTAAAAATAGGTGTCGATAGGCATTTCAGATATAGGTGCCGATTGGCATTTCAGATATAGTTGCCGATTGGCATTTTAAAAATAGGTGCCGATAGGCATTTCAGATATATAAGCCGATAGGCATTTCAGATGTAGTTGCCGATTGGCATTTTAAAAATAGGTGCCGATAGGCATTTTAGATGTAGTTTCCGATAGGCATTTCAAAAATAGGTGCCGATAGGCATTTTAGATATAGATGTCGATAGGCATATCAGATAAAGTTGCCGATAGGCATTTAAAATATATGTTCCGATAGGCATTTCAAATATAGGTGTCGACCGGCATTTCAGATATAAATGCCGAAAGGAATTTCAGATATAGGTGCCGATAGGCATTTCTGATGTGGTTGCCGATAGGCATTTCAAATATAGGTGCTGATAGGCATTTCAGATGTAGTTTTCGATAGGCATTTCAAAAATAGGTGCCGATAGGCATTTCAGATATAGGTGCCGATAGGCACTTCAGATATAGTTGCCGATTGGCATTTTAAAAATAGGCGCCGATAGGTATTTCAGATATAGAAGCCGATAGGCATTTCAATTATAGGCGCCGATAGGCATTCCAGATATGGTTGCCGATAGGCATTTCAAATATAGGTGCTGATAGGCATTTCAGATGTAGTTTCCGATAGGCATTTTAAAAATTGGTGCCGATAGGCATTTCAGATATAGGTGCCGATAGGCATTTGAGATATAGGTGCCGATAGGCACTTCAGATATAGTTGCCGATTGGCATTTTAAAAATAGGTGCCGATAGGCATTTTAGATATAGAAGCCGGTAGGCATTTCAAATATAGGTGTCGATAGCTATTTCAGATATGGTTGCCGATAAGCATTTCAAATAAAGGTGCTGATAGGCATTTCAGATGTAGTTTTCGATAGGCATTTCAAAAATAGGTGCCGATAGGCATTTCAGATATAGGTGCCGATAGGCACTTCAGATATAAATGCCGATTGGCATTTTAAAAATAGGTACCGATAGGCATTTCAGATATAGAAGCCGATAGGTATTTCAAATATAGGTGTCGATAGGCATTTCAGATATGGTTGCCGATAGGCATTTCAAATATAGGTGCTGATAGGCATTTCAGATGTAGTTTCCGATAGGCATTTCAAAAATAGGTGCCGATAGGCATTTCAGATATAGGTGCCGATTGGCATTTCAGATATAGTTGCCGATTGGCATTTCAGATATAGTTGCCGATTGGCATTTTAAAAATAGGTGCCGATAGGCATTTCAGATATAGAAGCCGATAGGGATTTCAAATATAGGTGTCGATAGCTATTTCAGATATGGTTGCCGATAAGCATTTCAAATAAAGGTGCTGATAGGCATTTCAGATGTAGTTTCCGATAGGCATTTCAAAAATAGGTGCCGATAGGCATTTCAGATATAGGTGCCGATAGGCATTTCAGATATAGTTGCCGATTAGCATTTTAAAAATAGGTGTCGATAGGCATTTCAGATATAGAAGCTGATAGGCAATTCAAATATAGGTACCGATAGGCATTCCAGATATGGTTGCCGATAGGGATTTCAAATATAGATGCCGATAGGCATTCCAGATATGGTTGCCGATAGGCATTTCAAATATAGGTGCTGATAGGCATTTCAGATGGAGTTTCCGATAGGCATTTCAAAAATAGTTGCCAATAGGCATTCCAAATATAGGTGCCGATAGGCATTTCAGATATAGTTGCCGATTGGTATTTTAAAAATATGTGCCGATAGGCATTTCAGATATAGAAGCCGATAGGCATTTCAAATATAGGTGCCGATAGGCATTCCAGAAATGGTTGCCGATAGGCATTTCAAATATAAGTGCTGATAATCATTTCTGATGTAGTTTCTGATAGGCATTTCAAAAATAGGTACCGATAGGCATTTCAGATTAAGGTGCCGATAGGCATGTCAGATAGAGTTGCCAATTGGCATTTTAAAAATAGGTGTCGATAGGCATTTCAGATATAGGTGCCGATAGGCATTTCAGATATAGTTGCCAATTGGCATTTTAAAAATAGGTGTCGATAGGCATTTCAGATATAGGTGCCGATTGGCATTTCAGATAAAGTTGCCGATTGGCATTTTAAAAATAGGTGCCGATAGGCATTTCAGATATATAAGCCGATAGGCATTTCAGATGTAGTTGCCGATTGGCATTTTAAAAATAGGTGCCGATAGGCATTTTAGATGTAGTTTTCGATAGGCATTTCAAAAATAGGTGCCGATAGGCATTTTAGATATAGATGTCGATAGGCATATCAGATAAAGTTGCCGATAGGCATTTAAAATATATATTCCGATAGGCATTTCAAATATAGGTGTCGACCGGCATTTCAGATATAAATGCCGAAAGGAATTTCAGATATAGGTGCCGATAGACATTTCTGATGTGGTTGCCGATAGGCATTTCAAATATAGGTGCTGATAGGCATTTCAGATGTAGTTTTCGATAGGCATTTCAAAAATAGGTGCCGATAGGCATTTGAGATATAGGTGCCGATAGGCACTTCAGATATAGTTGCCGATTGGCATTTTAAAAATAGGTGCCGATAAGCATTTTAGATATAGAAGCCGGTAGGCATTTCAAATATAGGCGCCGATAGGCATTCCAGATATGGTTGCCGATAGGCATTTCAGATATAGTTGCCAATTGGCATTTTAAAAATAGGTGTCGATAGGCATTTCAGATATAGGTGCCGCTAGGCATTTCAGATATAGTTGCCAATTGGCATTTTAAAAATAGGTGTCGATAGGCATTTCAGATATAGGTGCCGATTGGCATTTCAGATATAGTTGCCGATTGGCATTTTAAAAATAGATGCCGATAGGCATTTCAGATATATAAGCCGATAGGCATTTCAGATGTAGTTGCCGATTGGCATTTTAAAAAGAGGTGCCGATAGGCATTTTAGATATAGAAGCCGATAGATATTTCAAATATAGGTGTGGATAGGCATTTCAGATATGGTTGCCGATAGGCATTTCAAATATAGGTGCTGATAGTCATTTCAGATATAGTTTCCGATAGGCATTTCAAAAATAGGTTCCGATAGGCATTTTAGATATAGGTGCCGATAGGCATTTCAGATATACTTACCGATTGGCATTTTAAAAATAGGTGCCGATAGGCATTTTAGATATTGAAGCCGATAGGTATTTCAAATATAGGTGTGGATAGGCATTTCAGATATGGTTGCCGATAGGCATTTCAAATATAGGTGCTGATAGTCATTTCAGATGTAGTTTCCGATAGGCATTTCAAAAATTGGTTCCGATAGGCATTTTAGATATAGGTGCCGATAGGCATTTCAGATATACTTAAAGATTGGCATTTCAAAAATAGGTGCCGATAGGCATTTCAGATATAGGTGCCGATAGGCTTACCAGATATAGTTGCCGATAGGCATTTAAAATAAAAGTGCCGATAGGCATTTCAAATATAGGTGTCGATCGGCATTTCAGATATAAATGCCGAAAGGCATTTTAGATATAGGTGCCGATACGCATTTCTGATGTGGTTGCCGATAGGCATTTCAAATATAGGTGCTGATAGGCATTTCAGATGTAGTTTTCGATAGGCATTTCAAAAATAGGTGCCGATAGGCATTTCAGATATAGGTGCCGATAGGCACTTCAGATATAAATGCCGATTGGCATTTTAAAAATAGGTACCGATAGGCATTTCAGATATAGAAGCCGATAGGTATTTCAAATATAGGTGTCGATAGGCATTTCAGATATGGTTGCCGATAGGCATTTCAAATATAGGTGCTGATAGGCATTTCAGATGTAGTCTCCGATAGGCATTTCAAAAATAGGTGCCGATAGGCATTTCAGATATAGGTGCCGATTGGCATTTCAGATATAGTTGCCGATTGGCATTTCAGATATAGTTGCCGATTGGCATTTTAAAAATAGGTGCCGATAGGCATTTCAGATATAGAAGCCGATAGGGATTTCAAATATAGGTGTCGATAGCTATCTCAGATATGGTTGCCGATAAGCATTTCAAATAAAGGTGCTGATAGGCATTTCAGATGTAGTTTCCGATAGGCATTTCAAAAATAGGTGCCGATAGGCATTTCAGATATAGGTGCCGATAGGCATTTCAGATATAGTTGCCGATTAGCATTTTAAAAATAGGTGTCGATAGGCATTTCAGATATAGAAGCTGATAGGCAATTCAAATATAGGTACCGATAGGCATTCCAGATATGGTTGCCGATAGGGATTTCAAATATAGGTGCCGATAGGCATTCCAGATATGGTTGCCGATAGGCATTTCAAATATAGGTGCTGATAGGCATTTCAGATGGAGTTTCCGATAGGCATTTCAAAAATAGTTGCCAATAGGCATTCCAAATATAGGTGCCGATAGGCATTTCAGATATAGTTGCCGATTGGTATTTTAAAAATATGTGCCGATAGGCATTTCAGATATAGAAGCCGATAGGCATTTCAAATATAGGTGCCGATAGGCATTCCAGATATGGTTGCCGATACGCATTTCAAATATAAGTGCTGATAATCATTTCAGATGTAGTTTCTGATAGGCATTTCAAAAATAGGTACCGATAGGCATTTCAGATATAGGTGCCGATAGGCATTTCAGATAGAGTTGCCAATTAGCATTTTAAAAATAGGTGTCGATAGGCATTTCAGATATAGGTGCCGATAGGCATTTCAGATATAGTTGCCAATTGGCATTTTAAAAATAGGTGTCGATAGGCATTTCAGATATAGGTGCCGATTGGCATTTCAGATATAGTTGCCGATTGGCATTTTAAAAATAGGTGCCGATAGGCATTTCAGATATATAAGCCGATAGGCATTTCAGATGTAGTTGCCGATTGGCATTTTAAAAATAGGTGCCGATAGGCATTTTAGATTTAGTTTTCGATAGGCATTTCAAAAATAGGTGCCGATAGGCATTTTAGATATAGATGTCGATAGGCATATCAGATAAAGTTGCCGATAGGCATTTAAAATATATGTTCCGATAGGCATTTCAAATATAGGTGTCGAACGGCATTTCAGATATAAATGCCGAAAGGAATTTCAGATATAGGTGCCGATAGACATTTCTGATGTGGTTGCCGATAGGCATTTCAAATATAGGTGCTGATAGGCATTTCAGATGTAGTTTTCGATAGGCATTTCAAAAATAGGTGCCGATAGGCATTTGAGATATAGGTGCCGATAGGCACTTCAGATATAGTTGCCGATTGGCATTTTAAAAATAGGTGCCGATAGGCATTTTAGATATAGAAGCCGGTAGGCATTTCAAATATAGGCGCCGATAGGCATTCCAGATATGGTTGCCGATAGGCATTTCAGATATAGTTGCCAATTGGCATTTTAAAAATAGGTGTCGATAGGCATTTCAGATATAGGTGCCGCTAGGCATTTCAGATATAGTTGCCAATTGGCATTTTAAAAATAGGTGTCGATAGGCATTTCAGATATAGGTGCCGATTGGCATTTCAGATATAGTTGCCGATTGGCATTTTAAAAATAGGTGCCGATAGGCATTTCAGATATATAAGCCGATAGGCATTTCAGATGTAGTTGCCGATTGGCATTTTAAAAAGAGGTGCCGATAGGCATTTTAGATATAGAAGCCGATAGATATTTCAAATATAGGTGTGGATAGGCATTTCAGATATGGTTGCCGATAGGCATTTCAAATATAGGTGCTGATAGTCATTTCAGATATAGTTTCCGATAGGCATTTCAAAAATAAGTTCCGATAGGCATTTTAGATATAGGTGCCGATAGGCATTTCAGATATACTTACCGATTGGCATTTTAAAAATAGGTGCCGATAGGCATTTTAGATATTGAAGCCGATAGGTATTTCAAATATAGGTGTGGATAGGCATTTCAGATATGGTTGCCGATAGGCATTTCAAATATAGGTGCTGATAGTCATTTCAGATGTAGTTTCCGATAGGCATTTCAAAAATTGGTTCCGATAGGCATTTTAGATATAGGTGCCGATAGGCATTTCAGATATACTTAAAGATTGGCATTTCAAAAATAGGTGCCGACAGGCATTTCAGATATAGGTGCCGATAGGCTTACCAGATATAGTTGCCGATAGGCATTTAAAATAAAAGTGCCGATAGGCATTTCAAATATAGGTGTCGATCGGCATTTCAGATATAAATGCCGAAAGGCATTTTAGATATAGGTGCCGATACGCATTTCTGATGTGGTTGCCGATAGGCATTTCAAATATAGGTGCTGATAGGCATTTCAGATGTAGTTTTCGATAGGCATTTCAAAAATAGGTGCCGATAGGCATTTCAGATATAGAAGCCGATAGGTATTTCAAATATAGGTGTCGATAGGCATTTCAGATATGGTTGGCGATAGGCATTTCAAATATAGGTGCTGATAGGCATTTCAGATGTAGTTTCCGATAGGCATTTCAAAAATAGGTGCCGATAGGCATTTCAGATATAGGTGCCGATTGGCATTTCAGATATAGTTGCCGATTGGCATTTCAGATATAGTTGCCGATTGGCATTTTAAAAATAGGTGCCGATAGGCATTTCCGATATAGAAGCCGATAGGGATTTCAAATATAGGTGTCGATAGCTATTTCAGATATGGTTGCCGATAAGCATTTCAAATAAAGGTGCTGATAGGCATTTCAGATGTAGTTTCCGATAGGCATTTCAAAAATAGGTGCCGATAGGCATTTCAGATATAGGTGCCGATAGGCATTTCAGATATAGTTGCCGATTAGCATTTTAAAAATAGGTGTCGATAGGCATTTCAGATATAGAAGCCGATAAGCATTTCAAATATAGGTACCGATAGGCATTCCAGATATGGTTGCCGATAGGGATTTTAAGTATAGGTGCCGATAGGCATCCCAGATATGGTTGCCGATAGGCATTTCAAATATAGGTGCTGATAGGCATTTCAGATGGAGTTTCCGATAGGCATTTCAAAAATAGGTGCCGATAGGCATTTCAAATATAGGTGCCGATAGGCATTTCAGATATAGTTGCCGATTGGTATTTTAAAAATATGTGCCGATAGGCATTTCAGATATAGAAGCCGATAGGCATTTCAGATATAGTTGCCAATTGGCATTTTAAAAATAGGTGTCGATAGGCATTTCAGATATAGGTGCCGATTGGCATTTCAGATATAGTTGCCGATTGGCATTTTAAAAATAGGTGCCGATAGGCATTTCAGATATATAAGCCGATAGGCATTTCAGATGTAGTTGCCGATTGGCATTATAAAAATAGGTGCCGATAGGCATTTTAGATGTAGTTTCCGATAGGCATTTCAAAAATAGGTGCCGATAGGCATTTTAGATATAGATGTCGATAGGCATATCAGATAAAGTTGCCGATAGGCATTTAAAATATATGTTCCGATAGGCATTTCAAATATAGGTGTCGACCGGCATTTCAGATATAAATGCCGAAAGGAATTTCAGATATAGGTGCCGATAGGCATTTCTGATGTGGTTGCTGATAGGCATTTCAAATATAGGTGCTGATAGGCATTTCAGATGTAGTTTTCGATAGGCATTTCAAAAATAGGTGCCGATAGGCATTTCAGATATAGGTGCCGATAGGCACTTCAGATATAGTTGCCGATTGGCATTTTAAAAATAGGCGCCGATAGGTATTTCAGATATAGAAGCCGATAGGCATTTCAATTATAGGCGCCGATAGGCATTCCAGATATGGTTGCCGATAGGCATTTCAAATATAGGTGCTGATAGGCATTTCAGATGTAGTTTCCGATAGGCATTTTAAAAATTGGTGCCGATAGGCATTTCAGATATAGGTGCCGATAGGCATTTGAGATATAGGTGCCGATAGGCACTTCAGATATAGTTGCCGATTGGCATTTTAAAAATAGGTGCCGATAGGCATTTTAGATATAGAAGCCGGTAGGCATTTCAAATATAGGCGCCGATAGGCATTCCAGATATGGTTGCCGATAGGCATTTCAGATATAGTTGCCAATTGGCATTTTAAAAATAGGTGTCGATAGGCATTTCAGATATAGGTGCCGATAGGCATTTCAGATATAGTTGCCAATTGGCATTTTAAAAATAGGTGTCGATAGGCATTTCAGATATAGGTGCCGATTGGCATTTCAGATATAGTTGCCGATTGGCATTTTAAAAATAGGTGCCGATAGGCATTTCAGATATATAAGCCGATAGGCATTTCAGATGTAGTTGCCGATTGGCATTTTAAAAAGAGGTGCCGATAGGCATTTTAGATATAGAAGCCGATAGATATTTCAAATATAGGTGTGGATAGGCATTTCAGATATGGTTGCCGATAGGCATTTCAAATATAGGTGCTGATAGTCATTTCAGATGTAGTTTCCGATAGGCATTTCAAAATTAGGTTCCGATAGGCATTTTAGATATAGGTGCCGATAGGCATTTCAGATATACTTACCGATTGGCATTTTAAAAATAGGTGCCGATAGGCATTTTAGATATTGAAGCCGATAGGTATTTCAAATATAGGTGTGGATAGGCATTTCAGATATGGTTGCCGATAGGCATTTCAAATATAGGTGCTGATAGTCATTTCAGATGTAGTTTCCGATAGGCATTTCAAAAATTGGTTCCGATAGGCATTTTAGATATAGGTGCAGATAGGCATTTCAGATATACTTAAAGATTGGCATTTCAAAAATAGGTGCCGATAGGCATTTCAGATATAGGTGCCGATAGGCTTACCAGATATAGTTGCCGATAGGCATTTAAAATAAAAGTGCCGATAGGCATTTCAAATATAGGTGTCGATCGGCATTTCAGATATAAATGCCGAAAGGCATTTTAGATATAGGTGCCGATACGCATTTCTGATGTGGTTGCCGATAGGCATTTCAAATATAGGTGCTGATAGGCATTTCATATGTAGTTTTCGATAGGCATTTCAAAAATAGGTGCCGATAGGCATTTCAGATATAGAAGCCGATAGGTATTTCAAATATAGGTGTCGATAGGCATTTCAGATATGGTTGCCGATAGGCATTTCAAATATAGGTGCTGATAGGCATTTCAGATATGGTGGCCGATAGGCATTTCAAATATAGGTGCTGATAGGCATTTCAGATGTAGTTTCCGATAGGCATTTCAAAAATAGGTGCCGATAGGCATTTCAGATATAGGTGCCGATTGGCATTTCAGATATAGTTGCCGATTGGCATTTCAGATATAGCTGCCGATTGGCATTTTAAAAATAGGTGCCGATAGGCATTTCAGATATAGAAGCCGATAGGGATTTCAAATATAGGTGTCGATAGCTATTTCAGATATGGTTGCCGATAAGCATTTCAAATAAAGGTGCTGATAGGCATTTCAGATGTAGTTTCCGATAGGCATTTCCAAAATAGGTGCCGATAGGCATTTCAGATATAGGTGCCGATAGGCATTTCAGATATAGTTGCCGATTAGCATTTTAAAAATAGGTGTCGATAGGCATTTCAGATATAGAAGCCGATAGGCATTTCAAATATAGGTACCGATAGGCATTCCAGATATGGTTGCCGATAGGGATTTTAAGTATAGGTGCCGATAGGCATCCCAGATATGGTTGCCGATAGGCATTTCAAATATAGGTGCTGATAGGCATTTCAGATGGAGTTTCCGATAGGCATTTCAAAAATAGGTGCCGATAGGCATTTCAGATATAGGTGCCGATAGGCATTTCAGATATAGTTGCCGATTGGTATTTTAAAAATATGTGCCGATAGGCATTTCAGATATAGGTGCCGATAGGCATTTCAGATAGAGTTGCCAATTGGCATTTTAAAAATAGGTGTCGATAGGCATTTCAGATATAGGTGCCGATAGGCATTTCAGATATAGTTGCCAATTGGCATTTTAAAAATAGGTGTCGATAGGCATTTCAGATATAGGTGCCGATAGGCATTTCAGATATAGTTGCCAATTGGCATTTTAAAAATAGGTGCCGATAGGCATTTCAGATATATAAGCCGATAGGCATTTCAGATATATAAGCCGATAGGCATTTCAGATGTAGTTGCCGATTGGCATTTTAAAAATAGGTGCCGATAGGCATTTTAGATGTAGTTTCCATTAGGCATTTCAAAAATAGGTGCCGATAGGCATTTTAGATATAGATGTCGATAGGCATATCAGATAAAGTTGCCGATAGGCATTTAAAATATATGTGCCGATAGGCATTTCAAATATAGGTGTCGACCGGCATTTCAGATATAAATGCCGAAAGGCATTTCAGATATAGGTGCCGATAGGCATTTCTGATGTGGTTGCCGATAGGCATTTCAAATATAGGTGCTGATAGGCATTTCAGATGTAGTTTTCGATAGGCATTTCAAAAATAGGTGCCGATAGGCATTTCAGATATAGGTGCCGATAGGCACTTCAGATATAGTTGCCGATTGGCATTTTAAAAATAGGCGCCGATAGGCATTCCAGATATAATTGCCGATAGGCATTTCAAATATAGGTGCTGATAGGCATTTCAGATGTAGTTTCCGATAGGCATTTTAAAAATTGGTGCCGATAGGCATTTCAGATATAGGTGCCGATAGGCATTTCATATATAGTTGCCGATTGGCATTTTAAAAATAGGTGCCGATAGGCATTTCAGATATAGAAGCCGATAGGTATTTCAAATATAGGTGTCGATAGGCATTTCAGATATGATTGCCGATAGGCATTTCAAATATAGGTGCTGATAGGCATTTCAGATGTAGTTTCCGATAGGCATTTCAAAAATAGGTGCCGATAGGCATTTCAGATATAGGTGCCGATAGGCATTTCAGATATAGTTGCCGATTGGCATTTTAAAAATAGGTGCCGATAGGCATTTCAGATATAAAAGCCGATAGGTATTTCAAATATAGGTGTGGATAGGCATTTCAGATATGGTTGCCGATAGGCATTTCAAATATAGGTGCTGATAGTCATTTCAGATGTAGTATCCGATAGGCATTTCAAAAATAGGTTCCGATAGGCATTTTAGATATAGGTACCGATAGGCATTTCAGATATACTTACCGATTGGCATTTTAAAAATAGGTGCCGATAGGCATTTTAGATATAGAAGCCGATAGGTATTTCAAATATAGGTGTAGATAGGCATTTCAGATATGGTTGCCGATAGGCATTTCAAATATAGGTGCTGATAGTCATTTCAGATGTAGTTTCCGATAGGCATTTCAAAAATAGGTTCCGATAGGCATTTTAGATATAGGAGCCGATAGGCATTTCAGATATACTTAAAGATTGGCATTTCAAAAATATGTGCCGATAGGCATTTCAGATATAGGTGCCGATAGGCTTATCAGATATAGTTGCCGATAGGCATTTAAAATAAAAGTGCCGATAGGCATTTCAAATATAGGTGTCGACCGGCATTTCAGATATAAATGCCGAAAGGCATTTCAGATATAGGTGCCGATAGGCATTTCTGATGTGGTTGCCGATAGGCATTTCAAATATAGGTGCTGATAGGCATTTCAGATGTAGTTTTCGATAGGCATTTCAAAAATAGGTGCCGATAGGCATTTCAGATATAGGTGCCGATAGGCACTTCAGATATAAATGCCGATTGGCATTTTAAAAATAGATGCCAATAGTCATTTCAGATATAGTTGCCGATTGGCATTTTAAAAACAGGTGCCGATAGGCATTTCAGATATAGAAGCCGATAGGTATTTCAAATATAGGTGTCGATAGGCATTTCAGATATGGTTGCCGATAGGCATTTCAAATATAGGAGCAGATAGGCATTTCAGATGTAGTTTCCGAAAGGCATTTCAAAAATATATGACGATAGGCATTTCAGATATAGGTGCCGATAGGCATTTCAGATATAGTTGCCGATTGGTATTATAAAAATAGGTGCCGATAGGCATTTCAGATATAGAAGCCGATAGGCATTTCAAATATAGGTGCCGATAGGCATTCCAGATATGGTTGCCGATAGGCATTTCAAATATAAGTGCTGATAATCATTTCAGATGTAGTTTCCGATAGGCATTTCAAAAATAGGTACCGATAGGCATTTCAGATATAGGTGCCGATAGGCATTTCAGATATAGTTGCCAATTGGCATTTTAAAAATAGTTGCCGATAGGAATTTTAGATATAGAAGCCGATAGGTATTTCAAATACAGGTGTGGATAGGCATTTCAGATATGGTTGCCGATAGGCATTTCAAATATAGGTGCTGATAGTCATTTCAGATGTTGTTTCCGATAGGCATTTCAAAAATAGGTTCCGATAGGCATTTCAATTATAGGTGCCGATAGGCATTTCAGATATACTTTCCGATTGGCATTTTAAAAATAGGTGCCGATAGGCATTTTAGATGTAGTTTCCGATAGGCATTTCAAAAATAGGTGCCGATAGGCATTTCAGATATAGGTGCCGATAGGCATATCAGATATAGTTGCCGATAGGCATTTAAAATATAGGTGCCGATAGGCATTTCAAATATAGGTGTCGATCGGCATTTCAGATATAAATGCCGTAGGGCATTTCAGATATAGGTGCCGATAGGCATTTCTGATGTGGTTGCCGATAGGCATTTCAAATATAAATGCTGATAGGCATTTCAGATGTAGTTTTCGATAGGCTTTCAAAAATAGGTGCCGATAGGCATTTGAGATATAGGTGCCGATAGGCACTTCAGATATAGTTGCCGATTGGCATTTTAAAAATAGGTGCCGATAGGCATTTTAGATATAGAAGCCGGTAGGCATTTCAAATATAGGCGCCGATAGGCATTCCAGATATGGTTGCCGATAGGCATTTCAAATATAAGTGCTGATAATCATTTCAGATGTAGTTTCCGATAGGCATTTCAAAAATAGGTACCGATAGGCATTTCAGATATAGGTGCCGATAGGCATTTCAGATATAGTTGTCAATTGGCATTTTAAAAATATATGTCGATAGGCATTTCAGATATAGGTGCCGATAGGCATTTCAGATATAGTTGCCAATTGGCATTTTCAAAATAGGTGTCGATAGGCATTTCAGATATAGGTGCCGATTGGCATTTCAGATATAGTTGCCGATTGGCATTTTAAAAATAGGTGCCGATAGGCATTTCAGATATATAAAATTTTTTATTTAATATTTTATTTGCAGTAATTATTTTTATTAATTAAAGAAATTTAGAATTAGTAATAAATTTAAAAATTAAATCATTTTGTGCCAGCATTTGCGGTTAAACAAAAGATTTAAGTAAATTTTTTTAATTTATAATTAAATAGATTATTATATAAAAATTTAAGTATTAAAAGTGAAATTTATTATTTAAGTATATTTTTATATTTTTATAAAAATTGTATTATGAAATCAAAGATTTAAACTAGGATTAGATACCCTATTATTTTTGTTTTATAATTTTAATTAAATTATTAATAGTTATGTTCTTGAAATTTAAAAAATTTGGCGGTATTTTTTCTTAATAGAGGAACCTGTTTTATAAATGATAATCCACGATAAAATTCTCTTAAATTAATAATTAGTATATCGTTGTTATAAAAATATATTTTTAGATTTTTAAATTTTTATAAATTTTATAAAGTTTTATTTCAAATCAAGATGCTGTTTATATTTATGATTTAATGGGTTACAATTTACTTAGAAATATGAATTTTTATTTGTAAAATTAAAATGAAAGTGGATTTATTTGTAATTTAAACTAAATTTTTTATTTGATATTAGTTCTGAAATATGTACATATCGCCCGTCGCTCTCATTTTAAAATGAGATAAGTCGTAACATAGTAGATTTACTGGAAAGTGTCTCTAGAATTCAAATTTTAGCTTATGAAAGTTTTTTATTTACATTAAAAAGAATCTGTTTAATTCAGAATAATTTGAGTTTATATTATTATTATTATTTAAATTTATTTTTAATTTTAATAAAAAAATTTTTTAATTTTTTTTATTTTAGTATTATTTAGAAAAATTTTTATTAATTATAGTTAATTAGTATTGTGAAAGAATTAATATAAATTTATAAAAGAAAATTTAATTTGTTGTACCTTTTGTATCAGGGTTTATTAAATAATTTTTATATAAATAGTTCTCGAATTTAAAAGGGTTAAATTTTTATTAATTTATTGTAGAATAAATATATTAAATATGAATTTAGTAATAAAAAGTTATTCGATTTTAAATATATCTAGTTTTTTTAGAATTAAATTTAATTTATTTATTATATATATTATATATATATATATATTAATTATGTAATAATAAAAATTTAAGGGTTAAGCTTTAAATTTTATTTAAATATTTAATTAAATTTTTATAAAAATATAAATAAAAATTTTAATTTATTTAAGTTTTTTATAATATATTATTTAATAATTATTTAAAAATATTTATTTAATTTTATATAAATATTAAATATTTTATAAAAAAAAAAGTTATAATTATAAAAATTTTGTTATAATGATAAAATTAGTATATAATTAATAAATTAGATTACTTTCATTATAATTTAAAATAAGGAATTCGGCAAAAATAATATTCGCCTGTTTATCAAAAACATGGTTTTTTGATTATATTTTAAAATTGGATCTGCCCACTGAGGATTTAAATGGCCGCAGTATTTTGACTGTGCAAAGGTAGCATAATCATTTGTTTCTTAATTAGGGACTAGTATGAATGATTGGACGAAATATTTTCTGTCTCATTTTAATATTATTATAAAATTTTATTTTTTAGTTAAAAAGCTAAAATTTATTTAAAAGACGAGAAGACCCTATAGAGTTTAATTAAAATTTAGAATAATTATTTTTTAGTTAATTTTATTATTATTTTAAAATTTAATTTTATTGGGGTGATAAAAAAATTTATAAAACTTTTTTAAAAATAATCATAAATTTATGTCTATTTTGATCTTAAATTTAAAAATTAAAAGAATAAATTACCTTAGGGATAACAGCGTTATTATTTTGGAGAGTTCAAATCGATAAAATAGATTGCGACCTCGATGTTGAATTAAGAATAGTATTTGGTGAAAAAGTTAAATGATTAGGTCTGTTCGACCTTTAAATTCTTACATGATTTGAGTTCAAATCGGTGTGAGCCAGATTGATTTCTATCTTTAATATTTTTATATTCTTTAGTACGAAAGGACCAAGAATATTAATTAAATTTTTATTTTGATTACTTTGGCAGATTAGTGCAATGAATTTAGATTTCATTTATGTTTTTTAACATGTAATATTGATAATAAAAGAAAATTTAATATTTTTAATTAATTTTATTATTTTAATTATTTTTTTACTAGTGGGAGTTGCTTTTTTAACATTGTTGGAGCGTAAAGTTTTAGGATATATTCAAATTCGTAAAGGTCCTAATAAAGTTGGAATAATTGGGATTTTACAACCATTTAGAGATGCTATTAAATTGTTTACTAAAGAACATGTTTTTCCTATTTATTCTAATTATTTAATTTATTATTTTTCTCCTGTAGTTGGATTTGTTTTATCTATATTAGTTTGGGTTGTTTTTCCTAGTAATTTTAATTTAATAAGTTTTAATTAAGGATTTTTATTTATTATTTGTTGTTTAAGTTTGGGGGTTTATAGAATTATAATTGCTGGGTGATCTTCTAATTCTAATTATTCTTTGCTACGAGGATTGCGATCTGTAGCTCAAACTATTTCTTATGAAATTAGTATGGCTTTGGTTTTATTAGGTTTAATTTTATTTTTATTTTCTTTTAATTTAATAGATTTGTTTAAATATCAAATTTTTTTATATTTTATATTTTTATGTTTTCCTTTAATATTAATGTGATTTTCTATTATATTAGCAGAAACTAATCGAACTCCTTTTGATTTTGCTGAGGGTGAATCAGAATTAGTTTCTGGATTTAATGTAGAATATAGAGGGGGAGGATTTGCTTTAATTTTTTTGGCGGAATATTTAAGAATTTTATTTATAAGTTTTTTATTTAGATTAATATTTTTAGGAGCTAATTTAAATAGTTTAATGTTTTTTATAAAATTTGTTTTTATTTCTTATATTTTTATTTGGGTTCGGGGGACTTTACCTCGTTTTCGTTATGATAAATTAATAAATTTAACTTGAAAATTTTATTTGTCTTTGGTGATTAATTTATTTATGTTTTATATAGGTTTAAATTTATTAGTTTTCGTTTTATTATAATATATAATGTTAAAAATTTTTAGTATTATATATATATGAAAACTTAATAGAATATTTTTTCTTTTTATTGTTTTCAAAACAATTACTTTTACAAGTTCATTAATTATTTTAAAAAGATTTTATCTCAAAAAAAAAGTTATTATATATAAAATATAAAATAAAATATAGTTAGTATTTGTCCTATAAAAATGTAAGGAATTTCTACTGGTTTAGAACCAATTCATGTTAATAAAATAATTAAACAAATAAAAATTCAAAATAAAATTTGATTTATAGGGTAAAATTTATTTCTATGTATTTTTATTTTTATTAATGGTATAAAAAATAAGATTATAATTGATATTAATAATGCTAAGACTCCCCCTAATTTATTAGGAATTGATCGTAAAATGGCATAAGCAAATAGAAAATATCATTCTGGCTGAATGTGTTCTGGAGTAGCTAGAGGATTGGCTGGAATAAAGTTATCAGGATCTCCTAATAAAAATGGAGAGATTAATGATAGAAAAATTAACAATATTAATATTGAGATAAATCCTAAAATATCCTTATAAGAAAAAAATGGATGGAAAGGAATTTTATCATAATTTCTTCTTAATCCTAAAGGATTATTTGAACCTGTTTGATGAAGGAATAATAAATGAATAATTACTATAGCTAAAACAATAAAAGGTAAAATGAAGTGAAATGAAAAGAATCGAGTTAATGTAGCATTATCTACTGCAAATCCCCCTCAAATTCATTGGACTAAAGTATTCCCTAAGTAGGGAATAGCAGATAATAAATTAGTAATTACTGTTGCTCCTCAAAAAGATATTTGCCCTCAAGGTTAACACATATCCTATAAAAGCTGTTGCTATTACTAAAAATAAAATTAATACTCCTACTATTCAAGTGTAAAAAAAATTAAAGGAGTTGTAATAAATTCCTCGACCAATATGGAAATAAATACAAAAAAAAAAAAATGAAGCTCCGTTAGCATGAATATTTCGAATTATTCAACCATAGTTTACATCTCGACAAATATGAATAATTCTATTAAAAGCTCTTTCAATATTTGCGGTATAGTGTATTGCTAAAAAAATTCCTGATACAATTTGAATTATTAGGCATAGTCCTAATAATGATCCAAAATTTCATCAAAAATTAATATTTCTAGGAGTTGGTAAATCAATTAATGAATTATTAATAATTTTAAATAAAGGATGTTTATTTCGTAAAGGTATATTCATTAGTTTAAGTTTTGTCGTAAGGGGCCTAAAAAAATATTAGTAATTTTAATAACTGTAATTAATGTAATAAATAAAAATAATATTCTTATAATAGTAATAAATTTTCTTGGTATATTATAAAGTTTATTTAAGTTAAAGCATAGTTCATTATGAAAATAAAATAAATTTATATTATTGTTGTGATAATTAATCTCTAAAGTTAAGTTTATATAAAAATAATAAAATATAAATATTAAGAATATTAATAATAAGTTAAATGAAAAATTTTTATAAGAAAATATAAAAAATTCATTGGATGCTAATCTTGTTATATAAATAAAAATAATTAATAAACCTCCAATTATAGTTAAAAAAAAATGTAAGAAAATCAAAAAAAAATTCTTATTAGGTAATCCATTTATTATACAAATAATAAAAACTTGGATAATTAAGAAAAATCCTATTGATAATGGATGTTTAATTTTTATTATATTAAATAAAAGTAAAATTCTTGTTATAATTAGCATAAAATATATGACAGAAAGTAGTTTAATTAAAATAATAATTTTGGGAATTATTGATATATTATAAAATATTTTTCTGAAGTTTTTAAAAATTAAGACTTTGATTTACATTATCAATATTTTTTATTAAACTATAAAAACTTATTTACTTATATTTTATTTTATTTTTTTATTTTTCAGGTTTATTAATTTTTTGTTTAAGATGAAAACATTTTTTAATGATATTATTAAGTTTAGAGTTTTTGGTTTTAGGTTTATTTTTAATAATTTTTTATTTTTTGAAAAATTTTGGATTTGAATTGTATTTTTCAATAATTTTTATTGTTTTTTGTGTATGTGAAGGAGCTTTAGGATTATCAGTTTTAGTAAGTTTGATTCGTACTCATGGTAATGATTATTTTAAAAGATTTAATTTTTTACAATGTTAAAAATTTTATTTATAAATTTATTTTTAATTTTGATATTTTATAAAAAAAAAAATTATTTAATTTTTAATAGTTTGATTATTATTTTTTTTTTTTTCTTTTTTTATAGATTTATAAATTGAAGAAATTTATCTTATTTTTTTGGATTAGATAAAATAAGATATTTATTAATTTTTTTATCTTTTTGAATTATATTTATAATATTATTGATTAGAGAAGTTTTTTTTTTTTAAAAATAATAATAAATTATTTAGTGTTGTTATTTTATTGTTAGTTTTTTTTTAGTATTATCTTTTTCTAGTTTATCATTTTTTGGATTTTATATTTTTTTTGAAAGAAGTTTAGTTTTTACGTTATTATTAATTTTAGGTTGAGGGTATCAGCCTGAACGATTACAGGCTGGAATTTATATGTTATTTTATACTTTAGTAGTTTCTTTACCTATATTAGTAATAATTATGTTTTTATATAAAAATTATAATTTATTTTATTTTTTTTTTTATAAAATTAATTTATTAAATTATTTAATATATTTTTCTTTGATTTTAGCTTTTTTAGTGAAGATACATATATTTTTAGTTCATTTATGGTTACCTAAAGCTCATGTAGAAGCTCCTGTTTCCGGATCTATAATTTTAGCGGGGCTAATATTAAAATTAGGGGGGTATGGATTAATCCGTATTTTAGAATTTTTTTTAATTTTAAGAAAAAAAATTAATTTTATTTGAATATTGTTAAGATTGATTGGGGGAGTATTAGTTTCTTTTATTTGTTTATTGCAAATTGATTTAAAATCTTTAGTAGCTTATTCCTCTGTAGTTCATATAAGAATTTTGTTAATTGGTTTGATATCGATGAATTTATGAGGGATTGTAGGAAGATTAAAGTTAATAATTGGGCATGGTTTATGTTCTTCGGGTTTATTTTGTTTAGTTTCTTTTAGATATGATCGAAGAAATAGTCGTAGTTTATTAATTAATAAAGGTATAATAAGTTTTATACCAAGTTTATGTTTATGGTGATTTTTATTGAGATCTTCTAATATAGCTTCTCCTCCTTCTATTAATTTATTAGGAGAAATTAGCTTATTAAATAGTATTTTAGGGTGGAATAATAATTCTATATTATTATTAATAATAATTTCTTTTTTTAGAGCTTCTTATTCTTTATTTTTATATTCTTATAGTCAACATGGGGATTTTTATTCGGGTTTATTTAGTTTTTCTAAAAATTATATTAGAGAATATTTAATTTTATTTTTACATTGAATACCTTTAAATATTTTATTTATTAAAAGAGATTTATTTTTATTAATTTATTTAAATAGTTTAATAAAAATATTAATTTGTGGGATTAAAGATATTTTATAGTTTTAAATAATAAATTTATGAAAATTAAATTTTAAAATTTTATTTTTTTTTTCTTTATTAATTTTTAGAATAAGTTTATATTATTTATATAATGATGTAGTTATATTTTTTGAGTGAGAAATTTTTTATTTTAATAGAATTTCAGTAGTTTTTTTAATTTTGATAGATTGAATATCTTTATTGTTTATAAGATTTGTTTTATTTATTTCATCTATAGTAATATTATATAGAGAGGATTATATAAGAGGGGAAAAATATTATGTTCGTTTTATTTTTTTAGTTTTATTATTTATTTTTTCTATAATAATAATAATTATAAGTCCTAATTTAATTTCTATTCTTTTAGGGTGAGATGGTTTAGGTTTAGTTTCTTATTGTTTAGTTATTTATTATCAAAATATTAAATCTTATAATGCAGGGATATTAACTGTTTTATCTAATCGAATTGGGGATGTTTGTTTATTATTAGGGATTGCTTGAATATTAAATTATGGTAGTTGAAATTTTATTTTTTATTTAGATTATTTTTTAAATATAAAAGAAAGAGAAATAATTATTATTTTAATAATATTAGCAGGAATAACTAAAAGAGCACAAATTCCTTTTTCTGCTTGATTACCAGCTGCTATAGCAGCTCCTACGCCAGTTTCTGCTTTAGTTCATTCTTCTACTTTAGTGACTGCAGGAGTTTATTTATTAATTCGTTTTTATGACTTGTTATTTAATTTTATATGTGTAAAATTATTATTGTTATTAAGATGTTTAACAATATTAATTATATCAGGGATTGGCGCTAATTTTGAATTTGATTTAAAAAAAATTATTGCTTTATCTACTTTGAGTCAATTGGGTTTAATAATTAGAATTTTGTGTTTGGGTTATAAAAAATTAGCTTTTTTTCATTTATTAACTCATGCAATGTTTAAGGCTTTGTTATTTTTATGTGCTGGAATAATTATTCATTGTTTTTCAAATTTTCAGGATATTCGTTATATGGGAAAATTAATTAATTATTTACCTTTAACTATTTTATGTATAAATATTTCAAGAATATCTTTATGTGGATTGCCCTTTTTAGCTGGATTTTATTCAAAAGATTTGATTTTAGAAATATCTTCTATGGTAGAAATTAATTTTTTAATATATCTATTGTTTTATTTTTCTTCTGGTTTAACAGTAAGTTATAGAGTTCGATTAATTTATTATACAATAATTAAAAATTTAAATTGTATTTCTTTTAATAATTTTAACGAAGAAAGTTTAAATATAATTAAAGGAAAAATAGGTTTGATTTTTATAGCTATTATAAGAGGGAGCATATTAAATTGGTTTATATTTATTGATTTTTATACAATTATTTTACCAAAAAATATAAAATTATTAATTATTTTTGTTATTATTTTGGGAATTATTTTAGGATATGAATGTTCAAAATTTAAATTTAATTTAAATAATTTTTCAAAAAATTATTTATTTTATTATTTTTTAGGAAATATATGGTTTATACCTTTTATTTTTTCTTATAGATTAAATAAAATAATTTTAGTTAATAGAGAATCTGTATTAAAAATTTTAGATCAAGGTTGAAGAGAAAAATTAGGTGGTCAAGGTTTATATGAATATATAATTAATAAAAGTTCATTGTTTCAAATTTTTCAAAAAAATGATTTAAAAATATTTTTACTTTTAAGATTATTTTTTATTATTTTTATTTTTTAAATTAAATTTACATAGCTTAAATAAGAGTTTAATATTGAAGATATTATGGTAAAAGAAATTTTTGTAAATATTTATAAAAAATAAAATATTTTTACATTGAAAATGTAATGTTTTTTTTAAACTATATAAATAGAAATATTAACGAATTTCATCGCTAAAGTTAAAGTTAGCAGCTTTATCTTAAATTTTATATTTCTTTAATTGGAGAAAATTTCATTTGTATTATTAACAATAATATACCTCTCTTTGGTTTCAATTAAAGTAAGGATATTAATCTAATTTTAGGTCGAAACTAAATGTAAATTTTTACTTCACTACTAAAGGAAGATTGATTATCAATACTTTTTAGGTGCAATCTAAATGTTATTATTAACTACATCCCTAAGAGGATCAATTTAAAGCTCCTTGGTTTCACTCGTGGTAGAGTCCTAATAAAAGTAATACTATAAAAATTAATGTTACTACGATTCAGTTTTTTAATAAAGAAGAATAAAAGGTGATAATAATGGGGAAAATTAATGTTAATTCTACATCAAAAATTAAAAAAATTACAGCAATTAGAAAGAACTTTAAAGAAAAAGGTATTCGAGGAGAATTTATTGGGTCAAATCCACATTCAAATGGGGAGTTTTTTTCTCGATCTATAAATGATTTTTTTGATAAAATAGAAGAAATTAATATTATGATTAAAGAAATTAAAAAATAAATGAGAATGATTATTAAAACATTTAAAATTATTTATACTAAAAAAATTAGACTTTTTGATCGGAAATCAATTATACTATTTATATTATATAAATTTATCTTCCTCATCAATAAATAGAGATATATAAAAATAATCAAACAATATCAACAAAATGTCAGTATCAAGCTGCTGCTTCAAATCCAAAATGATGTGTTTTAGAAAAGTGATTTATTAATATACGTAAAAAACAAATTAATAAGAAAGTAGTTCCAATAATAACATGAATTCCGTGAAAACCTGTTGCTATAAAAAATGTTGAACCATATACAGCATCTCTGATTGTGAAAGATGCCTCTAAATATTCATAACCTTGAAGGAATGAAAAATAAATTCCTAAGATAATAGTAAAAAATAAACTTTGGATTGCTTGGGAGAAATTGTTTTCTAAGATTCTATGGTGAGTTCAAGTAATTGTTATTCCTGAAGAAAGTAAAATAATAGTATTTAATAAAGGAATTTGTAGAGGATTAAAAGGGTTTACTCCTTTAGGGGGTCAGAGAGCTCCAATTTCTATAGAAGGAGATAAACTTCTGTGGAAAAAAGCTCAGAAAAAACTTACAAAAAAAAAAATTTCAGAGATAATAAATAAGATTATCCCAAATCGAAGACCCGTAGTAACAATTAAAGTATGGTTTCCTTGAAAGGTTCTTTCTCGTGCAATATCTCGTCATCATTGAATTGATGTTAAAATTAAAATAATTTTTCCTAAGAAAAATAAGTTAGTTTCATAAAAATGAAACCATTTAATTATTCCAGAAACAGTAACTATAGCCCCTAATGCTCCTGTTAATGGTCAAGGTCTATAATTTACTAAATGAAAGGGATGGTTTTGGTTTATTGACATTAATTAGTTGATTTCTCTAGAATAAAGTGTTGATAAAATAGAAAATACGTAAGCTTGAATAATTGCGACCGCAGACTCTAATATTAATAAAAGAATTTGAGTAATTAATAATAATATAATTAATATTTTATTTAATAAATTTCCTGTGTTACCTAATAAAGTTAATAATAAATGTCCTGCAATTATATTAGCAGCTAACCGAACAGCTAAAGTTCCGGGGCGAATAATATTTCTTACTGTTTCAATACAAACCATAAAAGGTATTAATACAGGAGGAGTTCCTTGAGGGACTATATGTGTGAATATATTATTTGTGTGATTAATTCAACCGAATAATATAAAAGAAAGTCATATTGGTAAAGCTAAAGTTAAAGAGTATACAAGATGACTAGAACTAGTAAAAATATAAGGAAATAAACCTAAAAAATTATTGAATAAAATAAAAATAAAAAGAGAAATAAAAATAATACTATTTCCTAAATTTTTGTTAAGTCCTAAAAGTGTCTTAAATTCTTGATATAATTTAATTATTATCATATTAAATATATATATATATCGATTTGGTAATAATCAAAATCTAAAAGGAAAAATCAGAAGACCCAAGAAAGTTCTTAATCAATTTAAAGAAAAGTTAAAAATTGAGGTTGAAGGATCAAAAATAGAAAATAAATTTGTTATCACTTTCAGTTAATTTTTTTTTATAAGATGAAGATTTTTTTTTGAAAAGAAAAAATTATTTTCGGGAAGGTTAAAAAAAATAATAAAATAAAATAAATAAAAACTTAAAGTAAAAATTATATAAAACAAAAATCAATTTATAGGAGCTATTTGAGGAATTAAAGAATATTCTATCAAAATAATTTTAACTTGACATATTAATGTTATAATTTAACTAATCCTTTCCATTAGAAGTAGGCGGGGTTACTATTAATTGGTTTAAGAGACCATTACTTTCTTTCAGTCATCTAATGACATTGAATTTATTCATTTAATAAATAAGTTTATTTTAATTCTTTCAATAACAATAGGTATAAATCTATGATTTGCTCCACAAATTTCTGAGCATTGTCCAAAGAATAAACCTGCTTGATTAATAAAAAAGTTAGTTTGATTTAATCGTCCGGGTGTAGCGTCAATTTTTACACCTAATCTTGGGATTGTTCAGGAGTGAATAACATCAGTAACAGAAATTAATATACGAATTTGGGTTATAAATGGAATAACAATTCGATTATCTACATCTAGTAGCCGGAAATTATCATTAGATGAAAAAGGTTTTAGATAGGAATCATATTCTTTATTAATAAAATCATTATATTCATATCTTCAATATCATTGATGTCCTATTGTTTTAATAGTGATTAAAGGATTATTAATCTCATCTATTAGATATAATAAACGTAAAGAAGGTAATGCAATAAAAATTAAGGTTATAGCGGGAATGATTGTTCAAATTACTTCAATTAATTGTCCTTCTAATTAAAAACGATTGTTTAATTTATTAAAAAATAAAGAAGATATAATATATCTTACTAATATTGTAATTATTATTAAAATTATTATAGTATGATCATGAAAAAAAATTAATTGTTCTATTAAAGGAGATATACCATCGTTTAAAGTTAAGTTATCTAAAGAATTAATGTTCTAAAAAAAGAATTCTTTATATATGAAGCTTAAATTCATTGCACTAATCTGCCATTTTAGAAATAGTTAATTATAGGAAGTTCAGAATAAGAGTGTTCTATAGGAGGGTAAGATTGAATTCATTCAATTGATGTAGTAAGATTAAGATTGTTAATAATAATTCGATGAGATGATAATCTTTCTCAAATAATATAAATAAAGTAAATAATTCTAATGAAAGAAATTGAAGAACCTAAAGAAGAGATAATATTTCAAGTAGTAAAAGAGTCAGGATAATCAGAGTATCGTCGTGGTATACCTCTTAATCCTAAGAAATGTTGAGGGAAAAAGGTTATATTAACTCCTAAAAATATTATAAAAAATTGTATTTTTAGTATTTTAGGATTTAATGTTGTCCCGGTAAAAAGAGGTCATCAATGAATAAATCCTGCAATAATAGCAAAAACAGCTCCTAATGATAAAACATAATGAAAATGAGCGACTACATAGTAAGTGTCATGAAGAATAATATCAATTGATGAATTTGCTAGAATAACACCCGTTAAACCTCCTACTGTAAATAAGAAAACGAAACCTAAAGCTCACAAAATAGAAGGAGAAAATGTTAGTTGTGATCCATGTAAATTGGCTAATCAACTGAAAATTTAATTCCTGTAGGAACAGCAATAATTATAGTTGCTGAAGTGAAATAGGCTCGAGTATCTACATCTATACCGATAGTAAATATGTGATGAGCTCAAACTACAAATCCTAGTAATCCAATGGCTAGTATAGCATAAATTATACCTAATGAACCAAAGGTTTCTTTTTTACCTCTTTCTTGGGTAATAATATGGGAAATTATTCCAAATCCCGGTAAAATTAAAATGTAAACTTCAGGGTGTCCAAAAAATCAGAATAAATGTTGATAAAGAATAGGGTCTCCTCCTCCAGCAGGATCGAAAAAAGAAGTATTTAAATTTCGATCTGTTAAAAGTATTGTAATAGCTCCGGCTAATACTGGTAATGATAAAAGTAATAATAATGCAGTAATAGCTACTGATCAGACAAATAGAGGTATTCGTTCTAGAGTTAGTATATTTGATCGTATATTTAAGGTTGTAGTAATAAAATTAATAGCTCCTAGAATTGAGGAAACTCCGGCTAAATGAAGACTGAAAATGGTTAAATCTACAGAGGCCCCGGCATGAGCAATGTTACTAGATAAGGGTGGGTAGACTGTTCAACCAGTTCCAGCACCTCTTTCTCTTAATCTTCTTCTAAGAAGGAGAGTTAATGAAGGGGGTAATAATCAAAATCTTATGTTATTTAATCGTGGGAAAGCTATATCAGGGGCTCCTAATATTAAAGGAACTAGTCAATTTCCAAAACCTCCAATTATAATAGGTATTACTATAAAAAAATTATAATAAAAGCATGAGCTGTGACGATTACGTTATAAATTTGATCATCTCCAATTAAAGATCCAGGTATTCCTAATTCTGATCGAATTAATAAACTTAATGAAGTTCCAATTATTCCTGATCAGGCTCCAAAAATAAAATATAATGTTCCAATATCTTTATGGTTTGTTGAGAAAAGTCATTTTTTCAGTAAAATGGCTGACTTAGGTAATAAACTGTAAATTTATTTATGAGAAAAAAATTTCTCTTTTACTAGTCTTATATTCAATCATGAATTTAAATTGCAAATTTAAAAGTATATAAAATACTAAGGCTTAAAGAATTTTCTTTATTATTAGCTTTGAAGGTTATTAGTTTAAGTTAACTTAAAGCCTTAATAATAAAAAATAAATCTTATAAATAATCCAAATATAGAAAAGAAATTAATAATAATGATATTAAAATTGTATAAAGGATTAGATAGATTTCATTTTGTTTGTATGTTTAAATATAAAAAAGAATTTATTCTTAGTCGTAAATAATAAAAAAGATTAATTAAAGTAAAAATTAATATTAATGTTATTAATAGAAAATATTTGTTATGATTAAGTTATTTAAAATTAATCATTTGGGTATAAATCCTAGGAAAGGGGGTAGTCCTCCTAAAGATAGAAAGTTACAGAATAGGATAAATTTTATTGTTTTATTTATGTTATTAGAAATAAATATTTGGTTAAAATGAAATATTTTATAATTGTTAAAAATTTGTAAAATTAAAATTGTTAAGAAGGAGTAAATTAAAAAATAAATTTTTCATAAAATTTTATTTAAAAAAAAAGTTCTAATTATTCATCCTATATGGTTAATTGAAGAATAAGCTATAATTTTTCGTAATCTTGTTTGGTTTAGTCCTAAAATTCTTCCTGTAATAATTCTTATTAAAGAAATGATTTGTAAAAAAAAAGATATATAAAAGGAAATATAAGAGATTAATGTTATTGGAGCTAATTTTTGTCATGTTATTAAAATAATATTTATTTTTCAAGATAAACCTTCAGCTGCAAGGGGAAATCAAAAGTGGAAAGGTGCGGCTCCTATTTTTAATAAAAAAGTTAATATTAAAAAGATATAATTGATATTATATAAAAAATTTATGAAAATTATAAAAGAAGAAAAAAGTATAAGAGAAGAGGCAAAAGCTTGAATAAGAAAGTATTTTATAGATGATTCTGTTGAAAAACAATTTTTTAGGTTTCTTATTATTGGAATAAAGGCAAGAAGATTTATTTCTAATCCTATTCATGCTCCTAATCATGAATTTGCGGATATAGATAATATAGTACTTGATATAAGAATAAATAAAAAAATATAATAATTGGGTATAATTTAAAAGAAAAGGATTAAACCAATATATGTAGGGTATGAACCTATTAGCTTATTTAGCTTATCTTTTATATTTTAGTATATGATGTATAAAAATTTTTGAAATTTTAGGTAATAGTTTAATTCTATTATATATAATGAAGGTAAAATTTACATGATTTATTCTATCAAAATAATCCTTTAATCAGGCTCTTCATTTGAGTATTTATATGAAAAAAAACATAATAGTTACAAATATAAATAAATAGTACATTTTCTTTTTTTAAAAAAAATAGTACATATTAAAATATGTATTTTTTTTTTATTAATTAAAATATATATTTATTATATAAAGATATAATTATATATATATATATAATTATATTTAAATTATATTTAATTATTTATTTAATATTATAAAATTATTTATTAATAATATATAAATAATTAATAAAAATTAACTTTAATATATAAATTTTTATATATATATATATAAATTATAAATATATAAATTATTTATATAAATATAATTAAATATGTGTATTTAAAGTGCAAGAAGAAAGAGATAGGATATATAAATAAAAATTTAATTGTATATAAATAGATGTTTAAATAATTAATATTATTAATATTATTAAATATATTAATTATTAAATATATATATATATATATAATAAAAATAATATTTATTATAAATAAAAAATAATTTTTAAATATTAAAATAAAATTTTATATTAATTATATTAAAAATAAATATTTAATATAAAAATTTTATTTTATAAGAAAAAAAAAATAATATAATAATTTATTGTTAAAATAAAATTTTTATATTAAATAAATTTAAATTTTTCGTTAATTTTTGTTAGGTTATTAAAAATTTTAAATTTTTATTTTACTAGGATTTTTATTTAAAGCGGCTATTTTTTATTCCGGAGGTTGTTACTAGTTTAAATTAACATTAAGGTTTTTATTTTTATTTCTGTACTTGTAACTATTATGTTTTTTTTAATAAAAATTTAATTTTGGTTTAAAATTTATTATTTTTTTATTTTATATGTAAAATTTTTTATTTAATATTTTATTTGCAGTAATTATTTTTATTAATTAAAGAAATTTAGAATTAGTAATAAATTTAAAAATTAAATTATTTTGTGCCAGCATTTGCGGTTAAACAAAAGATTTAATTAAATTTTTTTAATTTATAATTAAATAGATTATTATATAAAAATTTAAATATTAAAAGTGAAATTTATTATTTAAGTATATTTTTATATTTTTATAAAAATTGTATTATGAAATCAAAGATTTAAACTAGGATTAGATACCCTATTATTTTTGTTGTATAATTTTAATTAAATTATTAATAGTTATGTTCTTGAAATTTAAAAAATTTGGCGGTATTTTTTCTTAATAGAGGAACCTGTTTTATAAATGATAATCCACGATAAAATTTACTTAAATTAATAATTAGTATATCGTTGTTATAAAAATATATTTTTAGATTTTTAAATTTTTATAAATTTTATAAAATTTTATTTCAAATCAAGATGCTGTTTATATTTATGATTTAATGGGTTACAATTTATTTAGAAATATGAATTTTTATTTGTAAAATTAAAATGAAAGTGGATTTATTTGTAATTTAAACTAAATTTTTTATTTGATATTAGTTCTGAAATATGTACATATCGCCCGTCGCTCTCATTTTAAAATGAGATAAGTCGTAACATAGTAGATTTACTGGAAAGTGTCTCTAGAATTCAAATTTTAGCTTATGAAAGTTTTTTATTTACATTAAAAAGAATCTGTTTAATTCAGAATAATTTGAGTTTATATTATTATTATTATTATTTAAATTTATTTTTAATTTTAATAAAAAAATTTTTTAATTTTTTTTTATTTTAGTATTATTTAGAAAAATTTTTATTAATTATAGTTAATTAGTATTGTGAAAGAATTAATATAAATTTATAAAAGAAAATTTAATTTGTTGTACCTTTTGTATCAGGGTTTATTAAATAATTTTTATATAAATAATTTTCGAATTTAAAAGAGTTAAATTTATATTAATTTATTGTAGAATAAATATATTAAATATGAATTTAGTAATAAAAAGTTATTCGATTTTAAATATATCTAGTTTTTTTAGAATTAAATTTAATTTATTTATTTTATATATTATATATATATATATATATATATTAATTATTTAATAATAAAAATTTAAGGGTTAAGCTTTAAATTTTATTTAAATATTTAATTAAGTTTTTATAAAAATATAAATAAAAATTTTAATTTATTTAAGTTTTTTATAATATATTATTTAATAATTATTTAAAAATATTTATTTAATTTTATATAAATATTAAATATTTTATAAAAAAGAAAGTTTTAATTATAAAAATTTTGTTATAATGATAAAATTAGTATATAATTAATAAATTAGATTATTTTTATTATAATTTAAAATAAGGAATTCGGCAAAAATAATATTCGCCTGTTTATCAAAAACATGGTTTTTTGATTATATTTTAAAATTGGATCTGCCCACTGAGGATTTAAATGGCCGCAGTATTTTGACTGTGCAAAGGTAGCATAATCATTTGTTTCTTAATTAGGGACTAGTATGAATGATTGGACGAAATATTTTCTGTCTCATTTTAATATTATTATAAAATTTTATTTTTTAGTTAAAAAGCTAAAATTTATTTAAAAGACGAGAAGACCCTATAGAGTTTAATTAAAATTTAAAATAATTATTTTTTAGTTAATTTTATTATTATTTTAAAATTTAATTTTATTGGGGTGATAAAAAAATTTATAAAACTTTTTTAAAAATAATCATAAATTTATGTGTATTTTGATCTTAAATTTAAAAATTAAAAGAATAAATTACCTTAGGGATAACAGCGTTATTATTTTGGAGAGTTCAAATCGATAAAATAGATTGCGACCTCGATGTTGAATTAAGAATAGTATTTGGTGAAAAAGTTAAATGATTAGGTCTGTTCGACCTTTAAATTCTTACATGATTTGAGTTCAAATCGGTGTGAGCCAGATTGGTTTCTATCTTTAATATTTTTATATTCTTTAGTACGAAAGGACCAAGAATATTAATTAAATTTTTATTTTGATTACTTTGGCAGATTAGTGCAATGAATTTAGATTTCATTTATGTTTTTTAACATGTAATATTGATAATAAAAGAAAATTTAATATTTTTAATTAATTTTATTATTTTAATTATTTTTTTACTAGTGGGAGTTGCTTTTTTAACATTATTGGAGCGTAAAGTTTTAGGATATATTCAAATTCGTAAAGGTCCTAATAAAGTCGGAATAATTGGGATTTTACAACCATTTAGAGATGCTGTTAAATTGTTTACTAAAGAACATGTTTTTCCTATTTATTCTAATTATTTAATTTATTATTTTTCTCCTGTAGTTGGATTTGTTTTATCTATATTAGTTTGGGTTGTGTTTCCTAGTAATTTTAATTTAATAAGTTTTAATTTAGGATTTTTATTTATTATTTGTTGTTTAAGTTTGGGGGTTTATAGAATTATAATTGCTGGGTGATCTTCTAATTCTAATTATTCTTTGCTAGGAGGATTGCGATCTGTAGCTCAAACTATTTCTTATGAAATTAGTATGGCTTTGGTTTTATTAGGTTTAATTTTATTTTTATTTTCTTTTAATTTAATAGATTTGTTTAAATATCAAATTTTTTTATATTTTATATTTTTATGTTTTCCTTTAATATTAATGTGATTTTCTATTATATTAGCAGAAACTAATCGAACTCCTTTTGATTTTGCTGAGGGTGAATCAGAATTAGTCTCTGAATTTAATGTAGAATATAGAGGGGGAGGATTTGCTTTAATTTTTTTGGCGGAATATTTAAGAATTTTATTTATAAGTTTTTTATTTAGATAAATATTTTTAGGAGCTAATTTAAATAGTTTAATGTTTTTTATAAAATTTGTTTTTATTTCTTATATTTTTATTTGGGTTCGGGGGACTTTACCTCGTTTTCGTTATGATAAATTAATAAATTTAACTTGAAAATTTTATTTGTCTTTGGTGATTAATTTATTTTTGTTTTATATAGGTTTAAAGTTATTAGTTTTCGTTTTATTATAATATATAATGTTAAAAATTTTTAGTATTATATATATATGAAAAATTAATAGAATATTTTTTCTTTTTATTGTTTTCAAAACAATTACTTTTACAAGTTCATTAATTATTTTAAAAAGATTTTACCTCAAAAAAAAAAGTTATTATATATAAAATATAAAATATAAAATATAAAATAAAATATAGTTAGTATTTGTCCTATAAAAATGTAAGGAATTTCTACTGGTTTAGAACCAATTCATGTTAATAAAATAGACATTTCAAAAAATGGTGCCGGTAGGCATTTCAGATATAGGTGCCGATAGGCATTTCAGATATAGTTACCGATTTGCATTTTAAAAATAAGTGCCGATAGGCATTTCAGATATAGAAGCCGATAGGTATTTCAAATATAGGTGTCGATAGGCATTTCAGATATGGTTGCCGATAGGCATTTAAAATATAGGAGCAGATAGGCATTTCAGATGTAGTTTCCGAAAGGCATTTCAAAAATATATGCCGATAGGCATTTCAGATATAGGTGCCGATAGGCATTTCAGATATAGTTGCCGATTGGTATTTTAAAAATAGGTGCCGATAGGCATTTCAGATATAGAAGCCGATAGGCATTTCAAATATAGTTGCCGATAGGCATTCCAGATATGGTTGCCGATAGGCATATCAAATATAAGCGCTGATAATCATTTCAGATGTAGTTTCCGATAGGCATTTCAAAAATAGATACCGATAGGCATTTCAGATATAGGTGCCGATAGGCATTTCAGATATAGTTGCCGATTGGCATTTTAAAAATAGGTGCCGATAGGCATTTCAGATATAGAAGCCGATAGGTATTTCAAATATAGGTGTGGATAGGCATTTCAGATATGGTTGCCGATAGGCATTTCAAATATAGGTGCTGATAGTCATTTCAGATGTAGTTTCCGATAGGCATTTCAAAAATAGGTTCCGATAGGCATTTCAGATATAGGTGCCGATAGGCATTTCAGATATACTTACCGATTGGCATTTTAAAAATAGGTGCCGATAGGCATTTTAGATGTAGTTTCCGATAGGCATTTCAAAAATAGGTGCCGATAGGAATTTCAGATATAGGTGCCGATAGGCATATCAGATATAGTTGCCGATAGGCATTTAAAACATATGTGCCGATAGGCATTTCAAATAAAGGTGTCGACCGGCATTTCAGATATAAATGCCGAAAGGCATTTCAGATATAGGTGCCGATAGGCCTTTCTGATGTGGTTGCCGATAGGCATTTCAAATATAGGTGCTGATAGGCATTTCAGATGTAGTTTTCGATAGGCATTTCAAAAATAGGTGCCGATAGGCATTTCAGATATAGGTGCCGATAGGCACTTCAGATATAGTTGCCGATTGGCATTTTAAAAATAGGCGCCGATAGGTATTTCAGATATAGAAGCCGATAGGCATTTCAAATATAGTCGCCGATAGGCATTCCAGATATGGTTGCCGATAGGCATTTCAAATATAGGTGCTGATAGGCATTTCAGATGTAGTTCCCGATAGGCATTTCAAAAATAGGTGCCGATAGGCATTTCAGATATAGGTGCCGATAGGCATTTCAGATATAGTTGCCGATTGGCATTTTAAAAATAGGTGCCGATAGGCATTTCAAATATAGAAGCCGATAGGCATTTCAAATATAGGTGCCGATAGGCATTCCAGATATGGTTGCCGATAGGCATTTCAAATATAGGTGCTGATAGGCATTTCAGATGTAGTTTCCGATAGGCATTTCAAAAATTGGTGCCGATAGGCATTTCAGATATAGGTGCCGATAGGCATTTCAGATATACTTACCGATTGGCATTTTAAAAATAGGTGCCGATAGGCATTTTAGATGTAGTTTCCGATAGGCATTTCAAAAATTGGTGCCGATAGGCATTTCAGATATAGGTGCCGATAGGCATATCAGATATAGTTGCCGATAGGCATTTAAAACATATGTGCCGATAGGCATTTCAAATAAAGGTGTCGACCGGCATTTCAGATATAAATGCCGAAAGGCATTTCAGATATAGGTGCCGATAGGCATTTCTGATGTGGTTGCCGATAGGCATTTCAAATATAGGTGCTGATAGGCATTTCAGATGTAGTTTTCGATAGGCATTTCAAAAATAGGTGCCGATAGGCATTTCAAATATAGGTGCCGATAGGCACTTCAGATATAGTTGCCGAATGGCATTTTAAAAATAGGCGCCGATAGGTATTTCAGATATAGAAGCCGATAGGCATTTCAAATATAGACGCCGATAGGCATTCCAGATATGGTTGCCGATAGGCATTTCAAATATAGGTGCTGATAGGCATTTCAGATGTAGTTCCCGATAGGCATTTCAAAAATAGGTGCCGATAGGCATTTCAGATATAGGTGCCGATAGGCATTTCAGATATAGTTGCCGATTGGCATTTTAAAAATAGGTGCCGATAGGCATTTCAAATATAGAAGCCGATAGGCATTTCAAATATAGGTGCCGATAGGCATTCCAGATATGTTTGCCGATAGGCATTTCAAATATAGGTGCTGATAGGCATTTCAGATGTAGTTTCCGATAGGCATTTCAAAAATTGGTGCCGATAGGCATTTCAGATATAGGTGCCGATAGGCATTTCAGATATAGTTGCCGATTGGCATTTTAAAAATAGGTGCCGATAGGCATTTCAGATATAGAAGCCGATAGGTAGGTATTTCAAATATAGGTGTCGATAGGCATTTCAGATATGATTGCCGATAGGCATTTCAAATATAGGTGCTGATAGGCATTTCAGATGTAGTTTCCGATAGGCATTTCAAAAATAGGTGCCGATAGGCATTACAGATATAGGTGCCGATAGGCATTTCAGATATAGTTGCCGATTGGCATTTTAAAAATAGGTGCCGATAGGCATTTCAGATATATAAGTCGATAGGCATTTCAAATATAGGTGCCGATGGGCATTCCAGATATGGTTGCCGATAGGCATTTAAAATATAGGTGCTGATAGGCATTTCAGATGTAGTTTCCGATAGGCATTTCAAAAATTGGTGTCGATAGGCATTTCAGATATAGAAGCCGATAGGCATTTCAAATATAGTTGCCGATAGGCATTCCAGATATGGTTGCCGATAGGCATTTCAAATATAGGTGCTGATAGGCATTCCGGATGTAGTTTCCGATAGGCATTTCAAAAAATGGTGCCGATAGACATTTCAGATATAGGTGCCGATAGGCATTTCAGATATAGTTACCGATTGGCATTTTAAAAATAGGTACCGATAGGCATTTCAAATATAGAAGCCGATAGGAATTTCAAATATAGGTGTCGATAGGCATTTCAGATATGGTTGCCGATAGGCATTTCAAATATAGGTGCTGATAGGCATTTCAGATGTAGTTTCCGATAGGCATTTCAAAAATAGGTGACGACAGGCATTTCAGATATAGGTGCCGATAGGCATATCAGATATAGTTGCCGATTGGCAACTATATTTGAAATGCCTATCGGCTTATATATCTGAAATGCCTATCGGCACCTATTTTTAAAATGCCAATCGGCAACTATATCTGAAATGCCTATCGGCACCTATATCTGAAAAGCCTATCGGCACCTATTTTTGAAATGCCTATCGGAAACTACATCTGAAATGCCTATCAGCACCTATATTTGAAATGCCTATCGGCAATCATATCTGAAATGCCTATCGACACCTATATTTGAAATACCTATCGACTTCTATATCTGAAATGCCTATCGGCACCTATTTTTAAAATGCCAATCGGCAACTATATCTGAAATGCCTATCGGCACCTATATCTGAAATGCCTATCGGCACCTATATCTGAAATGCCTATCGGCACCAATTTTTGAAATGCCTATCGGAAACTACATCTGAAATGCCTATCAGCACCTATATTTGAAATGCCTATCGGCAACCATATCTGAAATGCCTATCCACACCTATATTTGAAATACCTATCGGCTTCTATATCTGAAATGCCTATCGGCACCTATTTTTAAAATGCCAATCGGCAACTATATCTGAAATGCCTATCGGCACCTATATCTGAAATGCCTACCGGCACCTATTTTTGAAATGCCTATCGGAAACTACATCTGAAATGCCTATCAGCACCTATATTTGAAATGCCTATCGGCAACCATATCTGGAATGCCTATCGGTGCCTATATTTGAAATGCCTATCGGCTTCTATATCTGAAATACCTATCGGCGCCTATTTTTAAAATGCCAATCGGCATTTATATCTGAAGTGCCTATCGGCACCTATATCTGAAATGCCTATCGGCACCTATTTTTAAAATGCCTATCGGAAACTACATCCGGAATGCCTATCAGCACCTATATTTGAAATGCCTATCGGCAACCATATCTGGAATGCCTATCGGCACCTATATTTGAAATGCCTATCGGCTTCTATATCTGAAATGCCTATCGACACCAATTTTTGAAATGCCTATCAGCACCTCTATTTGAAATGCCTATCGGCAACCATATCTGGAATGCTCATCGGCACCTATATTTGAAATGCCTATCGGCTTATATATCTGAAATGCCTATCGGCACCTATTTTTAAAATGCCAATCGGCAACTATATCTGAAATGCCTATCCGCACCTATATCTGAAATGCCTATCGGCACCTATTTTTGAAATGCCTATCGGAAACTACATCTGAAATGCCTATCAGCACCTATATTTGAAATGCTTATCGGCAACCATATCTGAAATGCCTATCGACACCTATATTTAAAATCCATATCGGCTTCTATATCTGAAATGCCTATCGGCACTTATTTTTAAAATGCCAATCGGCAACTATATCTGAAATGCCTATCGGCACCTATATCTGAAATGCCTATCGGCACCAATTTATGAAATGCCTATAGGAAACTACATCTGAAATGCCTATCAGCACCTATATTTGAAATGCCTATCGGCAACCATATCTGGAATGCTCATCGGCACCTATATTTGAAATGCCTATCGGCTTATATATCTGAAATGCCTATCGGCACCTTTTTTTAAAATGCCAATCGGCAACTATATCTGAAATGCCTATCGGCACCTATATCTGAAATACCTATCGGCACCTATTTTTGAAATGCCTATCGGAAGCTACATCTGAAATGCCTATCAGCACCTATATTTGAAATGCCTATCGGCAATCATATCTGAAATGCCTATCGACACCTATATTTGAAATACCTATCGGCTTCTATATCTGAAATGCCTAACGGCACCTATTTTTAAAATGCCAATCGGCAACTATATCTGAAATGCCTATCGGCACCTATATCTGAAATGTCTATCGGCACCAATTTTTGAAATGCCTATCAAAACTACATCTGAAATGCCTATCAGCACCTATATTTGAAATGCATATCGGCAACCATATCTGGAATGCCTATCGGCACCTATATTTGAAATGCCTATCGGCTTCTATATCTGAAATGCCTATCGGCACCTATTTTTAAAATGCCAATCGGCAACTATATCTGAAATGCCTATCGGCACCTATATCTGAAATGCCTATCGGCACCTATTTTTGAAATGCCTATCGGAAACTACATCTGAAATGCCTATCAGCACCTATATTTGAAATGCCTATCGGCAACCATATCTGGAATGCCTATCGGCGCCTATATTTGAAATGCCTATCAGCTTCTATATCTGAAATACCTATCGGCGCCTATTTTTAAAATGCCTATCGGCATTTATATCTGAAGTGCCTATCGGCACCTATATCTGAAATGCCTATCGGCACCTATTTTTGAAATGCCTATCGAAAACTACATCTGAAATGCCTATCAGCACCTATATTTAAAAAGCCTATCGGCAACCACATCAGAAATGCCTATCGGCACCTATATCTTAAATGCCTTTCGGCATTTATATCTGAAATGCCGATCGACACCTATATTTGAAATGCCTATCGGCACTTTTATTTTAAATGCCTATCGGCAACTATATATGATAAGCCTATCGGCACCTATATCTGAAATGCCTAACGGCACCTATTTTTGAAATGCCAATCTTTAAGTATATCTGAAATGCCTATCGGCACCTATATCTAAAATGCCTATCGGAACCTATTTTTGAAATGCCTATCGGAAACTACATCTGAAATGACTATCAGCACCTATATTTAAAATGCCTATCGGCAACCATATCTGAAATGCCTATCCACACCTATATTTGAAATACCTATCGGCTTCTATATCTAAAATGCCTATCGGCACCTATTTTTAATATGCCAATCGGTAAGTATATCTGAAATGCCTATCGGCACCTATATCTAAAATGCCTATCGGAACCTATTTTTGAAATGCCTATCGAAAACTACATCTGAAATGACTATCAGCACCTATATTTGAAATGCCTATCGGCAACCATATCTGAAATGCCTATCCACACCTATATTTGAAATACCTATCGGCTTCTATATCTAAAATGCCTATCGGCACCTATTTTTAAAATGCCAATCGGCAACTACATCTGAAATGCCTATCAGCTTATATATCTGAAATGCCTATCGGCACCTATTTTTAAAATGCCAATCGGCAACTATAACTGATATGCCAATCGGCACCTATATCTGAAATGCCTATCGACACCTATTTTTAAAATGCCAATTGGCAACTGTATTTGAAATGCCTATCGGCACCTATATCTGAAATGCCTATCGACACCTATTTTTAAAACGCTAATTGGCAACTATATCTAAAATGCCTATCGGCACCTATATCTGAAATGCCTATCGGTACCTATTTTTGAAATGCCTATCGGAAACTACATCTGAAATGATTATCAGCACTTATATTTGAAATGCCTATCGGCAACCATATCTGGAATGCCTATCGGCACCTATATTTGAAATGCCTATCGGCTTCTATATCTGAAATGCCTATCGGCACCTATTTTTAAAATACCAATCGGCAACTATATCTGAAATGCCTATCGGCACCTATATCTGAAATGCCTATCGGTACCTATTTTTGAAATGCCTATCGGAAACTACATCTGAAATGATTATCAGCACTTATATTTGAAATGCCTATCGGCAACCATATCTGGAATGCCTATCGGCACCTATATTTGAAATGCCCATCGGCTTCTATATCTGAAATGCCTATCGGCACCTATTTTTAAAATACCAATCGGCAACTATATCTGAAATGCCTATCGGCACCTATATCTGAAATGCCTATCGGCATATATTTTTGAAATGCCTTTCGGAAACTACATCTGAAATGCCTATCTGCTCCTATATTTGAAATGCCTATCGGCAACCATATCTGAAATGCCTATCGACACCTATATTTAAAATACCTATCGGCTTCTATATCTGAAATGCCTATCGGCACCTGTTTTTAAAATGCCAATCGGCAACTATATCTGAAATGCCTATCGGCACCTATATCCGAAATGCCTATCTGCATCAATTTTTGAAATGCCTATCGGAAACTACATCTAAAATGCCTACCAGCACTTATATTTGAAATGCCTATCGGCAACCATATCTGGAATGCCTATCGGCACCTATATTTGAAATGCCTATCGGCTTCTATATCTGAAATGCCTATCGGCACCTATTTTTTAAATGCCAATTGGCAACTATATCTGAAATGACTATCGGCACCTATATCTGAAATGCCTATCGGCACCTATTTTTGAAATGCCTATCAGCACCTATATTTGAAATGCCTATCGGAAACTACATCTGAAATGCCTATCAGCACCTATATTTGAAATGCCTATCGGCAACCATATCTGGAATGCCTATCGGCACCTATATTTGAAATGCCTATCGGCTTCTATATCTCAAATGCCTATCGGCACCTATTTTTAAAATGCCAATCGGCAACTATATCTGAAATGCCTATCGGCACCTATATCTGAAATGCCTGTCGGCACCTATTTTTGAAATGCCTATCGGAAACTACATCTGAAATGCCTATCAGCACCTATATTTGAAATGCCTATCGGCAACCATATCTGAAATGCCTATCGACACCTATATTTGAAATACCTATCGGCTTCTATATTTAAAATGCCTACCGGTACCTATTTTTAAAATGCCAATCGGTAACTATATCTGAAATGCCTATCGGCACCTATATCTGAAATGTTTATCGGCACCATTTTTTGAAATGCCTATCGGAAACTACATCCGGAATGCCTATCAGCACCTATATTTGAAATGCCTATCGGCAACCATATCTGGAATGCCTATCGGCACCTATATTTGAAATGCCTATCGGCTTCTATATCTGAAATGCCTATCGACACCAATTTTTAAAATGCCTATCGGAAACTACATCTGAAATGCCTATCAGCACCTATATTTTAAATGCCTATCGGCAACCATATCTGGAATGTCCATCGGCACCTATATTTGAAATGCCTATCGGCTTATATATCTGAAATGTCTATCGGCACCTATTTTTAAAATGCCAATCGGCAACTATATCTGAAATGCCTATCGGCACCTATATCTGGAATGCCTATCGGCACCTATTTTTGAAATGCCTATCGGAAACTACATCTGAAATGCCTATCAGCACCTATATTTGAAATGCTTATCGGCAACCATATCTGAAATGCCTATCGACACCTATATTTAAAATCCCTATCGGCTTCTATATCTGAAATGCCTATCGGCACCTATTTTTAAAACGCCAATCGGCAACTATATCTGAAATGCCTATCGGCACCTATATCTGAAATGCCTATCGGCACCAATTTTTTAAATGCCTATCGGAAACTACATCTGAAATGCCTATCAGCACCTATATTTGAAATGCCTATCGGCAACCATATCTGGAATGCTCATCGGCACCTATATTTGAAATGCCTATCGGCTTATATATCTGAAATGCCTATCGGCACCTATTTTTATAATTCCAATCGGCAACTATATCTGAAATGCTTATCGGCACCTATATCTGAAATGCCTCTCGGCACCTATTTTTGAAATGCCTATCGGAAACTACATCTGAAATGCCTATCAGCACCTATATTTGAAATGCCTATCGGCAATCATATCTGAAATGCCTATCAAAACCTATATTTGAAATACCTATCGGCTTCTATATAAATGAAATGCCTATCGGCACCTATTTTTAAAATGCCAATCGGCAACTATATCTGAAATGCCTATCGGCACCTATATCTGAAATGCCTATCGGCACCAATTTTTGAAATGCCTATCAGAAACTACATCTGAAATGCCTATCAGCACCTATATTTGAAATGCCTATCGTCAACCATAACTGGAATGCCTATCGGCACCTATATTTGAAATGCCTATCGGCTTCTATATTTGAAATGCCTATCGGCACCTATTTTTAAAATGCCAATCGGCAACTATATCTGAAATGCCTATCGGCACTATATATCTAAAATGCCTACCGGCACCTATTTTTGAAATGCCTATCGGAAACTACATCTGAAATGCCTATCAGCACCTATATTTGAAATGACTATCGGCAACCATATCTGGAATGCCTATCGGCGCCTATATTTGAAATGCCTATTGGCTTCTATATCTGAAATACCTATCGGCGCCTATTTTTAAAATGCCAATCGGCAACTATATCTGAAGTGCCTATCGGCACCTATATCTGAAATGCCTATCGGCACCTATTTTTGAAATGCCTATCGAAAACTACATCTGAAATGCCTATCAGCACCTATATTTGAAATGCCTATCGGCAACCACATCAGAAATGCCTATCGGCACCTATATCTGAAATGCCTTTCGGCATTTATATCTGAAATGCCGGTCGATACCTATATTTGAAATGCCTATCGGCACATATGTTTTAAATGCCTATCGACAACTATATCTGATATGCCTATCGGCACCTATATCTGAAATGCCTATCGGCACCTATTTTTGAAATGCCTATCGGAAACTACATCTAAAATGCCTATCGGCACCTATTTTTAAAATGCCAATCGGTAAGTATATCTGAAATGCCTATCGGCACCTATATCTGAAATGCCTATCGGAACCTATTTTTGAAATGCCTATCGGAAACTACATCTGAAATGACTATCAGCACCTATATTTGAAATGCCTATCGGCAACCATATCTGAAATGCCTATCCACACCTATATTTGAAATACCTATCGGCTTCTATATCTGAAATGCCTATCGGCACCTATTTTTAAAATGCCAATCGGCAACTATATCTGAAATGCCTATCGGCACCTATATCTGAAATGCCTATCGGTATCTATTTTTGAAATGCCTATCGGAAACTACATCTGAAATGATTATCAGCGCTTATATTTGATATGCCTATCGGCAACCATATCTGGAATGCCTATCGGCACTATATTTGAAATGCCTATCGGCTTCTATATCTGAAATGCCTATCGGCACCTATTTTTAAAATACCAATCGGCAACTATATCTGAAATGCCTATCGGCACCTATATCTGAAATGCCTATCGGCATATATTTTTGAAATGCCTTTCGGAAACTACATCTGAAATGCCTATCTGCTCCTATATTTGAAATGCCTATCGGCAACCATATCTGAAAATGCCTATCGACACCTATATTTGAAATACCTATCGGCTTCTATATCTGAAATGCCTATCGGCACTTATTTTTAAAATGCAAATCGGTAACTATATCTGAAATGCCTATCGGCACCTATATCTGAAATGCCTACCGGCACCATTTTTTGAAATGTCTATCGGAAACTGCATCCGGAATTCCTATCAGCACCTATATTTGAAATGCCTATCGGCAACCATATCTGGAATGCCTATCGGCACCTATATTTGAAATACCTATCGGCTTCTATATCTAAAATGCCTATCGGCACCTATTTTAAAAATGCCAATCGGCAACTATATCTGAAATGCCAATCGGCACCTATATCTGAAATGCCTATCGACACCTATTTTTAAAATGCCAATTGGCAACTATATCTGAAATGCCTATCGGCACCTATATCTAAAATGCCTATCGGAACCTATTTTTGAAATGCCTATCGGAAACTACATCTGAAATGACTATCAGCACCTATATTTGAAATGCCTATCGGCAACCATATCTGAAATGCCTATCCACACCTATATTTGAAATGCCTATCGGCTTCTATATCTGAAATGCCTATCGACACCTATTTTTAAAATGCCAATCGGCAACTATATCTGAAATGCCTATCGGCACCTATATCTGAAATGCCTATCGGCACCTATTTTTGAAATGCCTATCGGAAACTACATCTGAAATGCCTATCAGCACCTATATTTGAAATGCTTATCGGCAACCATATCTGAAATGCCTATCGACACCTATATTTGAAATCCCTATCGGCTTCTATATCTGAAATGCCTATCGGCACCTATTTTTAAAATGCCAATCGGCAACTATATCTGAAATGCCTATCGGCACCTATATCTGAAATGCCTATCGGCACCTATTTTTGAAATGCCTATCGGAAACTACATCTGAAATGCCTATCAGCACCAATATTTGAAATGCCTATCGGCAACCATATCTGAAATGCCTATCGACACCTATATTTGAAATACCTATCGGCTTCTATATTTGAAATGCCTATCGGTACCTATTTTTAAAATGCCAATCGGTAACTATATCTGAAATACCTATCGGCAACTATATCTGAAATGCCTATCGGCACCATTTTTTGAAATGCCTATCGGAAACTACATCCCGAATGCCTATCAGCACCTATATTTGAAATGCCTATCGGCAACCATATCTGGAATGCCTATCGGCACCTATATTTGAAATGCCTATCGGCTTCTATATCTGAAATGCCTATCGACACCAATTTTTGAAATGCCTATCGGCACTTTTATTTTAAATGCCTATCGGCAACTATATCTGATAAGCCTATCGGCACCTATATCTGAAATGCCTATCGGCACCTATTTTTGAAATGCCAATCTTTAAGTATATCTGAAATGTCTATCGGCACCTATATCTAAAATGCCTATCGGAACCTATTTTTGAAATGCCTATCGGAAACTACATCTGAAATGACTATCAGCACCTATATTTGAAATGCCTATCGGTAAACATATCTGAAATGCCTATCCACACCTATATTTGAAATACCTATCGGTTTCTATATATAAAATGCCTATCGGCACCTATTTTTAAAATGCCAATCGGTAAGTATATCTGAAATGCCTATCGGCACCTATATCTAAAATGCCTATCGGAACCTATTTTTGAAATGCCTATCGGAAACTACATCTGAAATGACTATCAGCACCTATATTTGAAATGCCTATCGGACACCATATCTGAAATGCCTATCTACACCTATATTTGAAATACCTATCGGCTTCTATATCTAAAATGCCTATCGGCACCTATTTTTAAAATGCCAATCGGCAACTACATCTGAAATGCCTATCGGCTTATATATCTGAAATGCCTATCGGCACCTATTTTTAAAATGCCAATCGGCAACTATATCTGAAATGCCAATCGGCACCTATATCTGAAATGCCTATCGACACCTATTTTTGAAATGCCAATTGGCAACTATATCTGAAATGCCTATCGGCACCTATATCTGAAATGCCTATCGACACCTATTTTTAAAATGCCAATTGGCAACTATATCTGAAATCCCTATCGGCACCTATATCTGAAATGCCTATCGGTACCTATTTTTGAAATGCCTATCGGAAACTACATCTGAAATGATTATCAGCACTTATATTTGAAATGCCTATCGGCAACCATATCTGGAATGCCTATCGGCACCTATATTTGAAATGCCTATCGGCAACCATATCTGGAATGCCTATCAGCACCTATATTTGAAATGCCTATCGGCTTCTATATCTGAAATGCCTATCGACACCTATTTTTAAAATGCCAATCGGCAACTATATCTGAAATGCCTATCGGCACCTATATCTGAAATGCCTATCGGCACCTATTTTTGAAATGCCTATCGGAAACTACATCTGAAATTCCTATCAGCACAATTATTTGAAATGCTTATCGGCAACCATATCTGAAATAGCTATCGATACCTATATTTGAAATCCCTATCGGCTTCTATATCTGAAATGCCTATCGGCACCTATTTTTAAAATGCCAATCGGCAACTATATCTGAAATGCCAATCGGCACCTATATCTGAAATGCCTATCGGCACCTATTTTTGAAATGCCTATCGGAAACTACATCTGAAATGTCTATCAGCACCTATATTTGAAATGCCTATCGGCAACCATATCTGGAATGCCTATCGGCGCCTATATTTGAAATGCCTATCGGCTTCTATATCTAAAATGCCGATCGGCACCTATTATAAAAATGCCAATCGGCAACTATATCTGAAGTGCTTATCGACACCTATATCTCAAATGCCTATCGGCACCTACTTTTGAAATGCCTATCGAAAACTACATCTGAAATGCCTATCAGCATTTATATTTGAAATGCCTATCGGCAACCACATCAGAAATGCCTATCGGCACCTATATCTGAAATGCCCTACGGCATTTATATCTGAAATGCCGATCGACACTTATATTTGAAATGCCTATCGGCACCTATATTTTAAATGCCTATCGGCAACTATATCTGATATGCCTATCGGCACCTATATCTGAAATGCCTATCGGCACCTATTTTTGAAATGCCTATCGGAAACTACATCTAAAAGGCCTATCGGCACCTATTTTTAAAATGCCAATCGGAAAGTATATCTGAAATGCCTATCGACACCTATAATTGAAATGCCTATCGGAACCTATTTTTGAAATGCCTATCGGAAACAACATCTGAAATGATTATCAGCACCTATATTTGAAATGCCTATCGGCAACCATATCTGAAATGCCTATCCACACCTGTATTTGAAATACCTATCGGCTTCTATATCTAAAATGCCTATCGGCACCTATTTTTAAAATGCCAATCGGCAACTATATCTGAAATGCCTATCAGCACCTATATTTGAAATGCCTATCGGCAACCATATCTGGAATGCCTATCAGCACCTATATTTGAAATGCCTATCGGCAACCATATCTGGAATGCCTATCGGCACCTATATTTGAAATGGCTATCGGGTTCTATATCTGAAATGCCTATCGTTACCTATTTTTAAAATGCCAATTGGCAACTATATCTGAAATGCCCATCGGCACCTATATCTGAAATGCCTATCGGTACCTATTTTTGAAATGCCTATCGGAAACTACATCTGAAATGATTATCAGCACTTATATTTGAAATGCCTATCGGCAACCATATCTGGAATGCCTATCGGCACCTATATTTGAAATGCCTATCGGCTTCTATATCTGAAATGCCTATCGGCACCTATTTTTAAAATACCAATCGGCAACTATATCTGAAATGCCTATCAGCACCTATATCTGAAATGCCTATCGGCATATATTTTTGAAATGCCTTTCGGAAACTACATCTGAAATGCCTATCAGCACCTATATTTGAAATGCCTATCGGCAACTATATCTGCAATGCCTATCGGCACCTATATTTGAAATGCCTATCCGCTTCTATATCTGAAATGCCTATCGGCACCTATTTTTTAAATGCCAATTAGCAACTATATCTGAAATGACTATCGGCACCTATATCTGAAATGCCTATCGGCACCTATTTTTGAAATGCCTAACGAAAGCTACATCTGAAATGCCTATCAGCACCTATATTTGAAATGCCTATCGGAAACTACATCTGAAATGCCTATCAGCACCTATATTTGAAATGCCTATCGGCAACCATATCTGGAATGCCTATCGGCACCTATATTTGAAATGCCTATCGGCTTCTATATCTGAAATGCCTATCGGCACCTATTTTTAAAATGCCAATCGGCAACTATATCTGAAATGTCTATCGGCACTTATATCTGAAATGCCTATCGGCACCTATTTTTGAAATGCCTATCGGAAACTACATCTGAAATGCCTATCAGCACCTATATTTGAAATGCCTATCGGCAACCATATCTGAAATGCCTATCGACACCTATTTTAAAAATGCCAATCGGCAACTATATCTGAAATGCCTATCGGCACCTTTATCTGAAATGCCTATCGGCACCTATTTTTGAAACGCCTATCGGAAACTACATCTGAAATGCCTATCAGCACCTATATTTGAAATGCCTATCGGCAATCATATCTGAAATGCCTATCGACACCTATATTTGAAATACCTATCGGCTTCTATATCTGAAATGCCTATCGGCACCTATTTTTAAAATGCCAATCGGCAACTATATCTGAAATGCCTATCGGCACCTATATCTGAAATGCCTATCGGCACCAATTTTTGAAATGCCTATCGGAAACTACATCTGAAATGCCTATCAGCACCTATATTTGAAATGCCTATCGGCAACCATATCTGGAATGCCTATCGGCACCTATATTTGAAATGCCTATCGGCTTCTATATCTGAAATGCCTATCGGCACCTATTTTTAAAATGCCAATCGGCAACTATATCTGAAATGCCTATCGGCACCTATATCTGAAATGCCTATCGCCACCTATTTTTGAAATGCCTATCGGAAACTACATCTGAAATGTCTATCAGCACCTATATTTGAAATGCCTATCGACAACCATATCTGGAATGCCTATCGGCGCCTATATTTGAAATGCCTATCGGCTTCCATATCGGAAATACCTATCGGCGCCTATTTTTAAAATGCCAATCGGCAACTATATCTTAAGTGCCTATCGGCACCTATATCTGAAATGCCTATCGGCACCTATTTTTGAAATGCCTATCGAAAACTACATCTGAAATGCCTATCAGCACCTATATTTGAAATGCCTATCGGCAACCACATCAGAAATGCCTATCGGCACCTATATCTGAAATGCGTTTCGGCATTTATATCTGAAATGCCGGTCGACACCTATATTTAAAATGCCTATCGGCACATATATTTTAAATGCCTATCGGCAACTATATCTGATATGCCTATCGGCACCTATATCTGAAATGCCTATCGGCACCTATTTTTGAAATGCCTATCGGAAACTACATCTAAAATGCCTATCGGCACCTATTTTTAAAATGCCAATCGGTAAGTATATCTGAAATGCCTATCGGCACCTATATCTGAAATGCCTATCGGAACCTATTTTTGAAATGCCTATCGGAAACTACATCTGAAATGACTATCAGCACCTATATTTGAAATGCTTATCGGCAACCATATCTGAAATGCCTATCCACACCTATATTTGAAATACCTATCGGCTTCTATATCTGAAATGCCTATCGGCACCTATTTTTAAAATGCCAATCGGCAACTATATCTGAAATGCCTATCGGCACCTATATCTGAAATGCCTATCGGTACCTATTTTTGAAATGCCTATCGGAAACTACATCTGAAATGATTATCAGCGCTTATATTTGATATGCCTATCGGCAACCATATCTGGAATGCCTATCGGCAACTATATTTGAAATGCCTATCGGCTTCTATATCTGAAATGCCTATCGGCACCTATTTTTAAAATGCCAATCGGCAACTATATCTGAAATGCCTATCGGCACCTATATCTGAAATGCCTATCGCCACCTATTTTTGAAATGCCTATCAGAAACTACATCTGAAATGTCTATCAGCACCTATATTTGAAATGCCTATCGACAACCATATCTGGAATGCCTATCGGCGCCTATATTTGAAATGCCTATCGGCTTCTATATCGGAAATACCTATCGGCGCCTATTTTTAAAATGCCAATCGGCAACTATATCTTAAGTGCCTATCGGCACCTATATCTGAAATGCCTATCGGCACCTATTTTTGAAATGCCTATCGAAAACTACATCTGAAATGCCTATCAGCACCTATATTTGAAATGCCTATCGGCAACCACATCAGAAATGCCTATCGGCACCTATATCTGAAATGCGTTTCGGCATTTATATCTGAAATGCCGGTCGACACCTATATTTAAAATGCCTATCGGCACATATATTTTAAATGCCTATCGGCAACTATATCTGATATGCCTATCGGCACCTATATCTGAAATGCCTATCGGCACCTATTTTTGAAATGCCTATCGGAAACTACATCTAAAATGCCTATCGGCACCTATTTTTAAAATGCCAATCGGTAAGTATATCTGAAATGCCTATCGGCACCTATATCTGAAATGCCTATCGGAACCTATTTTTGAAATGCCTATCGGAAACTACATCTGAAATGACTATCAGCACCTATATTTGAAATGCCTATCGGCAACCATATCTGAAATGCCTATCCACACCTATATTTGAAATACCTATCGGCTTCTATATCTGAAATGCCTATCGGCACCTATTTTTAAAATGCCAATCGGCAACTATATCTGAAATGCCTATCGGCACCTATATCTGAAATGCCTATCGGTACCTATTTTTGAAATGCCTATCGGAAACTACATCTGAAATGATTATCAGCGCTTATATTTGATATGCCTATCGGCAACCATATCTGGAATGCCTATCGGCAACTATATTTGAAATGCCTATCGGCTTCTATATCTGAAATGCCTATCGGCACCTATTTTTAAAATACCAATCGGCAACTATATCTGAAATGCCTATCGGCACCTATATCTGAAATGCCTATCGGCATATATTTTTGAAATGCCTTTCGAAAACTACATCTGAAATGCCTATCTGCTCCTATATTTGAAATGCCTATCGGCAACCATATCTGAAATGCCTATCGACACCTATATTTGAAATACCTATCGGCTTCTATATCTGAAATGCCTATCGGCACCTGTTTTTAAAATGCCAATCGGCAACTATATCTGAAATGCTTATCGGCACCTATATCCGAAATGCCTATCGGCAACAATTTTTGAAATGCCTATCGGAAACTACATCTAAAATGCCTATCAGCACCTATATTTGAAATGCCTATCGGCAACCATATCTGGAAAGCCTATCGGCACCTATATTTGAAATGCCTATCGGCTTCTATATCTGAAATGCCTATCGGCACCTATTTTAAAAATGCCAATCGGCAACTATATCTGAAATGCCTATCGGCACCTATATCTGAAATGCCTATCGGCACCTATTTTTGAAATGCCTATCGGAAACTACATCTGAAATGCCTATCAGCACCTATATTTGAAATGCTTATGAGCAACCATATCTGAAATGCCTATGGACACCTATATTTGAAATCCCTATCGGCTTCTATATCTGAAATGCCTATCGACACCTATTTTTAAAATGCCAATCGGCTACTATATCTGAAATGCCTATCGGCACCTATATCTGAAATGCCTGTCGGCACCATTTTTTGAAATGCCTATCGGAAACTACATCCGGAATGCCTATCAGCACCTATATTTGAAATGCCTATCGGCAACCATATCTGGAATGCCTATCGGCACCTATATTTGAAATGCCTATCGGCTTCTATATCTGAAATGCCTGTCGGCACCATTTTTTGAAATGCCTATCGGAAACTACATCCGGAATGCCTATCAGCACCTATATTTGAAATGCCTATCGGCAACCATATCTGGAATGCTCATCGGCACCTATATTTCAAATGCCTATCGGCTTATATATCTGAAATGCCTATCGGCACCTATTTTTAAAATGCCAATCGGCAACTATATCTGAAATGCCTATCGGCACCTATATCTGAAATGCCTATCGGCACCTATTTTTGAAATGCCTATCGGAAACTACATCTGAAATGCCTATCAGCACCTATATTTGAAATGCTTATTGGCAACCATATCTGAAATGCCTATCGACACCTATATTTAAAATCCCTATCGGCTTCTATATCTGAAATGCCTATCGACACCTATTTTTAAAATGCCAATCGGCAACTATATCTGAAATGCCTATCGGCACCTATATCTGAAATGCCTATCGGCACCAATTTTTGAAATGCCTATCGGAAACTACATCTGAAATGCCTATCAGCACATATATTTGAAATGCCTATCGGCAACCATATCTGGAATGCCTATCGGCACCTATATTTGAAATGCCTATCGGCTTCTATATCTGAAATGCCTATCGGCACCTATTTTTAAAATGCCAATCGGCAACTATATTTGAAATGCCTATCGGCACCTATATCTGAAATGCCTATCGGCAACTATTTTTGAAATGCCTATCGGAAACTACATCTGAAATGCCTATCAGCACCTATATTTGAAATGCCTATCGGCAACCATATCTGGAATGCCTATCGGCGCCTATATTTGAAATGCCTATCGGCTTCTATATCTGAAATACCTATCGGCGCCTATTTTTAAAATGCCAATCGGTAACTATATCTGAAGTGCCTATCGGCACCTATATCTGAAATGCCTATCGGCACCTATTTTTGAAATGCCTATCGAAAACTACATCTGAAATGCCTATCAGCACCTATATTTGAAATGCCTATCGGCAACTACATCAGAAATGCCTATCGGCACCTATATCTGAAATGCCTTTCGGCATTTATATCTGAAATGCCGGTCGACACCTATATTTGAAATGCCTATCGGCACCTATTTTTTAAATGCCAATCGGCAACTATATCTGAAATGCCTATCGGCACCTATATCTGAAATGCCTATCGGCACCAATTTTTGAAATGCCTATCGGAAACTACATCTAAAATGCCTTTCGGCACCTATTTTTAAAATGCCAATCGGTAAGTATATCTGAAATGCCTATCGGCACCTATATCTGAAATGCCTATCGGAACCTATTTTTGAAATGCCTATCGGAAACTACATCTGAAATGACTATCAGCACCTATATTTGAAATGCCTATCGGCAACCATATCTGAAATGCCTATCCACACCTATATTTGAAATATCTATCGGCTTCTATATCTGAAATGCCTATCGGCACCTATTTTTAAAATGCCAATCGGCAACTATATCTGAAATGCCTATCGGCACCTATATCTGAAATGCCTATCGGTACCTATATTTAAAATGCCTATCGGAAACTACATCTGAAATGATTATCAGCGCTTATATTTGATATGCCTATCGGCAACCATATCTGGAATGCCTATCGGCAACTATATTTGAAATGCCTATCGGCTTCTATATCTGAAATGCCTATCGGCACCTCTTTTTAAAATACCAATCGGCAACTATATCTGAAATGCCTATCGGCAGCTATATCTGAAATGCCTATCGGCATATATTTTTGAAATGCCTTTCGGAAACTACATCTGAAATGCCTATCTGCTCCTATATTTGAAATGCCTATCGGCAACCATATCTGAAATGCCTATCGACACCTATATTTGAAATACCTATCGGCTTCTATATCTGAAATGCCTATCGGCACCTGTTTTTAAAATGCCAATCGGCAACTATATCTGAAATGCCTATCGGCACCTATATCCGAAATGCCTATCGGCATCAATTTTTGAAATGCCTATCGGAAACTACATCTAAAATGCCTATCAGCACCTATATTTGAAATGCCTATCGGCAACCATATCTGGAATGCCTATCGGCACCTATATTTGAAATGCCTATCGGCTTCTATATCTGAAATGCCTATCGGCACCTATTTTTAAAATGCCAATCGGCAACTATATCTGAAATGCCTATCGGCACCTATTTTTGAAATGCCTATCGGAAACTACATCTGAAATGCCTATCAGCACCTATATTTGAAATGCTTATCGGCAACCATATCTGAAATGCCTATCGACACCTATATTTGAAATCCCTATCGGCTTCTATATCTGAAATGCCTATCGGCACCTATTTTTAAATGCCAATCGGCAACTATATCTGAAATGCCTATCGGCACCTATATCTGAAATGCCTATCGGCACCTATTTTTGAAATGCCTAGCGGAAACTACATCTGAAATGCCTATCAGCACCTATATTTGAAATGCCTATCGGCAACCATATCTGGAATGCCTATCGGCGCCTATATTTGAAATGCCTATCGGCTTCTATATCTGAAATGCCTATCGGCACCTATTTTTAAAATGCCAATCGGCATTTATATCTGAAGTTCCTATCGGCACCTATATCTGAAATGCCTATCGGCACCTATTTTTGAAATGCCTATCGAAAACTACATCTGAAATGCCTATCAGCACCTATATTTGAAATGCCTATCGGCAACCACATCAGAAATGCCTATCGGCACCTATATCTGAAATGCCTTTCGGCATTTATATCTAAAATGCCGATCGACACCTATATTTGAAATGCCTATCGGCACTTTTATTTTAAATGCCTATCGGCAACTATATCTGATAAGCCTATCGGCACCTATATCTCAAATGCCTATCGGCACCTATTTTTGAAATGTCAATCTTTAGGTATATCTGAAATGCCTATCGGCACCTATATCTAAAATGCCTATCGGAACCTATTTTTGAAATGCCTATCGGAAACTACATCTGAAATGACTATCAGCACCTATATTTGAAATGCCTATCGGCAACCATATCTGATATGCCTATCCACACCTATATTTGAAATACCTATCGGCTTCTATATCTAAAATGTCTATCGGCACCTAGTTTTAAAATGCCAATCGGTAAGTATATCTGAAATGCCTATCGGCACCTATATCTAAAATGCCTATCGGAACCTATTTTTGAAATGCCTATCGGAAACTACATCTGAAATGACTATCAGCACTTATATTTGAAATGCCTATCGGCAACCATATCTGAAATGCCTATTCACACCTATATTTGAAATACCTATCGGCTTCTATATCTAAAATGCCTATCGGCACCTATTTTTAAAATGCCAATCGGCAACTACATCTGAAATGCCTATCGGCCTATATATCTGAAATGCCTATCGGCACCTATTTTCAAAATGCCAATCGGCAACTATATCTGAAATGCCAATCGGCACCTATATCTGAAATGCCTATCGACACCTATTTTTAAAATGCCAATTGGCAACTATATCTGAAATGCCTATCGGCACCTATATCTGAAATGCCTATCGGTACCTATTTTTGAAATGCCTATCGGAAACTACATCTGAAATGATTATCAGCACTTATATTTGAAATGCCTATCGGCAACCATATCTGGAATGCCTATCGGCGCCTATATTTGAAATGCCTATCGGCTTCTATATCTAAAATGCCTATTGGCACCTATTTTTAAAATGCCAATCGGCAACTATATCTGAAGTGCCTATCGGCACCTATATCTCAAATGCCTATCGGCACCTATTTTTGAAATGCCTATCGAAAACTACATCTGAAATGCCTATCAGCATTTATATTTGAAATGCCTATCGGCAACCACATCAGAAATGCCTATCGGCACCTATATCTGAAATGCCCTACGGCATTTATATCTGAAATGCCGATCGACACCTATATTTGAAATGCCTATCAGCACCTATATTTTAAATGCCTATCGGCAACTATATCTGATATGCCTATCGGCACCTATATCTGAAATGCCTATCGGCACCTATTTTTGAAATGCCTATCGGAAACTACATCTAAAATGCCTATCGGCACCTATTTTTAAAATGCCAATCGGAAAGTATATCTGAAATGCCTATCGGCACCTATATTTGAAATGCCTATCGGCAACCATATCTGGAATGCCTATCGGCGCCTATATTTGAAATGCTTATCGGCTTCTATATCTAAAATGCCTATCGGCACCTATTTTTAAAATGCCAATCGGCAACTATATCTGAAGTGCCTATCGGCACCTATATCTCAAATGCCTATCAGCACCTATTTTTGAAATGCCTATCGAAAACTACATCTGAAATGCCTATCAGCATTTATATTTGAAATACCTATCGGCAACCACATCAGAAATGCCTATCGGCACCTATATCTGATATGCCCTACGGCATTTATATCTGAAATGCCGATCGACACCTATATTTGAAATGCCTATCGGCACCTATATTTTAAATGCCTATCGGCAACTATATCTGATATGCCTATCGGCACCTATATCTGAAATGACTATCGGCACCTATTTTTGAAATGCCTATCGGAAACTACATATAAATGCCTTTCGGCACCTATTTTTAAAATGCCAATCGGAAAGTATATCTGAAATGCCTATCGGCACCTATAATTGAAATGTCTATCGGAACCTATTTTTGAAATGCCAATCGGAAACAACATCTGAAATTACTATCAGCACCTATATTTGAAATGCCTATCGGCAACCATATCTGAAATGCCTATCCACACCTGTATTTGAAATACCTATCGGCTTCTATATCTAAAATGCCTATCGGCACCTATTTTTAAAATGCCAATCGGCAACTATATCTGAAATGCCTATCGGAAACTCCATCTGAAATGCCTATCAGCACCTATATTTGAAATGCCTATCGGGTTCTATATCTGAAATGCCTATCGACACCTATTTTTAAAATGCCAATTGGCAACTATATCTGAAATGCCTATCGGCACCTATATCTGAAATGCCTATCGGTACCTATTTTTGAAATGCCTATCGGAAACTACATCTGAAATGATTATCAGCACTTATATTTGAAATGCCTATCGGCAACCATATCTGTAATGCCTATCGGCACCTATATTTGAAATGCCTATCGGCTTCTATATCTGAAATGCCTATCGGCACCTATTTTTAAAATACCAATCGGCAACTATATCTGAAATGCCTATCGGCACCTATATCTGAAATGCCTATCGGCATATATTTTTGAAATGCCTTTCGGAAACTACATCTGAAATGCCTATCTGCTCCTATATTTTAAAAATGCCTATCGGCAACCATATCTGAAATGCCTATCGACACCTATATTTGAAATACCTATCGGCTTCTATATTTGAAATGCCTATCGGCACCTGTTTTTAAAATGCCAATCGGCAACTATATCTGAAATGGCTATCGGCACATATATCCGAAATGCCTATCGGCATCAATTTTTGAAAAGCCTATCGGAAACTACAACTGAAATGCCTATCAGCACCTACATTTGAAATGCTTATCGGCAACCATATCTGAAATGCCTATCGACACCTATATTTGAAATCCCTATCGGCTTCTATATCTGAAATGCCTATCGGCACCTATTTTTAAAATGCCAATCGGCATTTATATCTGAAGTGCCTATCGGCACCTATATCTGAAATGCCTATCGGCACCTATTTTTGAAATGCCTATCGAAAACTACATCTGAAATGCCTATCAGCACCTATATTTGAAATGCCTATCGGCAACCACATCAGAAATGCCTATCGGCACCTATATCTGAAATGCCTTTCGGCATTTATATCTGAAATGCCGGTCGACACCTATATTTGAAATGCCTATTGGCACTTTTATTTTAAATGCCTATCGGCAACTATATCTGATAAGCCTATCGGCACCTATATCTGAAATGCCTATCGGCACCTATTTTTGAAATGCCAATCTTTAAGTATATCTGAAATGCCTATCGGCACCTATATCTAAAATGCCTATCGGAACTTATTTTTGAAATGCCTATCGGAAACTACATCTGAAATGACTATCAGCACCTATATTTGAAATGCCTATCGGCAACCATATCTTAAATGCCTATCCACACCTATATTTGAAATACCTATCGGCTTCTATATCTAAAATGCCTATCGGCACCTATTTTTAAAATACCAATCGGCAACTACATCTGAAATGCCTATCGGCTTATATATCTGAAATGCCTATCGGCACCTTTTGATATGATTTGTACTATTTTCAAATTAGTTTTAAACTTTCAACAAAATTATTTTATTTCAACCAAAAAAATATACATTACAAAAAATACAATTTAAACTTAAAAAAATGGTGTTGTACAGCCGAAGCAAGTTTTAATAATAATTTTTAATTTTTATAAAATAACAGATTTCAATTTTTGAACAAAAATGCGTTACGCAAGTGTTAAGAGATTACTCAACATTTAAATAAAACAAAAATATACAGGGTGTCTGAACATGCCGCCCCCGTTGAAAGTGAATGCTGAACTTTCAAGTAGTTGACGCTTTGCTGACTTCATTTTCGCCGTTTTCTTCAAATGGAAGTGGGCATATTTTTGCTGTAGAACGCTTGAAAATGCCGCGTGCTGTTTTGACGGACACCACACGAACAATATTGTCTGATCCGGGGTGAACATCCACAATACGGCCCAAGATCCAACTTAGTGGCGGTGTGTGGTCTTCACGCAAAAGCACCATTGTACCGGTTGTCACACTGTTACCGTGTTTTGTCCATTTTGAGCGTTTTTGCAGCGTACTCAAATATTCAGTCGACCATCTTTGCCAGAATGACTGCGTCAACTGTTGTATACGACGCCATCGTGATAAACGGTTCGCGTTCAGCGGTGTCAAATCTGGTTCTTGAATTGTTGATAGTGACTCTCCTATCAGAAAATGACCGGGAGTCAGGGGATTTAGGTCATCGGGGTCGGACGATAAGGGTGTTAACGGACGAGAATTTAGACAAGCTTCGATTTGAACCAACAAAGTTATCATTTCTTCAAATGTTAACAACGTACTGCCGACTATACGCTTTAAATGGTATTTTAATGATTTAACTGCGGCCTCCCACAAACCACCAAAATGGGGAGAACGAGGTGGAATGAAATGCCACACTATGGACTGATTGGTTAAAAAATCTGTAATTTGACTCTGATGGTATTTGTCATGAAACAATTGTTTTAATTCCACCAATTCCCGATTTGCACCTACGAAGTTAGTTGCATTGTCAGAGTATATATGGGCACACTTTCCTCTTCGGGCTATAAAACGTTTGAGAGCATTGATAAACGCTTCTGTTGTGAGGTCACCAACCAGTTCAATATGGACCGCTTTTGTCGCAAAACAAATAAATATTGCTGCGTATGATTTTATAGGAATCTTATGGCGAGTTGAACTTTGTAAAATCTGAAATGGACCACAATAATCCACTCCACAGTTCACAAAAGGTCGTGCCGGTTCAATTCTGTGAAGAGGTAGGTCACCCATGATGGGTTGAGGCGTTGTAGCCTTAATTTTAAAACAAGTAATGCACTGTTTTACTATTTGTCGAACAATAATTTTTGCATTCACAGGCCAATATTTTAATCTAATTGTTGCCAACAAAGCTTGAGGACCAGCGTGAAGTTGCGAAATATGCTCATGTTTTATAATAAGTTTCGTTAAAATATGGTTATGTAATCTGTCTGTATAGATATACACTAGCTTAACCCCGATCTTTTTGGGTTAAGGGTAGCGCGGCCACCACCGAACGTTTGGCGTGTGGGATCTTGTCCGGGCCAGCTGTTCGGAGTTCAAGCCCGGACAGGTTCTAAAGTTTTAGGTTCAGGATTGATAAATGAAATACATTTTTCGTTACTACTACGTAAAAAACAGTTGATTTATTTTCAGTAGATGAATCAACAGAAGAAAAAAACAGTGTGTAAACTCTAACCTTATTTTAGATTTATCCTTTGAGCCATTCTCGACAGTCCCTTAAGTTAGATTTATCCTTCGAGCCATTCTCGGCAGGTTTCATGGGTCTTCTCCGATCAGCACTCCGCACAAACAAGTACCAAAAAAAAACCCCCGCTGGTCGCCTTCCAGCCATTTTATATCGTTCTCGGCGGAGGTACAACGCGTCGAAAAACGCTGATGTTACTCTATTGTTTCGCGCGTCCACCGCCGAGACCGCGGTGTTACGGCGTGCTGAACCAGCAATTCCCACGGAACCTGGCCACACGTGTTCACATAGACCGTAGGCGTCCACTGAACTTATAGAAATCCAGTGGCGCGCCGAACTAGTGTGGCCGGTTTATTACATCCCTTCCCCCTTAAGAGAAAGCACTGCTCTGAAAGAGCAGGGCTTTCAAAAAAAAAATAATTTTTTTTTTTTCAACGTAATTTACTCCTTTTTACCTCTCCAGGATGGCTCATTTTACGGATTTACGAAACTTCTCTAATAAAAAAAAAAATATATATTACATTAAACCATTCTTAAACTACAAAAGACATACCCTGAACATTCAAGACAATGATAAAGCTAGTTAACCTATTTAAGAGAAGAGAGCTAGTGGAAAGGAGTCGCCTTTTCATGTCACCTGGAGCTCAACCTCGGGAGCAGTAGGATTTGGTTGTAACAATGTCCTAGAACTCAACCTCGGGACCACCTGGTGACACGGCATGACGAAGTCCCCCAGAGCTCTCATTACCAACCTTCTCTTCTATAAAAAAAGAAAATAATAACTAATTAAACTATTTCTTAAAGGGAGAACCCACACATACGGCAGATTCTACATATCTATTGCCACACAAAAAAAATTCTTTTTCTTTTCTTTTTACTCTCTTTTCAAGTTATTTTAAAGGTTACCAATACTACGTGTGTGCTTTCCCTTTTCTTACTAAAACTAAGAATACAATCAATTTTTACGAGATTCTCACATATTAATGAACGACATTCTTGAAAAATAAAAATAATTATATATAAGGTATATTCGCACACTGGGTTCGAGTCTTTTTGACGTATCTATATTAATTGTTCAAAAAAAAAAAAAAAAAAATTTTTCAAAGAGATTTAGGTCCATAGTTCATGAAATCGACCTGAGGGGTTCAGCAATATGAATTTTTATGGAGAGTGGAGACCAGTCCGTTCCAGTATTTTTGACTGGTCGGGGAAAGGTACTACTCCTCCTCTTCTATTTCATTAAAAAGTTAATGCAATCACAACCGTAATCACTCATAAATACATAGTTACCAAAACACTATAACTTCCAACTTCACTGTAGTTTGTTTGCTTTTTTTTTCACTTCGTACTGCACTCGCGTGGTGTAACGTCTTTTTCTTCAGTGTATCGGATTGCTGTTGATCGGCTTCATGTGTTATTGCGATCGTCCCCCTGGTAGGTCGTTTCTTGTCCTGGACTTTGCTATTCTCTTTTTTTCTCTCTTACGTCAATCATCATTCTCGGCGGTTTTTCGTGACATTAGTGAAACAGACAAACAAAAAGAAGTATCGTCATTAATACAAAACAGAATAAACACTAGGCAGTAAATACAAATACGCGGCAGATCCGCAACAAATACAAACAAATACAAATTTCTATTCTATTCTAGGAGCTTATCTTAAAACCACCAAACATCCCTTCATGTCCGGGATCTGGGTTCGTGGACCGACCTTCGCGTAATACTTCGTACTCGACCGTATCGGAGCAGATTAGTCACGGTGAATAATATTTCGGGGTCAAAATCGGTGTATTTGGTCAAAATCGGAAAAGTAACATCTAATCTGTTATCCGTCACAGGAGTGCTACAATGAATTTCATTTTACGAATATCGCGTCCCCGCCCCCCTGAAACCCGGTCAATAAAAGGAATGTTTGCTGATATCTAATACAATAAAATTTTTATTTTTGTGTTCCCAACCAACTTTGGTCCCTTGGGGCTGAGATAACTATTTGTGGATATATCTGATTCGACTCTTCAATTATGTCTTTTTGTTCTGAGTTCTCTTTGCCCTCACTTTGCACGTTGATTTGGGTCTCATTCGCTTCCCGGCTTACCTTGTGGTGACTATGGACGCTATACATGGTCACGCTGTCTAATAGAGCTCCGATTAATTTTACACTCCAACCAAAAATATCATACAACAATATCCCGTGAATAAGTGTGTCTACCACAAACTTTACCGTTTTTCCTATCATATACAACCCGATTAAGCTTGATGTTAGTCTCCCTATAAACGTCATCCATTCCCACATTGATCCCCATAATTTACTAACCCACGTCCTAAAAGTTTTTTCGTCTAATAAGTATTCGAAATTCGTCCCTTGACGATCGGTCGCGTAACCCGACATGCTCCTCGTTATTATCCCCGCTACTGCTTGTCGTTCTCCCGGTAAAAATATATGTTCTTGTAAATTCATCATATCTTCCTGACTATACAGCCCTCCCTTAAATAACTTACTTGGACTCACATAATGCCATTTATTATTATTATTTGGTTCTATCAACTGAGGTGACAATATCTCGTGTATACCATTAATTATTTTATACCACTTATTTTCTAATTTATACGCTGAATATAAAAACGGATTGCATCCAATTTCGGTTGCGAATTTTTGTATGATATGGTTCCTTGGTGTCATGAAATATGTTTTGTTGTCGTACAATACCGGAATTTCGTGATAACATTTGTTGGATTTTTGTAAAGATACTTCTACTGGTGAGCATTCTATGATATGAACCACCTCGCCATAATTAAAAGCTGTAAAACCCGGCTTTTGCATTTTTGCGTAAGCGAATTCCGCTGGGGACGTTATTGCTAAGGTTTGTAAATTTTTCAGGACTTGTTGTTCCAAAGTACAACGTTGTGAAACAACATCCGCATATAAGTTTGAAATTTGTGCTCTCAAATGACGTTCCACAAAAACTACCTTTGCATTTACATAAGCTGTTGGGTCCAAATTAAATACATTTGTTTTGTCGGCTTTAAAATAAAACAGCCCGCTTTCGGATGGTTTTACTATAAAAAACTTAGGATGATCGGTTTCGTAGGCTGACTGTCCACAAATAAGTGTGGGCTTCGCAATAGGCATAGCAAATACTGTATCCCCTTCATTAACTGAATAAATTACTACATCTGAATCGGCATTAATGGGTTTAACTGGCGTGATTTTTCTAGCTTTACCTTCGTATAAAACTGAATACTTGGTTTTGGTGCATTGATGGCTGTCTACATGTTCCCAATACGAATGACCGTGCATAGAATCAATACAAAATTTGTCCTTGTACGGACAGGTTGTACCCTCTGATAAATAAATTTTATTATCGTTTGTGTTAATTTTAGCGTACCTTTCCTGTAGTGTAATCTCGATTGCCGCCTGTACTACCACGTTCCGCCAACTTCCTTTTTGATCCTCATAATAGGCTCCTTTACATGACCCATCAGTTTCCAACTGGCCTGCCATGACCACTGTTGAATGTGTCGTTCCATTCATTATTAATCCATCTATGTTCTTCCCGTAGAAATCTGCTAATGTGTTTATCTCGTGCATCCGTCTGCATCTCTCTTCTGTCATCGGGTGGATGTAGGTCATATACCCGTTTAAAACCACCGAACTGTGCGAATGCATTCCGCAATGAGTTATCATACGTTGTACATTGACTTTACACTGTACCACTTTCACTGTTTCAATATCTTTGATCTGCAGTAACTGAATTCTTTCGATCGTTGTGACTACGTCCTCCGTCGGCGTATTACATTGTCCGATATCAGTCAAACTAAATGTCGTTATATTCATTTGGCGATTCTGGCAATCGTACGCTATGAGCGCATCAGTGGCCATCACCCACATAAACAATAATATTATTCTCTTCATCTTGAATACAAGTTTCAGTCCAACCGTTAAATACCAATAAAAATTAATTCTTCCTTCCTGGGTTTTCCTTGAATTTCCTTTCCTTTTTGATTCTTTTACCTGGAAAGAAAACAAGAATGCAAAGATGTTCTTCGACCTTACTTATACTTGCTCGAGGCAAGTGTAAGAAACTCTACTTCGTCTTAAAAATTTTTTCTTCTCAGCATTTAAATTCGTTTGGGCAAAACCCACGGATGATCGCTCACCCTTCCGCGGCTTCTGGTTTTGTATCGTGGTACTGTGGGACTTGGTATTTCATTTTTCTCTGCCTTTTCTTCGTCATTCTCTTCTCCGACCGGCGTTTCTTCCTCTTCATTTTGTTGTTCTAAGTCCTCGTCCCTCATCGATACCGGCGACCCTATCCAATGTTCTACTTCGTTTTCACCCACTTGGTCCTCGGGGTTTGCATGTTCCTTATTCTCCTGTACTGCATCTTCAGTGTCCCACGGGAACCTGGGCTCGTTTATGAGCGGTTCCTGGCGATCGTCCACCTGTTCTTCCTCCAGTTCTTCTGGGTCATCATCCTCTTCCCTGTCTTCTTCCCGTTCGTGGAATTTTTTAAGTCTATTGACGTGCACCAGCTGTTCCTTCTTGCCTGTCAGATCTCGGATTCTGAATGTGACCGGTCCTTTTTGTCCGATGACTCTGAATGGTCCTATCCAGTGTTTTGCAAGTTTCTTGGATAATCCAATTTTCGTTCCAACATCTTCCAGATAAACTAGATCGTCCACGGTAATCTCGACTGGTTTTGTTCTTTTATTATACTGACGCATCCTTTGTTCCGATGATTTCTTCAAATTCTGTCTAACGTTTTCAAATACTGTCTCTAGTCTAGCTGCTAACTCCGCTGCATAATTATCTTCATAGTCGTAACATTTCCTCCTGGGTTGGAAAATCTCGTCGTTTGGTAGTCGCATATCTCTTCCATGGGTCAGAAAGTACGGTGTCTCCTTTGTTGACGTGTGAATGGATCCTCGGTAAGCCATGAGGAAATATGGCAACCATTCGTCCCAATTTCTCTGGGATGGTTCGATGTAATGTGCCAAGAAATCTTTTAACACTCTGTGAGTCCGCTCAATCATCCCGTTGCTCTGCGGGTGGTATGCAGTTGTTTGAATTTTATTAACGCCTAGGAGTTGACAAACTTCTCGCATCAGTTGTGACGTGAAATTAGTTCCTTGATCGGTGAGTAGCTTCTTAGGTGTTCCATGACGACATATAACTTTTGTTACCCATTCTTTGGCAACCGTTGAGGCCTTTTGGTCCGGCATAGGGATCGCTTCGACGTATTTGGTAAAGTAATCTTGACATGTTAGTATATATTTGTTACCATTATCTGTTGTCACTAGGGGTCCTACGATATCCATCGCCCATAATTCCATGGGTTCATTTATCTGACTGAATTGTTGAAGTGGCGCCCTTTTCCGATTTGGTGTTTTCCGTTGATTACAAACTGTGCAACTCTGCAAGTAGGTCTTCACATCTTTCGTCATGGTGGGCCACCATACATAACGCTTCAATAATTTGAGGGTCTTTTCTATCCCTTGGTGTCCAACATAAGGTGGGTCATGATATTCGTAGATGAACTGATTCACTAGTTTCTTCGGGACTACCAATTGATCGTAATTGTTGTTATCTTCATTCCGTCTAAATAAAATCTCATCAGCGTCCAAATAATATTGGTCAGTTTCGCCGTCTTCCTCTACTTCATTGATCAATTTCCGGATATCCATATCCTTTCCTTGTTCCTGCTTTATGGTGTCACGATCCCACACTGGGAGATATGGTACTGTAGCATTTATAGTTGATATCGGTATTCTGCTTAAAGCATCCGCGTTGTTATGTTTTCTTCCCGGTCGATATATGATTTCATAGTCGTATTCGGACAGCAGCTGGGCCCATCGGGCTAATCTTGACGTCGGATCCTTCAGTGATACTAACCATTTCAATGATCTATGGTCCGTTATAACCAAAAATTTGTATCCGTATAGGTAGCATCTGAAGTGCTTGATGCCCCATACGACAGCTAGGCATTCCTGTTCCGTGACACTGTAATTTTTCTCAGCTCCGTTCAACTGCCGACTGGCGTACGCTATGGGTTTTTCGTTACCGTCCACATTCTGACTTAAGATGGCTCCTATGGCTGTGCCTGATGCATCCGTAGACAAGATGAAAGGTAAGTCGAAGTTCGGGTAACCCAGAACAGGTGGCTGACATAGTTTTTGTTTTAAGTACTGGAATGCTTTGTCCGTCTCTTCCGTCCACTTATAATTTACTCCCTTTTTGGTTAGTTTCGTTAATGGTATAGCATGATGTGCGAATTCTGAAATAAACCGTCTGTAAAAACCTACTAAACCCAAAAATCCTCTGACCTCTTTCACGTTTCTTGGAATCGGGTATTCTTCAACCACTTTTAGTTTGTCGGGATCCGGCTTAACTCCTTGTGACGAAATTAAGTGTCCTAAATATTTAGTTTCCAATTTCATAAGTTGGCATTTCGACGGCTTCAGCTTAAGGTTAGCTTCTCGCAATCTCTGGAATACTGCCTCCAATCGGTCCAGGTGTGACTGAAAGTCGCTACTAAAAATGATTATATCATCCAGATATACTAAACATTTCTCTCCAGTCAATCCCGACAGTACTGAGTACATTAGGCGTTGGAATGTACTTGGAGCGTTAGCCAAACCAAACGGGAGACGTTTGCACTCGTAATGTCCATCTGGTGTAGAAAAGGCTGTTTTCTCTTGATCCTCTGGCTGTACTTCCACTTGCCAATACCCGCTTGCCAAGTCCAAAGTCGAAAAGAACTTTGCATTGGACAATTGGTCCAGCGTTTCTTGAAGATTGGGGAGTGGAAAATAATCCCTTTTTGTAATTGCATTCAAAGCACGATAGTCGATGCACACTCTTATTTTATTTTCTCCCTCGGCGGCTTTTTTCGCCACCATTACGACGGGTGCTGACCATGGTGATTTAGATTCAGTGATCACGCCCTGTTTCAACATATCCGCCAATTGTGACTTAAGTTCTTGCCGTTGCGCATATGGTATACGATACGGTGCCTTCGTTATTGGAATATCAGACTCCGTAATTATTCTATGTTTCACGTTATGGGTGCATCCTAGTGCTGTGTTCTTTGTCATAAAAACATCCGAATATTTTCGTATCAATTGCTGTAGAATTGCCTTTTGATCATCGTTAACATGTTCCCACTCGAAATAGTCCCATATCTGTCCATCATCTGGTCTCATTCCTACCATATTTATGTTTGGCTCTCGATTATTACGTCCTGCGTTCCTATCAATGACTGCAATTATTGGCTCACTGTGCCCTATCGTTGTATTCTTCGGTATTTTGATTACTTCATTCGAAACATTCATCAAACAAATTGGTATCGTCCTCTCGGCTTTCGCTAATACTCGACCAACTAACAATCCATGTATTTTCACGTCGGCTGGTTCTATCAGAATATCCTGGTCCGGATCCTGGATACCTTGATCCACAGCAAGTAGACATTGGGTCCTGGGTGGGATCTCGAGTTGCTGTTTGAGTAGGATTAGACAGTGACCAACTGTCGTATCCTAGTCGTTCATCATTAGTGGCCGCAACGATGTCGACGTATCCTCCTCCCAGTTCTCTTTGTCACTTGTTAAAACTTTTTCGTCAGCCGGTACTTCCTTATTGCTGCTTACTTCCGTTTCATCTATCAGAAACCTTACCATAGGTATGTACTTTGATAGTCCAAGGGGTCGTAGATTATAAACTTCCCCTCGTACCATCAAAGTCTGGTTCCGGTAATTTATGATGGCATCCAGGGCATCCAAAGCATCCCTTCCTAGCAGTCCATCGGCCCGAAGCGGCAATGTATCTTGTACCACCACGCACTCATGCCGATGCCCGCCATTTCCAATTTGAAAGTCGACTGTAGCAAATCCCAAATGGTGGAGTGGTGCTCCCGAAATTCCCTGAAGTACCGGATCTTGTCTCGATTGATGCAGTTCCCCTTCATGTCCTAATATCCAATTTTTTATTATGGTGACTGCCGATCCTGTATCAACCATTAGATTGACCCATTTGCCGTTCACTTGTATGTTCACTATGCAAGGGGCATCCTCCGGGATACCGAATGTCGAGTTCACTTTTTCTAATGTTCTTGGTGACCTCCGTCTCGGGGTGCAGACGTAGGTCTTGCGGTGTTTAAATTATTGTTAGTCCTGTACTGTCCGTCATTCTGAGATCTCCCATTTGAATTTTGTCGGCATTCTCGCGACAAATGTCCTTCTCTACCACAGTTGAAGCATGTTGGCTGAAATCTGGGTTGTCCATCCGTTCTTGTTCTATCATTCTGAGATATTCTGTTTGGGTTTTGTCGGCATTCTCGCGCCAAATGTCCTTCTCTACCACAGCTGAAGCATTTTGGTTGGATTCTGAATTGTCCGTCCGTTCTTGCTCTGTCAATTCGGGATGTTCCGTCGGAATTCTGTCGACATTCTCGTGCTGTATGTCCTGCTCTACCACAGCTGAAGCATTTCAGCTGAAGTCTGGATTGACCATTCTGCCTGTCGTATTGTACCGTGTACGCGTCCGTCCTAAAGATTGGAGTCAACATCTCGCAACTGGACTCTACACCCAAAGCCAATTCAATTACTTGCTCAAATGTGCTTGAAGGATTTTTCTGCAAATCTACAATCATTAATCTTGCGACCTCCGGTGAGATTCCTTTTTGAAACTGCATGATTAGATCCTTTTCGTGCCGCTTTTGAACTGCATTCCTTTCTCCTGGCACCGTTGTATCAATGTAACTTAAATTTTCTTCCAAAAGCTGTCTCCCCACCACTTTCAATCTGGTGGCGAAGTCCTCAATCGATTCCCTAGGTTTCTGGCTACAACGTGTGAACTGTGTATACGCCTGTCCTGGTATCACCTTGCGTGTGTATCTCTTCACAAATGTTTTCTGGAAATCTTCAAATGTGCATTCCTCTGCTATCAGGGCTGGTTCACTTTCCAAAAATCTGAACGCATCTCCCGTCATCTGACATCTTGCAATCGCTAGGGTTTGGTCTTGTGTCCATGCGTCGATTCTCGCCCGTTGCGCAAGTTTAGCAAAAAATTCCCGTATATTCTCATAATGTTTTCCCGAAAATTGTGGTAACCCAACCAGTGATTGGCCTAACGTTCTCTCTGGCATTACGTAAACGGGTCTCGTTTGCGAAGTGCCCGGCATATTATTTGACTGCGCGTTTCCGGCCGTAATAGCCGTAGGGGGTACAGTATTAGGCATTTTTTTTTTTTTTTTAACTTTACAGACCAACAATAGACAACTTTCCGAAAGAATCAGTATAATTCAAATACACACGGCTTGCAATAGCTTTTCACAACCTAACATACGCAAATAATTTATATCCTTAGATGGGGGAAAAAATGTCATGAGTTTACAACCGACATAGAATGCAATCAGATATAAATCATTATTATTATATATTTTTTTTTTTTCAGCGCGAGTATAATAACAACAAGCTGTATTTATTCCCCTTAACATTTCTTATACTGTAATTTGATACCCGTATAGCTACGTACTGTCAAATGCTTAATATAATAACAACAACATGTTTCTTTCATTAGCCAAATCAATTAATAATCGCAAATTTATAATTAAAGGTTGGGGTGATTTTAATATTGTTTAATTCGTGCGTAATTTTTATTGGAATTTATTTTATACTTTAATTTCAAATAAATAATAATATCTTTATTTATGCAATAGAAGTTTTATTTAAGCTGTAGCTTGGACAAGAGAACTTTTAGAATAATTTAATTTTTGAAAAAAAAAAATAATTTTACAGAAAAAATTAATAAATCGAAAAGGATTTCAAATTACATAATGAATACATTAATTATTGTGTCAGTATTTTGCAAATATAAAATGTACAGTTCGCACGATAATAGTTGACTTAAAATTAATAACAAATTTTTAATAAACTTGATGTGCAATCATTTAATTCTATCAATAAGTACTTGTTTTCTTTATCAATGTACTTTCTTTTGGACCGTGTGCTTAATAAAAGTTACAGTGGCGTGACAGGGAACACAAAAAAAATTTTTCATTTATCGACATTATTACCGCATATCAAGATAAAGATTGGCGTTTCGTTTTACTGTACTATGATACTCAAACAAAAGTAACAATCCCTTGCCTTAAACTTCAGAACAAAATAACAAAATTATATATATTTTCACGTTTCTTACAAATTTGACCCATTTTAAATTTTATTTAATTTACACAATTATCTTTACTAAATTTTCTTTCATTTTGCCTGTGCAACGCAAATTTTTAACTGTGAGATCCCACACCGTTGCCACCATTTTGTAATCTGTCTGTATAGATATACACTAGCTTAACCCCGATCTTTTTGGGTTAAGGGTAGCGCGGCCACCACCGAACGTTTGGCGTGTGGGATCTTGTCCGGGCCAGCTGTTCGGAGTTCAAGCCCGGACAGGTTCTAAAGTTTTAGGTTCAGGATTGATAAATGAAATACATTTTTCGTTACTACTACGTAAAAAACAGTTGATTTATTTTCAGTAGATGAATCAACAGAAGAAAAAAACAGTGTGTAAACTCTAACCTTATTTTAGATTTATCCTTTGAGCCATTCTCGACAGTCCCTTAAGTTAGATTTATCCTTCGAGCCATTCTCGGCAGGTTTCATGGGTCTTCTCCGATCAGCACTCCGCACAAACAAGTACCAAAAAAAAAACCCCCGCTGGTCGCCTTCCAGCCATTTTATATCGTTCTCGGCGGAGGTACAACGCGTCGAAAAACGCTGATGTTACTCTATTGTTTCGCGCGTCCACCGCCGAGACCGCGGTGTTACGGCGTGCTGAACCAGCAATTCCCACGGAACCTGGCCACACGTGTTCACATAGACCGTAGGCGTCCACTGAACTTATAGAAATCCAGTGGCGCGCCGAACTAGTGTGGCCGGTTTATTACAGTTAGCAGGAAGAATAATAGGATATTTTTGCTCGTATGTGAGATTTGAATGTTTTAGACGACCACCAACTCGAATAATTCCAAGTTCGTCCACAAACGGATTCAAATTTAGCAATTTGCTTTTTGAATAAATTTTGGTCTGAGTTTTCAAACTATGCAGCTCAGAAGAAAATTCATCATTTTGTGGTAATTTTATTAAACAATTTTTTGCATGATTTAATTCTGAAACTGTTAAGTCCAATGAAATTTGAAATTTACGATCAGTTCTACAATTCTTGTAAAACCGAAAACAATATGCAACTACACGCTGTAGTTTAAGAAATGAGGAAAATTTATCAAATAGCAGATTGTTTGTTGAAACTGATACCACCATGACTGATTTTCTTTGTTCGGGTACATCGGAAATATTTTGATTATAATGATCTATCAAAGGTACATCCCAGTTGTCACTGAGCCAACAAGGACCTGACCACCATTTACGTAACGTTTGCAATTGTTCAGAAGGAACACCTCGCGAAATATAAATTAACATGATGCCATGAATTTTGTTTTGTTAAAGACTGAATTTCAGCCACTCGTGTTGCCACAAATGTTTTCCACTTAGATGAAGGCGCATTTATCCATGATAAAACTATTTTTGAATCGGTCCAGTAATGTATATTGTCAATTGTCATTTTCAAAGCTGTAATTGTTTTAGACATTAATCTGGCCAACAATACTGCACCACAAAGTTCTAAACGAGGCAATGAAACCTTTTTTATAGGAGCTACGCGTGATTTTGAGCAAATTAAAATTGATTTAATTTTATGTGAATGTTTACTTCTCATATAGATACATGCTCCATATGCAAGCTCGGATTCATCACAGAATCCGTGTATTTCAAATTTTGATTCTTGAAAATCACTGAAAAAGTATCGAGGAATTCGCAATTTTGATAAATTAGTCAACTGATTACAGTAATTTAACCACTGTTTCTGTAAAGTAACTGGCAATGGATCATCCCAATTTAGATTAAGTTTCCATAATTGTTGAAGAAAAATTTTTAACGTGACTATAGTTGGTCCAACAAGACCAAGAGGGTCAAAAATTCTCGCAATATGAGAAATTACGGTTCTTTTTGTGATTTCAGTATTTTCGAAAGTAAACGAATTAAATTGATATACATCTAAAGATGGATTCCACGAAAGGCCTAACGTTTTAATTGTATAATCTAAATCTAAATTTATTGCCTTTTGAGATTCGCAAAGTTCAATTGGTAAATCGATAATTAAATTTGGATCATTACTTGACCATTTTCGCAGTTGAATACCGGATGTAGCAAACATAGAAATTAATTGATCGCGTGCGGCAATTGCAGTTTCTAAAGTGTCTGCTCCTGTTAAGACATCATCTACGTAAAAATCATTTAAAGCTATCTGTGAAGCTAAAGGAAAATTATGACATTGGTCGCGTGCTAATTTTTGAATACTTCGAATAGCTAAATATGGCGCTGACGCAGTGCCATAAGTAACGGTATTTAAACGATAAACTTTGATAGGGTCATTTATATTCTCCCTCCACAAAATTAATTGATAATTTCTGTCTGATGGATGAAGAATTATCTGTCGATACATTTTCGTGATATCTGCTGTCAAAGCATATTTGTATTTGCGAAAACGACATACAATGGAAAAAAGATCATCTTGTATGGTTGGCCCTACCATTAATATTTCGTTTAATGATAAACCAGATGATGTTTTAACAGAGGCGTCAAAAACGAATCTTAATTTAGTTGTAGTGCTGGACTCTTTAATTACTGGATGATGCGGTAAAAAGCAGTGTGATTCGGAAATGTTAAATTCATCTAAATTTGAAACAAATTCCATATGATTAAGAGATATGTACTCTTGCATAAATTTTGAATACTGAACTTGAATAGTTGGGCTTGTATTAAGGCGCTTCTCAAGAGAATAATATCTCCGGAGAGCAGTTTGCAATGAATTACCTAAGTGGTTAGGATTTATTTTAAATGGGAGTTTAACAACAGTTTTGCCAGACGAATCGCGATATATATTTTCATGAAAATGGGTCTCACGTTGTTGCTCCTCTACTGTGAGAGACGATTGACTTGAACAATCTTCAATGTCCCAAAATTTTGATAACTGTTCATCCAAACTTGAAGTGAGTGATATAGTAGACAAACAAACTGTAGACATTCTTGTGAAATACGTAGCAGATTGATTTTCCGCTGAACATGGTTTACCGGAAACAATCCACCCTAGTTTAGATTCTCGCAACATAAAAATTGTATGATTGGTATTTATTTGCAATGAGTTACCCTGTAAAATATCCCAGAAAAATTCGGAACCCAACAGTAAGTCTATTTTATCAGGAATATTAAATTGAGGATCGGCGAGTTGCAAATGAGTCGGTAATTTAATAGAAGTGATATCAAATTTATTTAGAGGCAGATCTTGTGTAATTTTAGATAAAACGCAACATTTTAAATTTAAGCAAAAATCGTTTAAACGTGACGAAATGACAACTTCAACGCAATGTTTCACAAACGACCGAGATTCATTGATACCTGAGATTGATAGTTGAGTTTTAATTTTACGCAAACCTAATTGTTGACAAAGTGATTCAGTGATAAATGACGATTGAGAACCCGAATCTAAAAGCGCTCTACAAATGTGAGACGCACCTCGAGAATCGATTATTTTGACGAGAGCTGTAGAAAATAAAATATCGGACATGTTTGCAGTATGATGGCAGTTCGATGGAACTGAATGGTTCATTGTATTGTCAGTAGGTCCGTTAGAAGATTGACAATTGTTGTCATTACGACACTGCGCATTTGCAGATGCTGATTGCGAATTACTCACTACATTATTTGTTAAATTAGAATTTGAATTGTTAAGGTGTAGCAAGGTATTATGTTTTTTGTGGCAAATTTTACAATTGCCAGCAGAGCAATCACTTGAAGAATGCCTTGTCTTCAAACAATTTGTACATAATTTCAATTTTCTAATATTAGACAATCTTTGTGGAATATCAAGCTTAAGAAATTCTTTGCAATGGTAAATTAAATGTGATTGTTTACAGAACAAACAGGTTGGCTGAGTAACAACGTGTGACGTAGATGTGATTGATTTATTTTGATCCTGATTAATTGCTTCTAAAATTTGACATCTTTGAGTAACGAATTTAGAAAAATCATTGAAAGTTGGTAAATCAGCTTCAACAGTTTCATGTATGTAAGTTTCCCACTCACGCTTGGTTCGATTGTCAAGTTTTGTGGAAAGTAAATGAATTACTAAAGCATCCCAATTGTCAGTTGGCAAACCCAATGTCTTCAGTGAACTCAAATGTTTCAGAAAATTATCGGATACTGCCCGCAACAAAGTTGATGATTCTTTTAAATTCGGTTTAATTTCAAATAATGCTCTGATATGCTTTTGTATAATAGCTCTTTTATTTTGAAATCTCTCTTTTAATAATTTTCATGCAACTAGATAATTATCTGAAGAGATTTCATGTGCGCTAATTACTTCGGCTGCATTGCCTTTTAACGCAGAACGTAGGTAATGAAACTTTTGAATGTTTGATAAACTATCATCAGAGTCAATTAGAGACGAAAAAGTATCAAAAAACGGTAACCAATTTTCATATTCCCCAGCAAATGTAGGCAACGAAATTGTGGGTAATTTTACTTTTGAAGCTAATTGTGGGTTTGTGGAATTTAATTCAGTTGTGTTGGCTCTATCATTGATAAAAGTCGTAACTGATGCCATTAAATCAAAATAAGATGATTCAAATGATTCGCGTTCTAGCTGTTGAGCTTCAGTTCGATCTCTAAATTCTATCGCGGATTGAACATCTTCAAATTCGGTCCAAACTGGTTCGAATTTCGCTAATCTTAATTTTAACGGTAGAACATCTTCATGCTCGTAAGCTTGGAAGAAATTTTTAAATCGCGTAAGTTGAGCCTTAATTTGGCCTCTTTTGAAAATAAGTGCAGATAATTCACTAGCAGTTTCTGGCATTTTTCTTTATATCAAATGAAATCGAATACGTGAATATGATGATATAATAATAGTCGAAATGGAATGTTCGTATTATTTTTAAATTTTTAAATTGTAAGTTTGTAAATCGAAGCATGTACAGAACAGGATTAAGGTTAATGAAAGGTCAAAATGACAAAGTTGATAGAAGAACTCACCAAAGACGTCGACTGCAAAATCTTCAGAAAGTTTGTGATGTTCAGAGTTGTGATGTAATGAAATTTCTTGACTGAATTTCTTGACGACAAAATGGCGTACAATTTCGTTGAAATTGATGACTTGAATTGTCGGTTCGATGAGATGATGAAAGATCATTGGTAAATGAATTCGAAACTTCGCAAAATGCAAATGATTCTGTGAATAACTAGTTCCAAACAGACATGTACCACGTCTTTCCCTGGTTTCGGCACCAAAAAATGTTGATATGATTTGTACTATTTTCAAATTAGTTTTAAACTTTCAACAAAACTATTTTATTTCAACCAAAAAAATATACATTACAAAAAATACAATTTAAACTTAAAAAAATGGTGTTGTACAGCCGAAGCAAGTTTTAATAATAATTTTAATTTTTATAAAATAACAGATTTCAATTTTTGAACAAAAATGCGTTACGCAAGTGTTAAAAGATTACTCAACATTTAAATAAAACAAAAATATACAGGGTGTCTGAACAGTTGCCGATAGGCATTTCAAATATAGGAGCAGATAGGCATTTCAGATGTAGTTTCCGAAAGGCATTTCAAAAATATATGCCGATAGGCATTTCAGATATAGGTGCCGATAGGCATTTCAGATATAGTTGCCGATTGGTATTTTAAAAATAGGTGCCGATAGGCATTTCAGATATAGAAGCCGATAGGTATTTCAAATATAGGTGCCGATAGGCATTCCAGATATGTTTGCCGATAGGCATTTCAAATATAAGTGCTGATACTCATTTCAGATGTAGTTTCCGACAGGCATTTCAAAAAAAGGTACCGATAGGCATTTCAGATATAGGTGCCGATAGGCATTTCAGATATAGTTGCCAATTGGCATTTTAAAAATAGGTGTCAGTAGTATGTTTATGAGAGAGCAGTGCCCCTCCAGTTAAGCTCCTCCGACTTGAGATCGAACTTGCTGTGAAAACTTGCTCGCATGTTGAAATATGGTAGTGTCGTTACGTCTGCGACGTTTGTTTGGTCTTATTCCTCCACTTTTCACGTAAAGGGAGGGGGGTACGCTTATAAACCGCCGCCACCGACTTCACTGGTTGTTTTTTTCCATAAAAATATGGCCGCTTTGAAAACGTGACGTAAGAAAGGTTCGAGCCACCCGCCGCCGCCGCCCGCACTCACAACACACGCAGAGAGAGATACACACACACACACACACACACACACACACACACACACACACCAACACACACACACACACACACACACACAGCAGACATGCACAATCACACACCATTTTCCTTGAACGAGAAAAAAAAACTTTTCCGTTTATATAGTCCGACTCTGGAGAGAGATCATTTGCCTTTCGCACACGATGACTGACTGCCTGAGGTATCTTACAATGTTGACAATGGTAATATATGCAGCAGTATATCTACACACAACAAAAACAGGTTTTTAACATTAAGAATTATTCAAACAAATAAATATTTCAGCAAATTCGTAATAATCTTACATGGTGGTAAGTCGAATATCACATTTCGTACCTAACAATGTGGGTTTTTTATTCAAGCGTCTAAAACATTTAGCATTTATAAAATACACGATAATATAAAACAAAAGATTATCTTTTTTTGTATTCTAACACTTTGCATTAATTATGAGTTTTAATTTTAAACAATATAAATACATTTAATTATTGAATTTTTCACTCTAGTAATTGCTATGAATTAAGATTTATCAACAAAATTATACAATACGGTCTTCAACGATACGTGCATATACTCGTAAAGCTTTGAATAGAGACAAATTAATATGCAAAGAATGGTATGGAATGCCTGACATTGATCGGTACGTGATTTGACCAGTTTATATGTACGTGACCGGATGACGCGCTCCGTTATAATATATAGTAAAAAAAACATTACATTATTGTATTGTAAATCTTACTCAACACTGCACTTTTCATCCCACACATACACATTAAATAGTTTCTGAAAATATAAAAGATCCCCAAGGTAGTTTTTTTAATAAAAAGACGTGTAAAATACGTTTTAAATATATTTATTGTAAAAAAAGATACATTGTTAATAATAATGATATTGCTTAAATCTAATTTACTCCATCAATGCGATTAACTATTAACTTCAGCTTGAAGAGAGACGCTTTTTATAGCATAATTTTTTGAAGTTGAAGAGAGAATTGTAGAAAGTATTTTAGTTTCGCATAAACAAAAAGATGCAAATTGATGGTAAACAACTTTACGTCATATAAAATCAAGGTTTGTTTGTGAGACTGTTTTGGGGTTAAGGCGCACCGTCAGAAAAATTTTTAATTTTTGTATACTTATAAAGGGAGACATGATAATAAAATTAACCTGAAAATTTGAAGTCGATCGAGCGTATATAATCCGAGATAAATTCAATTAAAAAATGGATAATTAACATTGATTGTATATGATCTCAGCACACTTCTCTAAACCAGTTTCTTATTTATAAAAAAAAAAAACAACTAACTGTCAGAAACTTTTCATAAACTGACAGTCTTTCAATACATTGTTATGAGTTTAAAAAATAAGAAACGTTCTTTGACCGTCTAATTATCTATTGATAACTGTTTAAAGTTCAACAATTTATAGAAAAGTATACACGCATAATATGAATTCTGTATGGGTTACGTTTCCACGGGTACAGTCTTGCGTGCAAACGGATTAGTTACAAGCTAGTATACTTTTGTGGCGCGTATAATCTATAACTTTTTGACAATATTTTAACACGACAACTACCTTAATTCTTTAGTATAGCATAATATATTACAATTTGCTTGTTACGTGAATAAATAAAAGTCAAATGAAAAATGAAAGTTGTCTGAATATAAACACGTAATAAGCGACCATGTACCCGAATATTTTTAGCAAAACAAAATTGACTTGTTAAGTAAACAATTAAAATGTATGTCAATGAAAAATAAGTTCAAATATAAACGCATAGTGGAAGTTCTAAAGATTCATTGTATTACAAATATTTCGGGTGTTACGATGTATATAGAAAATAATTAAGTTTAACAGAATTGTTATTTCTGTAATAGGTAAAAAAAAGTTTTTTTAATTACAATACATTATCGCGTTTTGTGTATTTTAATAGCGACAGTGTTATTTCTGTAATAGGTAAAAAAAGTTTTTTTAATTACAATACATTATCGCGTTTTGTGTATTTTAATAGCGACAGTTTTTTCTTTCTTTGGTTAGCGTGTATTCGTGAAAATTAATAATAATGTTTACTCATCAAATTCACAAAAAAAAGCTTAGTAATGAGCTACTATAGACGGAGGTAATGATCAGGTTATCTTGTCTGCTACATTTCCAAGGATTATTGATTGTTTTGCAAATATAACTTGTCCTTAAAAATGGCCTTTAAAGGAAATTATACTAATTTTTTCCGTTCACTTTTTGATGATAATTGTAAAAGTGTAAAAGATGCGTGTAGTCAAACTGCATCTTATGGTGAAAACCACGTTAAAATCGGTCGAAGCGTTTTTGAAATAATTTCAAAATTATATATCCTATGTTAAGTGTTAAGTGTTAAGGGATTGAAAAAAAATTTTTTATGTTTAATTGGAAAATATTAGGTGAAATATATGAACAGTAAAAAATGTTTGCTATGAGAGGACATATCACATAGAACAAAGAAATTTACACACATTAATTTTTGTATATCCGTAAAACGCCTCATTTACAGGGTAAACTACCCCTAATAAATAAAGTTCACACATACGTAGGGTGTACTGAGAGACGCCCTCTCTGAATCCCTTAAAATTTTTTCTAAATTACCAAATAAGTTGTAGGTTTTTTTTAAAAATATGATAGAGTCAACTAAAATAATAAAATTCCCATCCTTAAACTTCAAGGTGTGTAGAATTCGTGGTCATGTCTTTAATACTGTAGTATTATTAAATGTCTAGGTCATATATTCTGTAGGTCAATGTTTTTATATAATATATTTGTGTATATAAACGTTTATTAAATATAAAAGTGACTTAAAATTGTTGTTTTTCATTAAATATCATTTAAAATTAGATAATGAGATGTTGTAATAATTAGTTATTATAGACGCTCAACAGTTTAAAAACTGGTGTATGTTTTAAAAAATGTACGCAAATGCTGTGTTATTTTTGTCTAAGGTAAGATTTTTTTTTAAAATCATAATAACACTCTATTAGATAATATTGTTTTTGTGATAGACTGTATTTATTTTTTAATTAAAAGATAATTGATTAATTAAGTAATATTTATGTCTTATTGAGTGATTTCATGATATATAAAATTGTAACCGCACATCTTTCTGCGCGAGAACTAAATTTTCGTTTTTCACCAATTCTTCAAGAGACCATATGTGTTTAATATTTGACGGTGAAGAATAGTGCCCGGAAAATTTTTGAAAATTTGGAAAAATAATTTTGGGAAAAATTTTTTTTAACGAATATTTACTTTTTAAGGACACTTTAGAAAAGGATGTTTTCAAGGATGTGGTGGGAGTAACGGGTCGATATGGTGGTGGGACGGGTCTTTTTACACAAATGCCTATAACTTTTTTATTTTTCAAAATTTGAGATTTTTGTAAGAAATCTTTTTTGTTTACGATGAGACGTCTGTCGCTTCTAGCTGTTTAAATTTATAAATTAAAAATTAAAAAAAAAAAAAAAACGACTTTAAACCGATTCCACCATTGCTACTATTTTTTTCTTTTATAGTAAAAAAACTATCATTATCATAATATAAGTGGGTAGATGTGACAATAATGTCACTGCATATGGTGATTTACACAGAAAACGCATTCTATCTATAGTCTATCAATAGTGTGTGTGTGTGTGTGTGAGTCTAGTCATCATCGTCAGAATTGAAAATTATAGAGTTTTTTTCCTTTTTACTTGTATGTTTCAAGTTGCATGAGCTTATAAAGTAGTGTTTTAATTTCTTCAATAACCCCACAATTGACTCCAAACACCGATAAATTAAACTTGTTTGCTTTAACTAGTGTGTTGGAGAACTCGTTAAATTCAACATAATAATTTTTATAGAAAAAATATAGCAGCCCGTTTGTGTATCTAAATGCCTTATTTACATCGGTAGGTAAGTTGGTAAATCGCTCTGAAATCTGTCCATGTTTTTTCACCGACAATGAACACACGTCTAGCTCGACGTATAACTCATTATCGTAAAATATAAACGTCTGTCCGGAGTAAGTAGTGAAAATAGAATTAATTTTCTTACTTTTCCCCACGCCTAAATATTCAAGGGAGACACCGTTATAAACAGCATTCACCTTAAAGTCCGGAACGGTCATTACATAAAACAAATCGTTGACCACGATAATTACTTCGCCGTTGGATCTTTGAGAAATGTGTGATATTTCTTCAAAATCTTGCGGTAAAAATTTTAAATAGTCAGTTATCAGTTTAGATTCTCGTTTGAGGAGTCCACTTTTCAAATCAATATACCAAACATTTCTTTTATGAAATATATACAAGCGACTGTTAACAATCAGAAACGTATTGATCGCATCGCGTACATTACACAAATCGGAATTTAATGATGGATTTGCGGGCGGTAAAGGCGGTTTCACCGATGGTGAGTGTTCTGATTTAGTTGTTGTCGACTGTGTAGGTGGAGGTGGACTGCTTGCAATAGGTGGATAAATAGGAGTTGTAGGTTTTTTTGTTTTATGTCCGTACAGTCTCTGAACACCGAAACTATCATCGTCAGCTAAAACAATTGTATTTTGATAAACAGCGTACATTATTGATTCGTTATGTCTAGAATGCTCCAAGCCTAAAGTGTGACCTATTTCGTGTAATAAAACAGAGTACAAACTTGTCTGATTGCCTGGTGCCTTATCGAGTCCATAATACCAATTCTCAGATGTGTCTAAATGCACTTCCCTACATTTGTTGTCGTATGTAGGTAAGAAAGCGTGCGCTAATGAGCCCCCTCGACCATCAAAATAAGATGTACATTCACCGCACATACAACTTGCATCATTACTGTGTTTTAGAGGTCTGTCTGCAAATGAAATTACAATATTTGCATTTTTAAATGCATATGTAAATTTCAAATTAGATATGTTGGCCCAGGCTTCAAAAGCTTTTTCCGCAAGTTGCTTAACTTCGCTTGTACCCCTAGCAAAATACCACGATAGATTGGTTTTATTCCATTTTGATGTGTGAATACTATAGTGAAAAGGGTTATCTTTTACACCACACCTGGATTTATTCATTAATTTTAAAGTTTCTTCGTTTGCCACACCATCTCTATGTATATTATAAAAATCCTGAAAATCTATTAATGCTTTTTGTTCAATGTCCACAAGTGTGTTATTTGCGTCTAAACTGCTATTGTCTACAAAACCGTACTTATTTAGATAGTCAAACACGTATTCATTCTTATCTGCATAGACATTCGAATACAACACCAATACTAATAATAATAAAATATTCATTGTGCTTTTAAGGATTAAGAGTAGAGTGTGCCACACTCACTAAATTTATTTTGTTTGAAAAAAAGAGAAAAGTGTTTTTTTTTCTATTTATCCCAACTTCTTTGCAAAAGCAAACTTTTCCACAAAATTGATTAAAAAATAAATATAATTTCCTCTCTCTCTCTCTCTCTCTGCTCACGTTAAATGCTGCTGCTAAGCAATTATTCACCGTTTTCACTTTAGTGAAAAGAACACTACACTGACAATACTGAGTACTCGTGCCTTATATTTATACTCTTTTCACCACCCCTTTTAGTCTAGTCACCATTGCGTGCAGCCTACATAGCTCAGTTGGAAGATCGTTGAACTTTTAATGTAAAGAACGTCTGCAGGGTTCGAGTCCCTTCAATTTAATCAATCTGAAAATTCAAAGAAAAAACAAGAGAGAGTTTTTTTTTTCAAATTAAAAATAGCATTTATTATATATATTAATGAATACAATATTTTAATAAACTTAGAATTAATATAAAACAATAGAATACAATAGAAAATATTACTTTTTAATTTTATAATGTCCCCAGGGCAGAGTATCGTGCGTTCCCGAAATTAGAAAACGCTTATCATCGTGCGCGCTCAAACCGATCTTATTGATTTGTTGAGTATAAACCTCATGTTTGATCGATTTGAACACGCACATTTTACACATTAGACTATTTTTACTATGTAAACACCGTAAATAATCACGAAACTTGAACGCGGCGACGACATCCTTTTTAACTCATTTGCTTTTCTTAAAGCAACTTCCCTGTGCATTTTCATCATAGTCGCACGTCGAATGATTACAACATTCAGCATGGGTGGTGGTGGTTGCGACGTCGGTACCGTTAGCACAAGTCTTGTCTGTCAAATATGCGTACAATTTCGATCGCAATCCGACAAATTTCTTAATGTTATCTGTAACTTCAAATTTAAATTTTCCCAAGACTTTTTTATTCACCAACGGTAGAGCGTAAGGATTGTCCACTGGAAAATTGGAGGTGTCGAACCGCTCGCGCAAGTCATCCTTGATGTCACCGTAAAAATCCTCTGTAAAAACTTCAAACAAGAACGAATCTGTGTCCGTGTAGCACAGGCGGACACTATCACCATATTTCGGTTTCATGTAAGCATACAAAAAATCATACATTATTGTTTTTGAAATGTCAAGTACGGCTAGACCTATATAATTTGGTTTATAATACTTGACACAAAGACGTCTCAGTTGTATAGCGACAAAATTCTCATTAAATACACTGATTGAATGAAAATTCGGTCGACTGATTAGCGTTTCTGCATCCAAGTTTTTACCGCTACTTTTCCACTGGCTAATTAGTTTAATATCGATGCGCTTCTCGACGCTTTCAACGCTCTTACCAAAAATGGCATTGTTGAAGAGTTTGTACATGTCCTTTTCAAAATCAGAGGTGGCCAGCTTGCGGAGATCGGTGTTGGTGTCGATATAGGGTTTCAAAAAGTTGCGTTGTTTAAATGTCAACACGCGGTGTATTTTTGTAACGCGTAAGCCGTGTCGTACGCACTGTTGCAAGTTTCTATAGTGTAAAATGTATTTGTGTTTATCAGTCACCGTAGCTAAAAGTTTAGTTTGTTTAGATTTTGAACCGGGTGGCACTTCCTGCTGAGCGCAAAACGGCAAGTCTTTGTGTAGGTCGTGTAAACTTTCAGGGTATTGTAAGTCCACTTCTAAAAAACAACCTTCGTCTGCGTCTAATGCTATGCTTTCAAAGTCGAAATGTTCAGTTTCGCTTTCGGGCAGCCATTGAAAGCCGCCATAGGGTATAGCTTGAGACAAGCTCCACCCATACTGATTATTACAATCCAAGTATACAATGTAAGACGAAGGTTTTTTTTTTATCATATGTTTGCATATATTTGTGATTAGCTTCACAATAGCGCATAGAGCACTGACTGATCCCCCCTCTAAGTCCGTGTTTAATAAAATGGAGCATGTCGATATTTGTTATCAATTCGAGATTTATGCGAGTAAATTTTAACATACAGTCCCAGCTTAACCCCGGCAATGTAAAGTAATGTGCTGGATCAAGCCCGTAATGGGATTTTGTAGCGTATCTAAATTTTTCAAAGGCGTCCACCAAAATCATCACGTCCGTCTTTAGATAAATGTCACTATAGTGTCCAAGTGTGGTGCAGTTAAATGTTTGCCAAACGTTGAGAGCGTGTTGATAATTTTCACTAACCTGATCGCGGTTGATGTTGTTTGCAAACTCTTTACTGTTTGGCAAGTTAGTCTCGTCGAGTTTTGCCAGTGAATCTACATAGCTGTAGGGAAAGTGCCCTTTGCGTCTCAACAATTTGAAATGTTCATCGCAAGTAAAGAGTTTACGCATTTCCAAACACTCGTCGTCGGCTAGAGTCTTTGCAATTTTGTCAATACTACACGAGAGAAATCTAAAAGAATCTAGAAATCTCAACTCTACGGTTCTTTTATTTTTAGTGTCTTCATCACAATCGTCAACGTTTTTGTCATCGCCGTCGCCGCAGTCGTTGTCGTCGTCGTCGTCCTCGTTCTCGTCATCAATAGGAATTTTGACTGACAATGAAATGTACTTTTCCTTGGTCAATGGAATTGCGGAGATTCGCTTGTATTTCTCAGCCAACTTGACAATAAACAAATGAACGTCATAGTCTAGATTATGGAAAAATATCGGTACAAACTTGGGAACCTTATAATTTATATTACACGCGTTATGAGTCAATCCGTTGGGCTCGCCCGTCAGGTGATTGTGATCTAAAACAACATTTTTCTTCCCACAAACGTCATTTTCGGTGAATTTATCACCGCATATGTTGCAGACTGTGGCCGAATAGATTTGTTGACGCTCGTCGGCTTCCAGACGACGCATTGGTACCACCGTCTGTGATATTTTAGCCAGTCGTCGGACGTCGGCCACTAGCATATCTATGAATTCTTCTACGCAACGACTGTTTCGAACGAAACGGTATGTAGACAATGCGTCGTCATAGGAACACTTTATGTAGTAACCAAAGCTGTAGGGTGTATGTTTTTGCAACGACTGAACGTATGATTTAGATGAATCGGGCGTACAGCCGAGAATCGGCTCCAAATAACTCTCTGAATCACAATAAATAACGAATGGAACTGTCATTGTTCTTTCATAATTTTTAAATTGAACTATGTTACCTGGTACGCACCTGCCCAGACGATCCATCACAATGTCAGCTGTAGGCAAAGATACACGAACCCTACCGCAATCCTGCTCCTGGTGTCTTTGCAGCTTAAACATATTGGGAAATGAAATCAAACACCCATCGCATAGATAGATTTGGCCATTGTGTGCGGTCAACTGACTGCTAATTAAACGCGATAGGTGTTTAATCCATGCATAGTGCGTCTTACCTTCATCATTACATAAATACAATACATTCACATGATTAAATTTTCTATTATTAGTGATATATAAGATAATTATTTCATTGTTTTCATTCAATCCATATACATTTACGCTTATACTAAGATTTTGTCTCTCAAACTTGTACACATCTTTAATTCTCAGTGGAAAGTTTATGTTTTTAAAATTTAACACCGTATCGTAATGCGCATACGATGCTGTGCGATGTGGATTATTTTTCACTGGGTATAACGCAGCCATTAAACTCCAAGCAAAGCAGGCGTTATCGTCGTTTTCAACATTCACCACGGCTTGCTTTTTGAGAATTTTCCAAGGCAGTTCTATGAAGCTGGAACCGCGCAATGGATTGTACTTACTTATGTTTAATTCTATATAGCGTATCTGCCCTATCGCCCAACCGCTTTGAACCTCCTGAAATTCTTCTGTTTTCTTTACAATCTTAACAGCCATTTCATCATAGACAGTAGGCGGATCACTGCCCTGAGTAAGCACTAGGCTTTTTGAATTAAACGATTTCAGTTCGTACATCATCGCATCGTTGTTCTGCTTCATCTTATAGAAGTCTGCAAATAGTTCTAAATTGAATTTTAAAGCTACATGACGCTCCAAACAGAGCACAAGCAAGTCGAGTATGTCGGATTTGACCGATTGTAAAAAGAGCTTTACATCTAAATTTGACTTGTTGTTATTATTAATTTTATACGAACAAATACGTTTTTTAAAGGCTGACTTGCAAACTGATATGTTATTGCGAACAGTTATAAACGAGTTTTCTTTATGTAAAGTGCTGTTTCTGTGTCCGAGCAACCCTTTAGAGGGTACCAGAATACCGCAGACTTCACATAATTGTTCGTTTCTAACTCGTTTCACTGGCCCACTTTCACGTTCACTACTGCTGACCCGTTTACTAGTAGATGCAACACCCTCATAGTCCATTTGAGAAATGTTATCTTCTTTAGAAACTACACGTTTTTTTATAGAATGCGCCCTTGCCAAATGACGTTTCATGTTATCGGTTCTTTTAAAATATTCACCACATACAATACACTCCGAAATTTCGGTTTTGTCATGAATTTTAAGATGTTTCTGTCTATATCTCCGCTTTGTGAAAACCTTTTTGCATACACTACACGTAAACATTTTTGAGTATTTATTTTTCAATCTGTCTTTATTAAAAAATATAGTACATTATCATAATCTATGAGAGCGCAATAATACACAGTATTTATTATAGGTACATTTAGATAACATCTCTCTCTCTAGTAGGTTCTGAAAAGGCGGTTGTGGGGGTGGAAGTTTCCTTTTTTGGTTCTTCTTCATCTTCGTTCTCATCCGATTCCTCTACACATTCTTCTTGATCATTTTCTAAAAAATTTACTATCGATGTCTTATTATTATATTTTCCAATGATCTTTTCACCCTTGTATATAAATGATATGTTTTTCATTTTCATCAATTCCTCTTTTTCAGTATTGCTCATTTTCTGGAATCTGGCTGGTAAGAAAAATATACCATTCTCTTCCGAAAGATTTATTATTATTTTGGGTCCGTATTTCGTATTCATTGTATGGATTTTTTTGATTTCGTATTTTTTGTTGATGATTAGATCGCTAATTTTACGAAATTGTTCATTATGATCGGTGTAACTTTCACAGTTTCCAAATCTTATTGAATTTGTCCATCTGCGAAAACAAAGAAGAAGAAGAAAAATTAGACGTTGGCGGTTGTGGGGGTAGAAGTTTTCTTTTTTTTCTTTTTTGGTTCTTCTTCATCTTCGTTCTCATCCGATTCCTCTACACATTCTTCTTCTTGATCATTTTCTAAAAAATTTACTATCGATGTCTTATTATTATATTTTCCAATGATCTTTTCACCCTTGTATATAAATGATATGTTTTTCATTTTCATCAATTCCTCTTTTTCAGTATTGCTCATTTTCTGGAATCTGGCTGGTAAGAAAAATACACCATTCTCTTCCGAAAGATTTATTATTATTTTGGGTCCGTATTTCGTATTCATTGTATGGATTTTTTTGATTTCGTATTTTTTGTTTATGATTAGATCGCTAATTTTACGAAATTGTTCATTATGATCGGTGTTACTTTCACAGTTTCCAATCTTATTGAATTTGTCCATCTGCAAAAACAAAAGTAATAATTAAAAAAAATGTACATACATATAAACCGTGCACTGCATGCATGTAAACAAAATTATTAAAATAAAAAATGTTTTACCTTATAAGCCCTCTCGATATTTACTTTTTTGTGGATTGATATGTAGTTGTATAAATATTTTTGACTCAACAGTAAATTTGACTCGTACACTTCACGTTTATAGTGTTGAATTTCCTCTTCAACCGATGAAATTTCGACAAAATGATGCAATTTTCGTTTAAAGTAAAAATTTTGAGTTCTCTGCTGATTTGAAACACACACTTCGAGATATTTTGTCGACGAGGGGTCTATAGTGAAAAGTTCGTGATCTGTCTGGTCGTGAAATATATGTTCAACTTGAAATTCAGTACAATTATATTTTAAAGTAATTGTTAAAGAATTTTTTGAATTAAATGTCACTCGAACGATATGAAATGTATTTACATCAACATCTGCGCACTGTATCACTTTCAAATTAACCAAAATTGTTATAATACCGAACTGTGTGGAGTTGTGTAAAATTATCTCCATTTACGAACACGTACAAGAGAGAACTGTGATGTTTAAATCACTTGAGATATATATAGTCGTTAATAAACAAAGAACTCAACTTTCAACATTACAAGTCGGAAAAAAGGAGTATTTCAAACAAAGCGTTGCAACTCAGATTACCATGGCAAATTACGTACATTGCACTTTAGATTTACACAGAGACTTTCAAGGTAGGCACGTCTATGCAATTTTTTTAAATTTGAGATATATATCTGGGGTAGGCGAGTAAAAGGTCATATGTCGTAATTTTTTAAATATGTCTATATTAGACCTATAAATTTCCAGAAATCAAATAGTTATTCGGGTAAAAGATCATAAGTGTAAACCACTTTCTTACCAACGTTTTTTTTATACATAAAATCATATGTGTCAATAAACTACAAATGCCAAACTCCACCAAATCATAAGTCGAAATGTGACGTTATTACCGTACTTATTTTAGTTTTTTGTGCTCATGCTTAAAGTAACAATTTGACTTAATCAATTTGATGTTTATATGTATGGATTTAGTGTCAGTTCGTGCATAAGGCATTAAATCTACTTATGCTTTTTTCCTCGTTTCTTTTTTTCTGTGATTACAGTCATAACTCGATTAGAGACCTTTTACACAATTAAAACGCGAACTATTTTGAAAATACTAACACAGGTAAAACTAGATAAGTCAAGTTATAACATTTTACTCGCCCAAAGAAAATTGAGCATAAAGTCATAATTAATTATTATCCACAAAAATCATTTTAATCGTAGTTGATTTTCATTTTTTAATGTTAACCAGTATAATATTTACCCATATCACATATACAAATATCCCACAGTTTAAAAAAAAGTAATATATGCCTTAAAAATTAAAAAGTGCTCTCCTGTAAAATCTTCCAAAGTGAACATATGACTTTTTACCCACTTACCCCAGATATAGTTATTGATAAACAAAGAACGATTTCAAACAAAGCGATGCAGCTCAGATTAGCAAGATAATTCACGTACATTGCACTTTAGATTTACACAGAGACTTTCAAGGCAGGCACGTCTATGCAATTTTTTAAAATTTGAGATATATGTAGTTATTGATAAACAAAGAACGATTTCAAACAAAGCGATGCAGCTCAGATTAGCAAGATAATTTACGTACATTGCACTTTAGATTTACACAGAGACTTTCAAGGCAGGCACGTCTATGCAATTTTTTAAATTTTTGCATAAGAATGAACAACAGCATTTATATGTAATCAGTGTCGGATTAGCCATATAGCAAGAGTAGCAAATGATATGGACATCGCGAATTTTGGGGGACCTTATTATTTTTTTATTACTCATTATTTAATACAATAAATTTTGCAGTGGCGAACATTAAAATGAATTAGAAAACATGGTGGATTCAAGAACGCCTTAATCATCTCTCTCTCTCTCTCTCTCTCTCACACACACACACTTTGTTGAATATAGAAAGCATGATTTGCTTAAAGAAGTCTATTTTGAAAGTATTATCTCTATTTTTTTTTGTCTTATATTAAATCCAGAAAAGTTCATTTGTAACAGTTTTGTTCTGTTTAATATCCTAAACTTGAGAACTTAAAGCAAAACCAAAAGCCCCTTGACAGAATTTGCTACAGACCCCCGCGTTGTCCTTAATCCCACACTGTAAACAATGCACTATTAAAAAATGATCATGCAGTCATATTATGGTTATCAGGAAGTTTTCTGACGGTGTGCATTAATCTCACGACAACTACCTTTAATTCAGTCTCACAAACAAACCTTGATTTTATATGACGTAAAGTTGTTTACCATCAAATTGCATATTTTTGTTTATGCAAAACTAAAATACTTCCTACAATTCTCTCCCCAACATCAAAAAAATTATGCTATAAAAAGCGTCTCTCTTCAAGCTGAAGTTAATAGTTAAATTTATTCAACAATAGTGAGTGTGTACTCTAAAAATTTATAAAATTTATAAAACATTTTAAACGTTAAAAAAGCAATATGGCATTAAAAATTGCAGTGTGCGATATTCAATTCGTTGTCGGTAACGAGCATGAATATTTTGCAAAGGAATTGGCCTATTGTGAACTGTTTAGTGGCAGTATACCACAATGTATTGTGTTTGAGCCGCCGTACGAGAAACGCTGCCTCGATGAAAAGTATAGAAAACAGAATGCTTACAATAAAAGTAGAATAAACGGTCTCGACTGGAACTATGGCAACATTGACTATCGTGAACTAAATAAACAACTGACAAAGATGTTTAAAGGTTCATCTCTAATTTTAGTTAAAGGACTCCAAAAACAAAGATTTCTAAAAAAGAACGGGCCTGATTTACTTTATGTAGATTTAGATTCAAAATGCCCCGCATTAAAAATATTACCCTTGCCGCCACACTCAATTGAAAATGAAATCATGTGCGAACTGCACAATAATACAGAATTTGATAGCAACTGCGCATATAAAAACGTCTTAAAACTGAGGACATACGGAAAAGAATTTCCGGATTTGATACTGGAGGCGGCGGCAAAGGTAGGGAAATTTATTCCATTGTAATGATGGGCTCAAAAAATTGTTTTTTTTTTTTTCATAAATTGTCTAGTATAGGGTAGTAAAATGTTTTTTTTGAAATTAATAATAATTCGTTAATTAATAATAAAATCGTGTGTAATCTGCGTTCAAACGTAACATTTTTTTAATAACAATTGCGCATGCATAAATGTACTCAAGCTGCAAAAATATCTAAATGAATACAACAAAGGCGGTTGCTGTGCAAACATTATGGTGGGGGGAGTGAGGATTTGAATAATGTATATAAGACAAAGTTATTTTTAAATTATTCAGTCTTTAACAAAAAATGCAAAGTACAAGTGATTATGACTGTGTTGGCGGTGTTGATAATAATCTTTGGAGTGTTGGTTTCGTGCCAAGCTGCTCACCGACGACTACTCTAGAAGAAATTCTCGGCGTAGAGTTGTTCAATCAGAGCAGACGTTTTTCAAATCTCACTGCAGACGAGAAACGAAAACTAGAAGAATGGGGATTTACTTTCGATAAAAATAACGTTGTACAGCAAACACCCATTCCCTGGAATGAGGGTATAAGATTTTTAAAAATGGATCCTCGTCACGTGCGATTTGTTTTAGACGACAGTCGTATAGTTTTCACTGTGTTTATCAAAAATACACATTGCATAAAGGTCTTTTTGCTCCACGTCACCGATAAACAAACCTTGGACAATCTCTACAACAAAATATACACCTGTTTGGTACGGTTGAAACTTTTGAAGACTGATGTAAATTTACAAAAAGACATCTACTGTCTCGTGCAAAAACTACAACAAAATTTAAAAATTGAGCCAGAAGACAAAGTCACGGACACGGATGATTTCATAAGAAGAGAATTAAGAGACGACATCGCCGTCGGTGACCGCGTCAGAGACTCTAAATTGGTGGGGGTTAACAACAACAAAAACAAGAACAAGAAGAAGAAGAAGACTGTTTTAGAGCGCTATTGAAAAGAAAACAGACCGGTATCTCTCTCTCTCAGTAAGCGTACAATGTTGAAGCAACACACACACATGGCTACTCCTAATATATTCCAGTTTTGCTCTAATGACAACAACAACAACAGCATCGTGCGGATGAACACGAACGAGGGAGAAGTGGAGGAGCCTAGGGGTGAAGACATTGTAGAGTTTCCGTTAGTGCGCGAGATCGACTTTAGAAGTGCTGCTACAACAGCGTTATCACCATCATCAGCGTCTGTTCAGCATGTGACAACAGCAACAACAAAACCTTCGGAAACAAAACTGTTAGTGCAAAACATTTTTTCTTTGATGAGAAACGAACTAAATACATAAACGTTGGTTGGTTACCCGCTTCTTCTTCTTCTTCTCCTCAAGATTTTCAAGCTAAACTCGAACTGAGAGATGTGAAATCGAGGTGTAGTATTTTTATCGATCAAATAGATTGGTTTGCTCTAATGTTGTTGTGTAATCATATAAATAAGTATTTTAACGATGACGCTCACAAAGGTTTTTATTCAGTGATCGGCGGAGATGTGGAAATTAAAGAAGTTTATTTAAAGAAAATTAAACATTTAAAATTTAAGAGATCAAATACTTGCATTTCTTTGATAATATCAAAAAGTGAATGGGAAAGTCTGTTGGAGCTGAAGAACATTGTTGATAGTCTATTGCGTTCGTACGTTTCCCATTCAAATACAGTGAAATTATTTTATAATATGTATTTAGATAAGCGTCAACGATTTCTTTATACCTAACGATATTGACTGAATCTTAGATTTTAAACAATTATTAACATTTGTACTGCTTCTCTTTTAATAAATATTTTAAAATGTATTTTAATTGTTTTATTAAAATTAAAAAAAATACTTTTATATTTCTGATTTAGATTTTAAGCAATTATTAACATTGTACTGCTTCTCTTTAAATAAATATTTTTAAACATATTTTAATTGTTTTTATTAAAATTAAAAAAAATACTTTTATATTTCAGAGTTAGATTTTAAGCAATTATTAACATTGTACTGCTTCTCTTTTAATAAATATTTTAAAACATATTTTAATTGTTTTTATTAAAATTAAAAAAAATACTTTTATATTTCAGAGTTAGATTTTAAGCAATTATTAACATTGTACTGCTTCTCTTTTAATAAATATTTTAAAACATATTTTAATTGTTTTTATTAAAATTTAAAAAAATACTTTTATATTTCAGAGTTGCGTGTGTGTTTTTGGCGTCTTTTTGGTGTCTCTTTGGTGTCTCTTTGGTGTCTCTTTGGTGTCTGTTTGGTGTCTGTTTGGTGTCTCTTTGGTGTCTCTTTGGTGTCTGTTTGGTGTCTCTTTGGTGTCTCTTTGGTGTCTGTTTGGTGTCTGTTTGGTGTCTGTTTGGTGTCTGTTTGGTGTCTCTTTGGTGTCTCTTTGGTGTCTCTTTGGTGTCTCTTTGGTGTCTCTTTGGTGTCTGTTTGGTGTCTCTTTGGTGTCTGTTTGGTGTCTGTTTGGTGTCTCTTTGGTGTCTCTTTGGTGTCTGTTTGGTGTCTCTTTGGTGTCTCTTTGGTGTCTGTTTGGTGTCTGTTTGGTGTCTGTTTGGTGTCTCTTTGGTGTCTCTTTGGTGTCTCTTTGGTGTCTCTTTGGTGTCTCTTTGGTGTCTGTTTGGTGTCTCTTTGGTGTCTGTTTGGTGTCTGTTTGGTGTCTCTTTGGTGTCTCTTTGGTGTCTCTTTGGTGTCTCTTTGGTGTCTCTTTGGTGTCTCTTTGGTGTCTGTTTGGTGTCTCTTTGGTGTCTGTTTGGTGTCTGTTTGGTGTCTCTTTGGTGTCTGTCTGCTGTGTGTGTGTGTGTGTGTGTGTGTGTGTTGGTGTGTGTGTGTGTGTGTGTGTGTATCTCTCTCTGCGTGTGTTGTGAGTGCGGGCGGCGGCGGCGGGTGGCTCGAACCTTTCTTACGTCACGTTTTCAAAGCGGCCATATTTTTATGGAAAAAAAACAACCAGTGAAGTCGGTGGCGGCGGTTTATAAGCGTACCCCCCTCCCTTTACGTGAAAAGTGGAGGAATAAGACCAAACAAACGTCGCAGACGTAACGACACTACCATATTTCAACATGCGAGCAAGTTTTCACAGCAAGTTCGATCTCAAGTCGGAGGAGCTTAACTGGAGGGGCACTGCTCTCTCATAAACATACTACTGGTGTCGATAGGCATTTCAGATATAGAACCCGATAGGCATTTCAAATATAGGTGCCGATAGGCATTCCAGATATGGTTGCCGATAGGCATTTCAAATATAGGTGCTGATAGGCATTTCAGATGGAGTTTCCGATAGGCATTTCAAAAGTTGGTGCCGATAAGCATTTCAGATATAGGTGCCGATAGGCATTTCAGATATAGTTGCCGATTGGCATTTTAAAAATAGGTGCTGATAAGCATTTTGGATATAGAAGCCGATAGGTATTTCAAATACAGGTGTGGATAGGCATTTCAGATATGGTTGCCGATAGGCATTTCAAATATAGGTGCTGATAGTCATTTCAGATGTTGTTTCCGATTGGCATTTTAAAAATAGGTGCCGATAGACATTTTAGATGTAGTTTTCGATAGGCATTTCAAAAATAGGTGCCGATAGGCATTTCAGATATAGGTGCCGATAGGCATATCAGATATAGTTGCCGATAGGCATTTAAAATATAGGTGCCGATAGGCATTTCATATATAGGTGTCGATCGGCATTTCAGATATAAATGCCGTAGGGCATTTCAGATATAGGTGCCGATAGGCATTTCTGATGTGGTTGCCGATAGGCATTTCAAATATAAATGCTGATAGGCATTTCAGATGTAGTTTTCGATAGGCATTTCAAAAATAGGTGCCGATAGGCATTTGAGATATAGGTGCCGATAGGCACTTCAGATATAGTTGCCGATTGGCATTTTAAAAATAGGTGCCGATAGGCATTTTAGATATAGAAGCCGATAGGCATTTCAAATATAGGCGCCGATAGGCATTCCAGATATGGTTGCCGATAGGCATTTCAAATATAGGTGCTGATAGGCATTTCAGATGTAGTTTCCGATAGGCATTTCAAAAATAAGTGCCGATAGGCATTTCAGATATAGGTGCCGATTGGCATTTCAGATATAGTTGCCGATTGGCATTTTAAAAATAGGTGCCGATAGGCATTTCAGATATAGAAGCCGATAGGGATTTCAAATATAGGTGTCGATAGCTATTTTAGATATGGTTGCCAATAAGCATTTCAAATAAAGGTGCTGATAGGCATTTCAGATGTAGTTTCCGATAGGCATTTAAAAAATAGGTGCCGATAGGCATTTCAGATATAGGTGCCGATAGGCATTTCAGATATAGCTGCCGATTGGCATTTTAAAAATAGGTGTCGATAGGCATTTCAGATATAGAAGCCGATAGGCATTTCAAATATAGGTGCCGATAGGCATTCCAGATATGGTTGCCGATAGGCATTTCAAATATAGGTGCTGATAGGCATTTCAGATGTAGTTTCCGATAGGCATTTCAAAAATTGGTGTCGATAGGCATTTCAGATATAGAAGCCGATAGGCATTTCAAATATAGTTGCCGATAGGCATTCCAGATATGGTTGCCGATAGGCATTTCAAATATAGGTACTGATAGGCATTCCGGATGTAGTTTCCGATAGGCATTTCAAAAAATGGTGCCGATAGGCATTTCAGATATAGATGCCGATAGGCATTTCAGATATAGTTACCGATTGGCATTTTAAAAATAGGTACCGATAGGCATTTCAGATATAGAAGCCGATAGGTATTTCAAATATAGGTGTCGATAGGCATTTCAGATATGGTTGCCGATAGGCATTTCAAATATAGGTGCTGATAGGCATTTCAGATGTAGTTTCTGATAGGCATTTCAAAAATAGGTGCCGATAGGCATTTCAGATATAGGTGCCGATAGGCATTTCAGATATAGTTGCCGATTGGCATTTTAAAAATAGGTGCCGATAGGCATTTCAGATATAGAAGCCGATAGGGATTTCAAATATAGGTGTCGATAGCTATTTTAGATATGGTTGCCGATAAGCATTTCAAATAAAGGTGCTGATAGGCATTTCAGATGTAGTTTCCGATAGGCATTTAAAAAATAGGTGCCGATAGGCATTTCAGATATAGGTGCCGATAGGCATTTCAGATATAGCTGCCGATTGGCATTTTAAAAATAGGTGTCGATAGGCATTTCAGATATAGAAGCCGATAGGCATTTCAAATATAGGTGCCGATAGGCATTCCAGATATGGTTGCCGATAGGCATTTCAAATATAGGTGCCGATAGGCATTCCAGATATGGTTGCCGATAGGCATTTCAAATATAGGTGCTGATAGGCATTTCAGATATAGTTGCCGATTAGCATTTTAAAAATAGGTGCCGATAGGCATTTTAGATATAGAAGCCGATAGGTATTTCAAATACAGGTGTGGATAGGCATTTCAGATATGGTTACCGATAGGCATTTCAAATATGGATGCTGATAGTCATTTCAGATGTTGTTTCCGATAGGCATTTCAAAAATAGGTTCCGATAGGCATTTCAATTATAGGTGCCGATAGACATTTCAGATATACTTTCCGATTGGCATTTTAAAAATAGGTGCCCATAGGCATTTTAGATGTAGTTTCCGATAGGCATTTCAAAAATAGGTACCGATAGGCATTTCAGATATAAGTGCCGATAGGCATATCAGATATAGTTGCCGATAGGCATTTTAAATATAGGTGCCGAAGGGATTTCAAATATAGGTGTCGATCGGCATTTCAGATATAAATGCCGTAGGGCATTTTAGATATAGGTGCCGATAGGCATTTCTGATGTAGTTGCCGATAGGCATTTCAAATATAAATGCTGATAGGCATTTCAGATGTAGTTTTCGATAGGCATTTCAAAAATAGGTGCCGATAGGCATTTAAGATATAGGTGCCGATAGGCACTTCAGATATAGTTGCCGATTGGCATTTTAAAAATAGGTGCCGATAGGCATTTTAGATATAGAAGCCGATAGGCATTTCAAATATAGGCGCCGATAGGCATTCCAGATATGGTTGCCGATAGGCATTTCAAATATAGGTGCTGATAGGCATTTCAGATGTAGTTTCCGATAGGCATTTCAAAAATAGGTGCCGATAGGCATTTCAGATATAGGTGCCGATTGGCATTTCAGATATAGTTGCCGATTGGCATTTTAAAAATAGGTGCCGATAGGCATTTCAGATATAGAAGCCGATAGGGATTTCAAATATAGGTGTCGATAGCTATTTCAGATATGGTTGCTGATAAGCATTTCAAATAAAGGTGCTGATAGGCATTCTAGATGTAGTTTCCGATAGGCATTTCAAAAATAGGTGCCGATAGGCATTTCAGATATAGGTGCCGATAGGCATTTCAGATATAGTTGCCGATTGGCATTTTAAAAATAGGTGTCGATAGGCATTTCAGATATAGTAGCCGATAGGCCTTTCTAATATAGGTGCCGATAGGCATTCCAGATATGGTTGCCGATAGGCATTTCAAATATAGGTGCCGATAGGCATTCCAGATATGGTTGCCGATAGGCATTTCAAATATAAGTGCTGATAATCATTTCAGATGTAGTTTCCGATAGGCAATTCAAAAATTGGTACCGATAGGCATTTCAGATATAGGTGCCGATAAGCATTTCAGATATAGTTGTCAATTGGCATTTTAAAAATAGGTGTCGATAGGCATTTTAGATATAGAAGCCGATAGGTATTTCAAATATAGGTGTGGATAGGCATTTCAGATATGGTTGCCGATAGGCATTTCAAATATAGGTGCTGATAGTCATTTCAGATGTAGTTTCGGATAGGCATTTCAAAAATAGGTTCCGATAGGCATTTTAGATATAGGTGCCGATAGGCATTTCAGATATAGTTGCCAATTGGCATTTTAAAAATAGGTGTCGATAGGCATTTCAGATATAGGTGCCGATTGGCATTTCAGATATAGTTGCCGATTGGCATTTTAAAAATAGGTGCCGATAGGCATTTCAGATATAGAAGCCGATAGGGATTTCAAATATAGGTGTCGATAGGCATTTCAGATATGGTTGCCGATAGGCATTTCAAATATAGGTGCTGATAGGCATTTCAGATGTAGTTTCCGATAGGCATTTCAAAAATAGGTGCCGATAGGCATTTCAGATATAGGTGCCGATTGGCATTTCAGATATAGTTACCGATTGGCATTTTAAAAAATAGGTGCCGATAGGCATTTCAGATATATAAGCCGATAGGCATTTCAGATGTAGTTGCCGATTGGCATTTTAAAAATAGGTGCCTATAGGCATTTTAGATATAGAAGCCGATAGGTATTTCAAATATAGGTGTGGATAGGCATTTCAGATATGGTTGCCGATAGGCAATTTAAATATAGGTGCTGATAGTCATTTCAGATGTAGTTTCCGATAGGCATTTCAAAAATAGGTTCCGATAGGCATTTTAGATATAGGTGCCGATAGGCATTTCAGATATACTTACCGATTGGCATTTTAAAAATAGGTGCCGATAGGCATTTTATATATAGAAGCCGATAGGTATTTCAAATATAGGTGTGGATAGGCATTTCAGATATGGTTGCCGATAGGCATTTCAAATATAGGTGCTGATAGTCATTTCAGATGTAGTTTCCGATAGGCATTTCAAAAATAGGTTCCGATAGGCATTTTAGATATAGGTGCCGATAGGCATTTCAGATATACTTATAGATTGGCATTTCAAAAATAGGTGCCGATAGGCATTTCAGATATAGGTGCCGATAGGCTTATCAGATATAGTTGCCGATAGGCATTTAAAATAAAAGTGCCGATAGGCATTTCAAATATAGTGTCGATCGGCATTTCAGATATAAATGCCGAAAGGCATTTCAGATATAGGTGCTGATAGGCATTCTGATGTGGTTGCCGATAGGCATTTGAAATATAGGTGCTGATAGGCATTTCAGATGTAGTTTTCGATAGGCATTTCAAAAATAGGTGCCGATAGGCATTTCAGATATAGGTGCCGATAGGCACTTCAGATATAAATGCCGATTGGCATTTTAAAAATAGTTGCCGATAGGCATTTCAGATATAGAAGCCGATAGGCATTTCAAATATAGGCGCCGATAGGCATTCCAGATATGGTTGCCGATAGGCATTTCAAATATAGGTGCTGATAGGCATTTCAGATGTAGTTTCCGATAGGCATTTCAAAATAGGTGCCGATAGGCATTTCAGATATAGGTGCCGATAGGCATTTCAGATATAGTTGCCGATTGGCATTTAAAAATAGGTGCCGATAGGCATTTCAGATATAGAAGCCGATAGGGATTTCAAATATAGGTGTCGATAGGCATTTCAGATATGGTTGCCGATAAGCATTTCAAATATAGGTGCTGATAGGCATTTCAGATGGAGTTTCCGATAGGCATTTCAAAAATAGGTGCCGATAGGCATTTCAGATATAGGTGCCGATAGGCATTTCAGATATAGGTGCAGATTGGCATTTCAGATATAGTTGCCGATTGCATTTTAAAAATAGGTGCCGATAGGCATTTCAGATATATAAGCCGATATGCATTTCAGATGTAGTTGCCGATAGGCATTTCAAAAATAGGTGCCGATAGGCATTTCAGATATAGGTGCCGATAGGCATTTCAGATATAGTTGCCGATTGGCATTTAAAAATAGGTGCCGATAAGCATTTCAGATATATAAGCCGATAGGCATTTCAAATATAGGTGCCGATGAGCATTCCAGATATGGTTGCCGATAGGCATTTCAAATATAGGTGCTGATAGGCATTTCAGACGTAGTTTCCGATAGGCATTTCAAAAATTAGTGCCGATAGGCATTTCAGATATAGGTGCCGATAGGCATTTCAGATAAAGTTGCCGATTGGCATTTAAAAATAGGTGCCAGATAGGCATTTCAGAGATAGAAGCCGATAGGGATTTTAAATATAGGTGTCGATAGGCATTTCAGATATGGTTGCCGATAGCAATTTCAAATATAGGTGCTGATAGGCATTTCAGATGTAGTTTCCGATAGGCATTTCAAAAATTGGTGTCGATAGGCATTTCAGATATAGAAGCCGATAGGAATTCAAATATAGGTGCCGATAAGCATTCCAGATATGGTTGCCGATAGGCATTTCAAATATAGGTGCTGATAGGCATTCCGGATGTAGTTTCCGATAGGCATTTCAAAAAATGGTGCCGATAGGCATTTCAGATATAGGTGCCGATAGGCATTTCAGATATAGTTACCGATTGGCATTTTAAAAATAGGTACCGATAGGCATTTCAGATATAGAAGCCGATAGGTATTTCAAATATAGGTGTCGATAGGCATTTCAGACATGGTTGCCAATAGGCATTTCAAATATAGGTGCTGATAGGCATTTCAGATGTAGTTTCCGACAGGCATTTCAAAAATAGGTGCCGATAGGCATTTCAGATATAGGTGCCGATAGGCATTTCAGATATAGTTGCCGATTGGCATTTTAAAAATAGGTGCCCCATAGGCATTTCAGATATAGAAGCCGATAGGCATTTCAAATATAGGTGCTGATAGGCAATTCCAGATATGGTTGCCGATAGGCATTTCAAATATAGGTGCTGATAGGCATTTCAGATGTAGTTTCCGATAGGCATTTCAAATATAGGTGCTGATAGGCATTTCAGATGTAGTTTTCGATAGGCATTTCAAAAATAGGTTGCCGATAGGCATTTCAGATATAGAAGCCGACAGGCATTTCAAATATAGGCGCCGATAGGCATTCCAGATATGGTTGCCGATAGGCATTTCAAATATAGGTGCTGATAGGCATTTCAGATGTAGTTTCCGATAGGCATTAAAAAAATAGGTGGCGATAGGCATTTCAGATATAAGTGCCGATAGGCATTTCAGATATAGTTGCCGATTGGCATTTTAAAAATAGGTGCCGATAGGCATTTCAGATATAGAAGCCGATAGGGATTTCAATATAGGTGTCGATAGGCCATTTCAGATATGGTTGCCGATAAGCATTTCAAATATAGGTGCTGATAGGCATTTCAGATGTAGTTTCTGATAGGCATTTCAAAAATAGGTGCCGATAGGCATTTCAGATATAGGTGCCGATAGGCATTTCAGATATATTTGCCGATTGGCATTTTAAAAATAGGTGCTGATAGGCATTTCAGATATAGAAGCCGATAGGCATTTCAAATATAGGTGCCGATAGGCCTTCCAGATATGGTTGCCGATAGGCATCCCAAATATAGGTGCTATAGGCATTTTAGATGTAGTTTCCGATAGGCATTTCAAAATTGATGCCGATAGGCATTTCGGATATAGGTGCCGATAGGCATTTCAGATATAGTTTGCCGATTGGCATTTTAAAAACAGGTGCCGATAGGCATTTCAGATATAGAAGCCGATAGGTATTTCAAATATAGGTGTCGATAGGCATTTCAGATATGGTTGCCGATAGGCATTTCAAATATAGGAGCAGATAGGCATTTTAGATGTAGTTTCCGAAAGGCATTTCAAAAATATATGCCGATAGGCATTTCAGATATAGGTGCCGATAGGCATTTCAGATATAGTTGCCGATTGGTATTTTAAAAATAGGTGCCGATAGGCATTTCAGATATAGAAGCCGATAGGCATTTCAAATATAGTTGCCGATAGGCATTCCAGATATGGTTGCCGATAGGCATATCAAATATAAGCGCTGATAATCATTTCAGATGTAGTTTCCGATAGGCATTTCAAAAATAGGTACCGATAGGCATTTCAGATATAGGTGCCGATAGGCATTTCAGATATAGTTGCCGATTGGCATTTTAAAAATAGGTGCCGATAGGCATTTCAGATATAGAAGCCGATAGGTATTTCAATATAGGTGTGGATAGGCATTTCAGATATGGTTTGCCGATAGGCATTTTAAATATAGGTGCTGATAGTCATTTCAGATGTAGTTTCCGATAGGCTTTTCAAAAACAGGGGCCGATAGGCATTTCAGATATAGGTGCCGATAGGCATATCAGATATAGTTGCCGATAGGCATTTAAAATATATGTGCCGATAGGCATTTCTAATATAGGAGTCGACCGGCATTTCAGATATAAGTGCCGAAAGGCATTTCAGATATAGGTGCCGATAGGCATTTCAGATATAGAAGCCGGTAGGCATTTCAAATATAGGTGCCGATAAGCATTCCAGATATGGTTGCCGATAGGCATTTCAAATATAGGTGCTGATAGGCATTTCAAAAATAGGTGCCGATAGGCATTTCAGATATAGGTGCCGATAGTCATTTCAGATATAGTTGCCAATTGGCATTTAAAAAATAGGTGCCGATAGGCATTTCAGATATAGAAGCCGATAGGCATTTCAAATATAGGTGCCGATAGGCATTGCAGATATAGTTGCCGATAGGCATTTCAAATATAGGTGCTGATAGGCATTTTAGATGTAGTTTCCGATAGGCATTTCAAAAATTGAAGCCGATAGGCATTTCGGATATATGTGCCGATAGGCATTTCAGATATAGTTGCTGATTGGCATTTTAAAAACAGGTGCCGATAGGCATTTCAGATATAGAAGCCGATAGGTATTTCAAATATAGGTGTCGATAGGCATTTCAGATATGGTTGCCGATAGGCATTTCAAATATAGGAGCAGATAGGCATTTCAGATGTAGTTTCCGAAAGGCATTTCAAAAATATATGCCGATAGGCATTTCAGATATAGGTGCCGATAGGCATTTCAGATATAGTTGCAGATTGGTATTTTAAAAATAGGTGCCGATAGGCATTTCAGATATAGAAGCCGATAGGCATTTCAAATATAGGTGCCGATAGGCATTACAGATATGGTTGCCGATAGGCATTTCATATATAAGTGCTGATAATCATTTCAGATGTAGTTTCCGATAGGCATTTCAAAAATAGGTACCGATAGGCATTTCAGATATAGGTGCCGATAGGCATTTTCAGATATAGTTGCCAATTGGCATTTTAAAAATAGGTGTCGATAGGCATTTCAGATATAGAACCCGATAGGCATTTCAAATATAGGTGCCGATAGGCATTCCAGATATGGTTGCCGATAGGCTTTTCAAATATAGGTGCTGATAGGCATTTCAGATGGAGTTTCCAATAGGCATTTCAAAAGTTGGTGCCGATAGGCATTTCAGATATAGAAGCCGATAGGTATTTCAAATACAGGTGTGAATAGGCATTTCAGATATGGTTGCCGATAGGCATTTCAAATATGGATGCTGATAGTCATTTCAGATGTTGTTTCCGATAGGCATTTCAAAAAATAGGTTCCGATAGGCATTTCAATTATAGGTGCCGATAGGAATTTCAGATATACTTTCCGATTGGCATTTTAAAAATAGGAGCCCATAGGCATTTTAGATGTAGTTTCCGATAGGCATTTCAAAAATAGGTGCCGATAGGCATTTCAGATATAGGTGCCGATAGGCATATCAGATATAGTTGCCGATAGGCATTTTAAATATATGTGCCGAAGGGATTTCAAATATAGGTGTCGATCGGCATTTCAGATATAAATGCCGTAGGGCATTTTAGATATAGGTGCCGATAGGCATTTCTGATGTAGTTGCCGATAGGCATTTCAAATATAAATGCTGATAGGCATTTCAGATGTAGTTTTCGATAGGCATTTCAAAAATAGGTGCGATAGGCATTTGAGAATATAGGTGCCGATAGGCACTTCAGATATAGTTGCCGATTGGCATTTTAAAAATAGGTGCCGATAGGCATTTTTAGATATAGAAGCCGATAGGCATTTCAAATATAGGCGCCGATAGACATTCCAGATATGGTTGCCGATAGGCATTTCAAATATAGGTGCTGATAGGCATTTCAGATGTAGTTTCCGATAGGCATTTCAAAAATAGGTGCCGATAGGCATTTCAGATATAGGTGCCGATTGGCATTTCAGATATAGTTGCCGATTGGCATTTTAAAAATAGGTGCCGATAGGCATTTCAGATATAGAAGCCGATAGGGATTTCAAATATAGATAGATAGATAGATAGATAGATTTATTTTACCACATTGACAAGAAAAGTATATGGCAAGTCCATAAAAACATATTAAAATTACACATTAAAAAATTCTTGTATACAATAAAATTCTCTGTTTACCAGGTCATTCTTTAACTTCCGTTTTAAGGCTTGCGGTGGCAATGATTTGATTTCATTTGACAGATGATTATAGATTTTAAGGCAGTTGTAAAGAACACCTTTTTCAAAAGTAGTTAAAGAATGATCTGGCAAACGAAAGTCACTGTTTCCCCTGGTATTATAGTTATGTACCAATTGGTAGTTACTAAAATAGCTAAAATGCTCTTTCACAAACACAATACATTCATATATATAAACAGAAGGCAATGTCATGAGTCCATGTGTCTTAAAAATTCCTCTGCATGTGTCTCTAGGATTTATTTTGGCCAGAATCCGAACACATTTTTTTTGTGCTTTAAAGATTAAATCAGTATTTGCAGCACCCCAAAAAATAATCCCATATTTCATTTTTGAATAAAAATTACCAAAATACATAGTTTTTATTGTATTATAATTGCAGAAAGTACTAATCCTACGTATAGCATATATACAACTACCAAGTTGTTTTGCTAATACATTGATATGCTTGCACCACTTGATATGCTGATCCACAAAAATGCCTAGAAATTTGACATCAGTCGAAAAATCAACTTTAGTGTTATTAAGATGTAAACAATCAGGTGTTTTTATGTTGCTTTGCTTAGTTTTAAATAATAGAAGATTACTTTTGTTCGTGTTCAGAACTAATTTATTGCTGGAAAACCAGTAATTTATCTTGGCAAACATTTCCACCGCTTTGTCAGACACTTCGAGAATATTTGAGCCAGTAAGTAGCAGCGTTGTGTCATCAGCATAACAAATGGTGCATGCATCAGCAACACAACTTGGTAGATCGTTTATGTAGAAATTAAACAGTAAAGGACCCAGCACACTGCCTTGCGGTACACCGATATTTAAAATTGTTAAGTCAGATTTAAAATTATTGTCATTTTCAATATTTATTTTTACGTATTGGGAGCGATTATTTAGATAGGATTTCAGCCAATTCCAAGCTTCCCCTCTTATACCATAGCTGTATAATTTATCCAATAAAATTGAATGGTCTACGCAGTCAAACGCTTTCGATAAGTCAAGAAAGACCCCTAGAGGATTTTGTTGACTATCTAGTGCCTGTAAAGTTTTCTCTAAAAATTCAAAGATTGCAGTATTGGTGGACTGATACTTTTTAAAGCCGTGCTGGTTCTTTGCTAGAATGTTCATCTTATTTGCAAAGTAAGTAATTCTGTTATACATTACATATTCATAAATTTTTGAAAAATAAGAGAGTAAACTAATAGGTCTATAGTTCGACACTAGTGTAGAATCTCCACTTTTGAAAATAGGGATAACTACCGCCAGTTTAAGTGCATTAGGAAAGATTCCTTGCTCTAGTGATGCGTTTATGGCATTAACAAGAGGGTTTAAGATGTAAATGTAAACAGATTTTACTAATGTGCTCGTTATTTCGTCATAACCTGATTTTTTATTTTTTGTTTTTTTAATGATACTTGCTATCTCCTCCTCAAGACACGGAGAAATAAATATTGTTTTGTCATTGCAAGGTATATTTTGTAACGGGACAGCCTGAATAGAATTTGTCAAGTTTTTTGCAGCATCAACAAAAAAACTGTTGAAAATATTGGCAACTTCCCGTGCCTTTTTTGCCGTTTTGTCACCATTCATAATTCCCTCCAAGTTGTTACTTTTTATTTTTCTCTTGTTTCCATTAATTATCTCCCACATTGTTTTAGCTTTATTTTCACTGTTTGATACCTTATTCTCATAAAAAGTTGTTTTGGCTAAACGTAGTTTCTTGACGTATTCGTATTTTAATTGATTGTAGTAGTTTTTAAATACTGGAAATTGCAAGGAGAAATCCAACAGTCCTTGCAAGTTTTGTCTGAGTATTTTTATTTCAGGTGTAATCCACTTACATTTATGTGTCGATAGCTATTTCAGATATGGTTGCTGATAAGCATTTCAAATAAAGGTGCTGATAGGCATTTCAGATGTAGTTTCCGATAGGCATTTCAAAAATAGGTGCCGATAGGCATTTCAGATATAGCTGCCGATAGGCATTTCAGATATAGTTGCCGATTGACATTTTAAAAATAGGTGTCGATAGGCATTTCAGATATAGAAGCCGATAGGCATTTCAAATATAGGTGCCGATAGGCATTCCAGATATGGTTGCCGATAGGCATTTCAAATATAAGTGCTGATAATCATTTCAGATGTAGTTTCCGATAGGCAATTCAAAAATAGGTACCGATAGGCATTTCAGATATAGGTGCCGATAGGCATTTCAGATATAGTTGTCAATTGGCATTTTAAAAATAGGTGTCGATAGGCATTTTAGATATAGAAGCCGATAGGTATTTCAAATATAGGTGTGTATAGGCATTTCAGATATGGTTGCCGATAGGCATTTCAAATATAGGTGCTGATAGTCATTTCAGATGTAGTTTCCGATAGGCATTTCAAAAATAGGTTCCGATAGGCATTTTAGATATAGGTGCCGATAGGCATTTCAGATATAGTTGCCAATTGGCATTTTAAAAATAGGTGTCGATAGGCATTTCAGATATAGGTGCCGATTGGCATTTCAGATATAGTTACCGATAGGCATTTTAAAAATAGGTGCCGATAGGCATTTCAGATATAGAAGCCGATAGGGATTTCAAATATAGGTGTCGATAGGCATTTCAGATATGGTTGCCGATAGGCATTTCAAATATAGGTGCTGATAGGCATTTCAGATGTAGTTTCCGATAGGCATTTCAAAAATAGGTGCCGATAGGCATTTCAGATATAGGTGCCGATTGGCATTTCAGATATAGTTACCGATCGGCATTTTAAAAATAGGTGCCGATAGGCATTTCAGATATATAAGCCGATAGGCATTTCAGATGTAGTTGCCGATTGGCATTTTAAAAATAGGTGCCGATAGGCATTTTAGATATAGAAGCCGATAGGTATTTCAAATATAGGTGTGGATAGGCATTTCAGATATGGTTGCCGATGGGCAATTTAAATATAGGTGCTGATAGTCATTTCAGATGTAGTTTCCGATAGGCATTTCAAAAATAGGTTCCGATAGGCATTTTAGATATAGGTGCCGATAGGCATTTCAGATATAGTTACCGATTGGCATTTTAAAAATAGGTGCCGATAGGCATTTTAGATATAGAAGCCGATAGGTATTTCAAAGATAGGTTCCGATAGGCATTTTAGATATAGGTGCCGATAGGCATTTCAGATATACTTAAAGATTGGCATTTAAAAAATAGGTGCCGATAGGCATTTCAGTTATAGGTGCCGAAAGGCTTATCAGATATAGTTGCCGATAGGCATTTAAAATAAAAGTGCCGATAGGCATTTCAAATATAGGTGTCGATCGGCATTTCAGATATAAATGCCGAAAGGCATTTCAGATATAGGTGCCAATAGGCATTTCTGATGTGGTTGCCAATAGGCATTTCAAATATAGGTGCTGATAGGCATTTCAGATGTAGTTTTCGATAGGCATTTCAAAAATAGGTGCCGATAGGCATTTCAGATATAGGTGCCGATAGGCATTTCAGATATAGGTGCCGATAGGCACTTCAGACATAAATGCCGATTGGCATTTTAAAAATAGTTGCCGATAGGCATTTCAGATATAGAAGCCGATAGGCATTTCAAATATAGGCGCCGATAGGCATTCCAGATATGGTTGCCGATAGGCATTTCAAATATAGGTGCTGATAGGCATTTCAGATGTAGTTTCCGATAGGCATTTCAAAAATAGGTGCCGATAGGCATTTCAGATATAGGTGCCGATAGGCATTTCAGATATAGTTGCCGATTGGCATTTTAAAAATAGGTGCCGATAGGCATTTCAGATATAGAAGCCGATAGGGATTTCAAATATAGGTGTCGATAGGCATTTCAGATATGTTTGCCGATAAGCATTTCAAATATAGGTGCTGATAGGCATTTCAGATGGAGTTTCCGATAGGCATTTCAAAAATAGGTGCCGATAGGCATTTCAGATATAGGTGCCGATAGGCATTTCAGATATAAGTGCCGATAGGCAATTCAGATATAGTTGCCAATTGGCATTTTAAAAATAGTTGTCGATAGGCATTTCAGATATAGGTGCCGATAGGCATTTCAGATATAGTTGCTAATTGGCATTTTAAAAATATGTGTCGATAGGCATTTCAGATATAGGTGCAGATTGGCATTTCAGATATAGTTGCCGATTGGCATTTTAAAAATAGGTGCCGATAGGCATTTCAGATATATAAGCCGATAGGCATTTCAGATGTAGTTGCCGATTGGCATTTTAAAAATAGGTGCCGATAGGCATTTTAGATATAGAAGCCGATAGGTATTTCAAATATAGGTGTGGATAGGCATTTCAGATATGGTTACCGATAGGCATTTCAAATATAGGTGCTGATAGTCATTTCAGATGTAGTTTCCGATAGGCATTTCAAAAATAGGTTCCGATAGGCACTTTAGATATAGGTGCCAATAGGCATTTCAGATATACTTAAAGATTGGCATTTCAAAAATAGGTGCCGATAGGCATTTCAGATATAGGTGCCGATAGGCTTATCAGATATAGTTGCCGATAGGCATTTAAAATAAAAGTGCCGATAGGCATTTCAAATATAGGTGTCGATCGGCATTTCAGATATAAATGCCAAAAGGCATTTCAGATATAGGTGCCGATAGGCATTTCTGATGTGGTTGCCGATAGGCATTTTAAATATAGGTACTGATAGGCATTTCAGATGTAGTTTTCGATAGGCATTTCAAAAATAGGTGCCGATAGGCATTTCAGATATAGGTGCCGATAGGCATTTCAGATATAAATGCCGATTGGCATTTTAAAAATAGGTGCCGATAGGCATTTCAGATATAGAAGCCGATAGGCATTTCAAATATAGGCGCCGATAGGCATTCCAGACATGGTTGCCGATAGGCATTTCAAATATAGGTGCTGATAGGCATTTCAGATGTATTTTCCGATAGGCATTTCAAAAATAGGTGCCGATAGGCATTTCAGATATAGGTGCCGATAGGCATTTCAGATATAGTTGCCGATAGGCATTTTAAAAATAGGTGCCGATAGCCATTTCAAATATAGAAGCCGATAGGGATTTCAAATATAGGTGTCGATAGGCATTTCAGATATGGTTGCCGATAAGCATTTCAAATATAGGTACTGATAGGCATTTCAGATGAAGTTTCCGATAGGCATTTCAAAAATAGGTGCCGATAGGCATTTCAGATATATGTGCCGATAGGCATTTCAGATATAGTTGCCGATTGGCATTTTAAAAATAGGTGCCGATAGGCATTTCAGATATAGAAGCCGATAGGCATTTCAAATATAGGTGCCGATAGGCATTCCAGATATGGTTGCCGATAGGCTTTTCAAATATAGGTGCTGATAGGCATTTTAGATGTAGTTTCCGATAGGCATTTAAAAAATTGATGCCGATAGGCATTTCGGATATAGGTGCCGATAGGCATTTCAGATATAGTTGCCGATTGGCATTTTAAAAATAGGTGCCGATAGGCATTTCAGATATAGAAGCCGATAGGCATTTCAAATATAGGTGCCGATAGGCATTCCAGATATGGTTGCCGATAGGCTTTTCAAATATAGGTGCTGATAGGCATTTTAGATGTAGTTTCCGATAGGCATTTAAAAAATTGATGCCGATAGGCATTTCGGATATAGGTGCCGATAGGCATTTCAGATATAGGTGCCGATAGGCATTTCTGATAAAGTTGCCGATTGGCATTTTAAAAATAGGTGCCGATAGGCATTTCAGATATAGAAGCCGATAGGGATTTTAAATATAGGTGTCGATAGGCATTTCAGATATGGTTGCCGATAGGCATTTCAAATATAGTTGCCGATAGGCATTCCAGATATGGTTGCCGATAGGCATATCAAATATAAGCGCTGATAATCATTTCAGATGTAGTTTCCGATAGGCATTTCAAAAATAGGTACCGATAGGCATTTCAGATATAGGTGCCGATAGGCATTTCAGATATACCTACCGATTGGCATTTTAAAAATAAGTGCCGATATGCATTTCAGATATAGAAGCCGATAGGTATTTCAAATATAGGTGTGGATAGGCATTTCAGATATGGTTGCCGATAGGCATTTCAAATATAGGTTCCGATAGGCATTTCAGATATAGGTGCCGATAGGCATTTCAAATATAGGTGTCGACCGGCATTTCAGATATAAATGCCGAAAGGCATTTCAGATATAGGTGCCGATAGGCATTTCTGATGTGGTTGCCGATAGGCATTTCAAATATAGGTGCTGATAGGCATTTCAGATGTAGTTTCCCATAGGCATTTCAAAATTAGATACCGATAGGCATTTCAGATATAGGTGCCGATAGGCACTTCAGGTATAGTTGCCGATTGGCATTTTAAAAATAGGCGCCGATAGGTATTTCAGATATAGAAGCCGATAGGCATTTCAAATATAGGCGCCGATAGGCATTCCAGATATGGTTGCCGATAGGCATTTCAAATATAGGTGCTGATAGGCTTTTCAGATGTAGTTTCCGATAGGCATTTCAAAAATAGGTGCCGATAGGCATTTCAGATATAGGTGCCGATAGGCATTTCAGATATAGTTGCCGATTGGCATTTTAAAAATAGGTGCCGATAGGCATTTCAGATATAGAAGCCGATAGGCATTTCAAATATAGGTGCCGATAGGCATTCCAGATATGGTTGCTGATAGGCATTTCAAATATAGGTGCTGATAGGCATTTCAGATGTAGTTTCCGATAGGCATTTCAAAAATTGGTGCCGATAGGCATTTCAGATATAGGTGCCGATAGGCATTTCAGATATAGTTGCCGATTGGCATTTTAAAAATAGGTGCCGATAGGCATTTCAGATATAGAAGCCGATAGGTATTTCAAATATAGGTGTCGGTAGGCATTTCAGATATGATTGCCGATAGGCATTTCAAATATAGGTGCTGATAGGCATTTCAGATGTAGTTTCCGATAGGCATTTCAAAAATAGGTGCCTATAGGCATTTCAGATGTAGGTGCCAATAGGCATTTCAGATATAGTTGCCGATTGGCATTTTAAAAATAGGTGCCGATAGGCATTTCAGATATATAAGCCGATAGGCATTTCAAATATAGGTGCCGATGAGCATTCCAGATATGGTTGCCGATAGGCATTTCAAATATAGGTGCTGATAGGCATTTCAGATGTAGTTTCCGATAGGCATTTCAAAAATTGGTGCCGATAGGCATTTCAGATATAGGTGCCGATAGGCATTTCAGATAAAGTTGCCGATTGGCATTTTAAAAATAGGTGCCGATAGGCATTTCAGATATAGAAGCCGATAGGGATTTTAAATATAGGTGTCGATAGGCATTTCAGATATGGTTGCCGATAAGCATTTCAAATATAGGTGCTGATAGGCATTTCAGATGTAGTTTCCGATAGGCATTTCAAAAATAGGTGCCGATAGGCATTTCAAATATAGGTGCCGATAGGCATTTCAGATATAGTTGCCGATTGGCATTTTAAAAATAGGTGCCGATAGGCATTTCAGATATATAAGCCGATAGGCATTTCAAATATAGGTGCCGATGAGCATTCCAGATATGGTTGCCGATAGGCATTTCAAATATAGGTGCTGATAGACATTTCAGATGTAGTTTCCGATAGGCATTTCAAAAATTGGTGTCGATAGGCATTTCAGATATAGAAGCCGATAGGCATTTCAAATATAGGTGCCGATAAGCATTCCAGATATGGTTGCCGATAGGCATTTCAAATATAGGTGCTGATAGGCATTCCGGATGTAGTTTCCGATAGGCATTTCAAAAAATGGTGCGATAGGCATTTCAGATATAGGTGCCGATAGGCATTTCAGATATAGTTACCGATTGGCATTTTAAAAATAGGTACCGATAGGCATTTCAGATATAGAAGCCGATAGGTATTTCAAATATAGGTGTCGATAGGCATTTCAGATATGGTTGCCGATAGGTATTTCTAATATAGGTGCTGATAGGCATTTCAGATGTAGTTTCCGATAGGCATTTCAAAAATAGGTGCCGATAGGCATTTCAGATATAGGTGCCGATAGGCATTTCAGATATAGTTGCCGATTGGCATTTTAAAAATAGGTGCCGATAGGCATTTCAGATATAGAAGCCGATAGGGATTTCAAATATAGGTGTCGATAGGCATTTTAGATATGGTTGCCGATAAGCATTTCAAATATAGGTGCTGATAGGCATTTCAGATGTAGTTTCCGATAGGCATTTTAAAAATAGGTGCCGATAGGCATTTCAGATATAGGTGCCGATAGGCATTTCAGATGTAGTTGCCAATTGGCATTTTAAAAATAGGTGCCGATAGGCATTTCAGATATAGAAGCCGATAGGCATTTCAAATATAGGTGCCGATAGGCATTCCAGTATGGTTGCCGATAGGCTTTTCAAATATAGGTGCTGATAGGCATTTTAGATGTAGTTTCCGTTAGGCATTTCAAAAATTGATGCCCATAGGCATTTCGGATATAGGTGCCGATAGGCATTTCAGATATAGTTGCCGATTTGCATTTTAAAAACAGGTGCCGATAGGCATTTCAGATATAGAAGCCGATAGGTATTTCAAATATAGGTGTCGATAGGCATTTCAGATATGGTTGCCGATAGGCATTTCAAATATAGGAGCAGATAGGCATTCCAGATATGGTTGCCGATAGGCATATCAAATATAAGCGCTGATAATCATTTCAGATGTAGTTTCCGATAGGCATTTCAAAAATAGGTACCGATAGGCATTTCAGATATAGGTGCCGATAGGCATTTCAGATATAGTTGCCGATTGGCATTTTAAAAATAGGTGCCGATAGGCATTTCAGATATAGAAGCCGATAGGTATTTCAAATATAGGTGTGGATAAGCATTTCAGATATGGTTGCCGATAGGCATTTCAAATATAGGTGCTGATAGTCATTTCAGATGTAGTTTCCGATAGGCATTTCAAAAATAGGTTCCAAAAGGCATTTCAGATATAGGTGCCGATAGGCATTTCAGATATACCTACCGATTGGCATTTTAAAAATAGGTGCCGATAGGCATTTTAGATGTAGTTTCCGATAGGCATTTCAAAAATAGGTGCCGATAGGCATTTCAGATATAGGTGCCGATAGGCATTTCTGATGTGGTTGCCGATAGGCATTTCAAATATAGGTGCTGATAGGCATTTCAGATGTGTGTTTTCGATAGGCATTTCAAAAATAGGTGCCGATAGGCATTTCAGATATAGGTGCCGATAGGCACTTCAGATATAGTTGCCGATTGGCATTTTAAAAATAGGCGCCGATAGGTATTTCAGATATAGAAGCCGATAGGCATTTCAAATATAGGCGCCGATAGGCATTCCAGATATGGTTGCCGATAGGCATTTCATATATAGGTGCTGATAGGCATTTCAGATGTAGTTTCCGATAGGCATTTCAAAAATAGGTGCCGATAGGCATTTCAGATATAGGTGCCGATAGGCATTTCAGATATAGTTGCCGATTGGCATTTTAAAAATAGGTGCCGATAGGCATTTCAGATATAGAAGCCGATAGGCATTTCAAATATAGGTGCCGATAGGCATTCCAGATATGGTTGCCGATAGGCATTTCAAATATAGGTGCTGATAGGCATTTCAGATGTAGTTTCCGATAGTCATTTCAAAAATTGGTGCCGATAGGCATTTCAGATATAGGTGCCGATAGGCATTTCAGATATATTTGCCGATTGGCATTTTAAAAATAGGTGCCGATAGGCATTTCAGATATAGAAGCCGATAGGTATTTCAAATATAGGTGTCGATAGGCATTTCAGATATGATTGCCGATAGGCATTTCAAATATAGGTGCTGATAGGCATTTCAGATGTAGTTTCCGATAGGCATTTCAAAAATAGGTGCCGATAGGCATTTCAGATATAGGTGCCGATAGGCATTAAGATATAGTTGCCGATTGGCATTTTAAAAATAGGTGCCGATAGACATTTCAGATATATAAGCCGATAGGCATTTCAAATATAGGTGCCGATGAGCATTCCAGATATGGTTGCCGATAGGCATTTCAAATATAGGTGCTGATAGGCATTTCAGACGTAGTTTCCGATAGGCATTTCAAAAATAGGTGCCGATAGGCATTTCAAATATAGGTGCCGATAGGCATTTCAGATATAGCTGCCGATTGGCATTTTAAAAATAGGTGCCGATAGGCATTTTAGATATTTAAGCCGATAGGCATTTCAAATATAGGTGCCGATGAGCATTCCAGATATGGTTGCCGATAGGCATTTCAAATATAGGTGCTGATAGGCATTTCAGATGTAGTTTCCGATAGGCATTTTAAAAAATTGGTGTCGATAGGCATTTCAGATATAGAAGCCGATAGGCATTTCAAATATAGGTGCCGATAAGCATTCCAGATATGGTTGCCGATAGGCATTTCAAATATAGGTGCTGATAGGCATTCCGGATGTAGTTTCCGATAGGCATTTCAAAAAATGGTGCCGATAGGCATTTCAGATATAGGTGCCGATAGGCATTTCAGATATAGTTACCGATTGGCATTTTAAAAATTGGTACCGATAGGCATTTCAGATATAGAAGCCGATAGGTATTTCAAATATAGGTGTCGATAGGCATTTCAGATATGGTTGCCAATAGGCATTTCAAATATAGGTGCTGATAGGCATTTCAGATGTAGTTTCCGATAGGCATTTCAAAAATAGGTGCCGATAGGCATTTCAGATATAGGTGCCGATAGGCATTTCAGATATAGTTGCCAATTGGCATTTTAAAAATAGGTGCCCATAGGCATTTCAGATATAGAAGCCGATAGGCATTTCAAATATAGGTGCCGATAGGCATTCCAGATATGGTTGCCGATATTCATTTCAAATATAGGTGCTGATAGGCATTTCAGATGTAGTTTCCGATAGGCATTTCAAATATAGGTGCTGATAGGCATTTCAGATGTAGTTTTCGATAGGCATTTCAAAAATAGGTGCCGATAGGCATTTCAGATATAGAAGCCGACAGGCATTTCAAATATAGGCGCCGATAGGCATTCCAGATATGGTTGCCGATAGGCATTTCAAATATAGGTGCTGATAGGCATTTCAGATGTAGTTTCCGATAGGCATTAAAAAAATAGGTGGCGATAGGCATTTCAGATATAGGTGCCGATAGGCATTTCAGATATAGTTGCCGATTGGCATTTTAGAAATAGGTGCCGATAGGCATTTCAGATATAGAAGCCGATAGGGATTTCAAATATAGGTGTCGATAGGCATTTCAGATATGGTTGCCGATAAGCATTTCAAATATAGGTGCTGATAGGCATTTCAGATGTAGTTTCTGATAGGCATTTCAAAAATAGGTGCCGATAGGCATTTCAGATATAGGTGCCGATAGGCATTTCAGATATATTTGCCGATTGGCATTTTAAAAATAGGTGCTGATAGGCATTTCAGATATAGAAGCCGATAGGCATTTCAAATATAGGTGCCGATAGGCATTCCAGATATGGTTGCCGATAGGCATTTCAAATATAGGTGCTATAGGCATTTTAGATGTAGTTTCCGATAGGCATTTCAAAAATTGATGCCGATAGGCATTTCGGATATAGGTGCCGTTAGGCATTTCAGATATAGTTGCCGATTGGCATTTTAAAAACAGGTGCCGATAGGCATTTCAGATATAGAAGCCGATAGGTATTTCAAATGTAGGTGTCGATAGGCATTTCAGATATGGTTGCCGATAGGCATTTCAAATATAGGAGCAGATAGGCATTTCAGATGTAGTTTCCGAAAGGCATTTCAAAAATATATGCCGATAGGCATTTCAGATATAGGTGCCGATAGGCATTTCAGATATAGTTGCCGATTGGTATTTTAAAAATAGGTGCCGATAGGCATTTCAGATATAGAAGCCGATAGGCATTTTAAATATAGTTGCCGATAGGCATTCCAGATATGGTTGCCGATAGGCATATCAAATATAAGCGCTGATAATCAATTCAGATGTAGTTTTCGATAGGCATTTCAAAAATAGGTACCGATAGGCATTTCAGATATAGGTGCCGATAGGCATTTCAAATATAGGTTCCGATAGGCATTTCAGATATAGGTGCCGATAGGCATTTCAAATATAGGTGTCGACCGGCATTTCAGATATAAATGCCGAAAGGCATTTCAGATATAGGTGCCGATAGGCATTTCTGATGTGGTTGCCGATAGGCATTTCAAATATAGGTGCTGATAGGCATTTCAGATGTAGTTTCCCATAGGCATTTCAAAATTAGGTACCGATAGGCATTTCAGATATAGGTGCCGATAGGCACTTCAGATATAGTTGCCGATTGGCATTTTAAAAATAGGCGCCGATAGGTATTTCAGATATAGAAGCCGATAGGCATTTCAAATATAGGCGCCGATAGGCATTCCAGATATGGTTGCCGATAGGCATTTCAAATATAGGTGCTGATAGGCTTTTCAGATGTAGTTTCCGATAGGCATTTCAAAAATAGGTGCCGATAGGCATTTCAGATATAGGTGCCGATAGGCATTTCAGATATAGTTGCCGATTGGCATTTTAGAAATAGGTGCCGATAGACATTTCAGATATAGAAGCCGATAGGTATTTCAAATATAGGTGTCGATAGGCATTTCAGATATGATTGCCGATAGGCATTTCAAATATAGGTGCTGATAGGCATTTCAGATGTAGTTTCCGATAGGCATTTCAAAAATAGGTGCCGATAGGCATTTCAGATATAGGTGCCGATAGGCATTTCAGATATAGTTGCCGATTGGCATTTTAAAAATAGGTGCCGATAGGCATTTCAGATATATAAGCCGATAGGCATTTCAAATATAGGTGCCGATGAGCATTCCAGATATGGTTGCCGATAGGCATTTCAAATATAGGTGCTGATAGGCATTTCAGATGTAGTTTCCGATCGGCATTTCAAAAATTGGTGCCGATAGGCATTTCAGATATAGGTGCCGATAGGCATTTCAGATAAAGTTGCCGATTGGCATTTTAAAAATAGGTGCCGATAGGCATTTCAGATATAGAAGCCGATAGGGATTTTAAATATAGGTGTCGATAGGCATTTCAGATATGGTTGCCGATAAGCATTTCAAATATAGGTGCTGATAGGCATTTCAGATGTAGTTTCCGATAGGCATTTCAAAAATAGGTGCCGATAGGCATTTCAAATATAGGTGCCGATAGGCATTTCAGATATAGTTGCCGATTGGCATTTTAAAAATAGGTGCCGATAGGCATTTCAGATATATAAGCCGATAGGCATTTCAAATATAGGTGCCGATGAGCATTCCAGATATGGTTGCCGATAGGCATTTCAAATATAGGTGCTGATAGACATTTCAGATGTAGTTTCCGATAGGCATTTCAAAAATTGGTGTCGATAGGCATTTCAGATATAGAAGCCGATAGGCATTTCAAAAATAGGTGCCGATAGGCATTTCAGATATAGGTGCCGATAGGCATTTCAGATATAGTTGCCGATTGGCATTTTAAAAATAGGTGCCGATAGGCATTTCAGATATAGAAGCCGATAGGGATTTCAAATATAGGTGTCGATAGGCATTTCAGATATGGTTGCCGATAAGCATTTCAAATATAGGTGCTGATAGGCATTTCAGATGTAGTTTCCGATAGGCATTTTAAAAATAGGTGCCGATAGGCATTTCAGATATAGGTGCCGATAGGCATTTCAGATGTAGTTGCCGATTGGCATTTTAAAAATAGGTGCCGATAGGCATTTCAGATATAGAAGCCGATAGGCATTTCAAATATAGGTGCCGATAGGCATTCCAGTATGGTTGCCGATAGGCTTTTCAAATATAGGTGCTGATAGGCATTTTAGATGTAGTTTCCGATTGGCATTTCAAAAATTGATGCCCATAGGCATTTCGGATATAGGTGCCGATAGGCATTTCAGATATAGTTGCCGATTGGCATTTTAAAAACAGGTGCCGATAGGCATTTCAGATATAGAAGCCGATAGGTATTTCAAATATAGGTGTCGATAGGCATTTCAGATATGGTTGCCGATAGGCATTTCAAATATAGGAGCAGATAGGCATTTCAGATGTAGTTTCCGAAAGGCTTTTTAAAAATATATGCCGATAGGCATTTCAGATATAGGTGCCGATAGGCATTTCAGATATAGTTGCCGATTGGTACTTTTAAAAATAGGTGCCGATAGGCATTTCAGATATAGAAGCCGATAGGCATTTCAAATATAGTTGCCGATAGGCATTCCAGATATGGTTGCCGATAGGCATATCAAATATAAGCGCTGATAATCATTTCAGATGTAGTTTCCGATAGGCATTTCAAAAATAGGTACCGATAGGCATTTCAGATATAGTTGCCGATTGGCATTTTAAAAATAGGTGCCGATAGGCATTTCAGATATAGAAGCCGATAGGTATTTCAAATATAGGTGTGGATAGGCATTTCAGATATGGTTGCCGATAGGCATTTCAAATATAGGTGCTGATAGTCATTTCAGATGTAGTTTCCGATAGGCATTTCAAAAATAGGTTCCGATAGGCATTTCAGATATAGGTGCCGATAGGCATTTCAGATATACCTACCGATTGGCATTTTAAAAATAGGTGCCGATAGGCATTTTAGATGTAGTTTCCGATAGGCATTTCAAAAATAGGTGCCGATAGGCATTTCAGATACAGGTGCCGATAGGCATTTCTGATGTGGTTGCCGATAGGCATTTCAAATATAGGTGCTGATAGGCATTTCAGATGTGTGTTTTCGATAGGCATTTCAAAAATAGGTGCCGATAGGCATTTCAGATATAGGTGCCGATAGGCACTTCAGATATAGTTGCCGATTGGCATTTTAAAAATAGGCGCCGATAGGTATTTCAGATATAGAAGCCGATAGGCATTTCAAATATAGGCGCCGATAGGCATTCCATATATGGTTGCCGATAGGCATTTCAAATATAGGTGCTGATAGGCATTTCAGATGTAGTTTCCGATAGGCATTTCAAAAATAGGTGCCGATAGGCATTTCAGATATAGGTGCCGATAGGCATTTCAGATATAGTTGCCGGTTGGCATTTTAAAAATAGGTGCCGATAGGCATTTCAGATATAGAAGCCGATAGGCATTTCAAATATAGGTGCCGATAGGCATTCCAGATATGGTTGCCGATAGGCATTTCAAATATAGGTGCTGATAGGCATTTCAGATGTAGTTTCCGATAGGCATTTCAAAAATTGGTGCCGATAGGCATTTCAGATATAGGTGCCGATAGGCATTTCAGATATATTTGCCGATTGGCATTTTAAAAATAGGTGCCGATAGGCATTTCAGATATAGAAGCCGATAGGTATTTCAAATATAGGTGTCGATAGGCATTTCAGATATGATTGCCGATAGGCATTTCAAATATAGGTGCTGATAGGCATTTCAGATGTAGTTTCCGATAGGCATTTCAAAAATAGGTGCCGATAGGCATTTCAGATATAGGTGCCGATAGGCATTTCAGATATAGTTGCCGATTGGCATTTTAAAAATAGGTGCCGATAAGCATTTCAGATATATAAGCCGATAGGCATTTCAAATATAGGTGCCGACGAGCATTCCAGATATGGTTGCCGATAGGCATTTCAAATATAGGTGCTGATAGGCATTTCAGACGTAGTTTCCGATAGGCATTTTAAAAATTGGTGCCGATAGGCATTTCAGATATAGGTGCCGATAGGCATTTCAGATAAATTTGCCGATTGGCATTTTAAAAATAGGTGCCGATAGGCATTACAGATATAGAAGCCGATATGATTTTAAATATAGGTGTCGATAGGCATTTCAGATATGGTTGCCGATAAGCATTTCAAATATAGGTGCTGATAGGCATTTCAGATGTAGTTTCCGATAGGCATTTCAAAAATAGGTGCCGATAGGCATTTCAAATATAGGTGCCGATAGGCATTTCAGATATAGCTACCGATTGGCATTTTAAAAATAGGTGCCGATAGGCATTTCAGATATTTAAGCCGATAGGCATTTCAAATATAGGTGCCGATGAGCATTCCAGATATGGTTGCCGATAGGCATTTCAAATATAGGTGCTGATAGGCATTTCAGATGTAGTTTCCGATAGGCATTTCAAACATAGGTGCTGATAGGCATTTCAGATATAGAAGCCGACAGGCATTTCAAATATAGGCGCCGATAGGCATTCCAGATATGGTTGCCGATAGGCATTTCAAATATAGGTGCTGATAGGCATTTCAGATGTAGTTTCCGATAGGCATTAAAAAAATAGGTGGCGATAGGCATTTCAGATATAGGTGCCGATAGGCATTTCAGATATATTTGCCGATTGGCATTTTAAAAATAGGTGCTGATAGGCATTTCAGATATAGAAGCCGATAGGCATTTCAAATATAGGTGCCGATAGGCATTCCAGATATAATTGCCGATAGGCATTTCAAATATAGGTGCTATAGGCATTTTAGATGTAGTTTCCGATAGGCATTTCAAAAATTGATGCCGATAGGCATTTCGGATATAGGTGCCGATAGGCATTTCAGATATAGTTGCCGATTGGCATTTTAAAAACAGGTGCCGATAGGCATTTCAGATATAGAAGCCGATAGGTATTTCAAATATAGGTGTCGATAGGCATTTCAGATATGGTTGCCGATAGGCATTTCAAATATAGGAGCAGATAGGCATTTCAGATGTAGTTTCCGAAAGGCATTTCAAAAATATATGCCGATAGGCATTTCAGATATAGGTGCCGATAGGCATTTCAGATATAGTTGCCGATTGGTATTTTAAAAATAGGTGCCGATAGGCATTTCAGATATAGAAGCCGATAGGCATTTTAAATATAGTTGCCGATAGGCATTCCAGATATGGTTGCCGATAGGCATATCAAATATAAGCGCTGATAATCATTTCAGATGTAGTTTCCGATAGGCATTTCAAAAATAGGTACCGATAGGCATTTCAGATATAGGTGCCGATAGGCATTTCAAATATAGGTTCCGATAGGCATTTCAGATATAGGTGCCGATAGGCATTTCAAATATAGGTGTCGACCGGCATTTCAGATATAAATGCCGAAAGGCATTTCAGATATAGGTGCCGATAGACATTTCTGATGTGGTTGCCGATAGGCATTTCAAATATAGGTGCCGATAGGCATTTCAGATGTAGTTTCCCATAGGCATTTCAAAATTAGGTACCGATAGGCATTTCAGATATAGGTGCCAATAGGCACTTCAGATATAGTTGCCGATTGGCATTTTAAAAATAGGCGCCGATAGGTATTTCAGATATAGAAGCCGATAGGTTTTTCAAATATAGGCGCCGATAGGCATTCCAGATATGGTTGCCGATAGGCATTTCAAATATAGGTGCTGATAGGCATTTCAGATGTAGTTTCCGATAGGCATTTTAAAAATAGGTGCCGATAGGCATTTCAGATATAGGTGCCGATAGGCATTTCAGATGTAGTTGCCGATTGGCATTTTAAAAATAGGTGCCGATAGGCATTTCAGATATAGAAGCCGATAGGCATTTCAAATATAGGTGCCGATAGGCATTCCAGTATGGTTGCCGATAGGCTTTTCAAATATAGGTGCTGATAGGCATTTTAGATGTAGTTTCCGATAGGCATTTCAAAAATTGATGCCCATAGGCATTTCGGATATAGGTGCCGATAGGCATTTCAGATATAGTTGCCGATTGGCATTTTAAAAACAGGTGCCGATAGGCATTTCAGATATAGAAGCCGATAGGTATTTCAAATATAGGTGTCGATAGGCATTTCAGATATGGTTGCCAATAGGCATTTCAAATATAGGTGCTGATAGGCATTTCAGATGTAGTTTCCGATAGGCATTTCAAAAATAGGTGCCGATAGGCATTTCAGATAGAGGTGCCGATAGGCATTTCAGATATAGTTGCCGATTGGCATTTTAAAAATAGGTGCCCATAGGCATTTCAGATATAGAAGCCGATAGGCATTTCAAATATAGGTGCCGATAGGCATTCCAGATATGGTTGCCGATAGGCATTTCAAATATAGGTGCTGATAGGCATTTCAGATGTAGTTTCCGATAGGCATTTCAAATATAGGTGCTGATAGGCATTTCAGATGTAGTTTTCGATAGGCATTTCAAAAATAGGTGCCGATAGGCATTTCAGATATAGAAGCCGACAGGCATTTCAAATATAGGCGCCGATAGGCATTCCAGATATGGTTGCCGATAGGCATTTCAAATATAGGTGCTGATAGGCATTTCAGATGTATTTTCCGATAGGCATTAAAAAAATAGGTGGCGATAGGCATTTCAGATATAGGTGCCGATAGGCATTTCAGATATAGTTGCCGATTGGCATTTTAGAAATAGGTGCCGATAGGCATTTCAGATATAGAAGCCGATAGGGATTTCAAATATAGGTGTCGATAGGCATTTCAGATATGGTTGCCGATAAGCATTTCAAACATAGGTGCTGATAGGCATTTCAGATGTAGTTTCTGATAGGCATTTCAAAAATAGGTGCCGATAGGCATTTCAGATATAGGTGCCGATAGGCATTTCAGATATATTTGCCGATTGGCATTTTAAAAATAGGTGCTGATAGGCATTTCAGATATAGAAGCCGATAGGCATTTCAAATATAGGTGCCGATAGGCATTCCAGATATGGTTGCCAATAGGCATTTTAAATATAGGTGCTATAGGCATTTTAGATGTAGTTTCCGATAGGCATTTCAAAAATTGATGCCGATAGGCATTTCGGATATAGGTGCCGTTAGGCATTTCAGATATAGTTGCCGATTGGCATTTTAAAAACAGGTGCCGATAGGCATTTCAGATATAGAAGCCGATAGGTATTTCAAATATAGGTGTCGATAGGCATTTCAGATATGGTTGCCGATAGGCATTTCAAATATAGGAGCAGATAGGCATTTCAGATGTAGTTTCCGAAAGGCATTTCAAAAATATATGCCGATAGGCATTTCAGATATAGGTGCCGATAGGCATTTCAGATATAGTTGCCGATTGGTATTTTAAAAATAGGTGCCGATAGGCATTTCAGATATAGAAGCCGATAGGCATTTCAAATATAGTTGCCGATAGGCATTCCAGATATGGTTGCCGATAGGCATATCAAACATAAGCGCTGATAATCAATTCAGATGTAGTTTCCGATAGGCATTTCAAAAATAGGTACCGATAGGCATTTCAGATATAGGTGCCGATAGGCATTTCAAATATAGGTTCCGATAGGCATTTCAGATATAGGTGCCGATAGGCATTTCAAATATAGGTGTCGACCGGCATTTCAGATATAAATGCCGAAAGGCATTTCAGATATAGGTGCCGATAGGCATTTCTGATGTGGTTGCCGATAGGCATTTCAAATATAGGTGCTGATAGGCATTTCAGATGTAGTTTCCCATAGGCATTTCAAAATTAGGTACCGATAGGCATTTCAGATATAGGTGCCGATCGGCACTTCAGATATAGTTGCCGATTGGCATTTTAAAAATAGGCGCCGATAGGTATTTCAGATATAGAAGCCGATAGGCATTTCAAATATAGGCGCCGATAGGCATTCCAGATATGGTTGCCGATAGGCATTTCAAATATAGGTGCTGATAGGCTTTTCAGATGTAGTTTCCGATAGGCATTTCAAAAATAGGTGCCGATAGGCATTTCAGATATAGGTGCCGATAGGCATTTCAGATATAGTTGCCGATTGGCATTTTAAAAATAGGTGCCGATAGACATTTCAGATATAGAAGCCGATAGGTATTTCAAATATAGGTGTCGATAGGCATTTCAGATATGATTGCCGATAGGCATTTCAAATATAGGTGCTGATAGGCATTTCAGATGTAGTTTCCGATAGGCATTTCAAAAATAGGTGCCGATAGGCATTTCAGATATAGGTGCCGATAGGCATTTCAGATATAGTTGCCGATTGGCATTTTAAAAATAGGTGCCGATAGGCATTTCAGATATATAAGCCGATAGGCATTTCAAATATAGGTGCCGATGAGCATTCCAGATATGGTTGCCGATAGGCATTTCAAATATAGGTGCTGATAGGCATTTCAGATGTAGTTTCCGATCGGCATTTCAAAAATTGGTGCCGATAGGCATTTCAGATATAGGTGCCGATAGGCATTTCAGATAAAGTTGCCGATTGGCATTTTAAAAATAGGTGCCGATAGGTATTTCAGATATAGAAGCCGATAGGGATTTTAAATATAGGTGTCGATAGGCATTTCAGATATGGTTTCCGATAAGCATTTCAAATATAGGTGCTGATAGGCATTTCAGATGTAGTTTCCGATAGGCATTTCAAAAATAGGTGCCGATAGGCATTTCAAATATAGGTGCCGATAGGCATTTCAGATATAGTTGCCGATTGGCATTTTAAAAATAGGTGCCGATAGGCATTTCAGATATATAAGCCGATAGGCATTTCAAATATAGGTGCCGATGAGCATTCCAGATATGGTTGCCGATAGGCATTTCAAATATAGGTGCTGATAGACATTTCAGATGTAGTTTCCGATAGGCATTTCAAAAATTGGTGTCGATAGGCATTTCAGATATAGAAGCCGATAGGCATTTCAAATATAGGTGCCGATAAGCATTCCAGATATGGTTGCCGATAGGCATTTCAAATATAGATGCTGATAGGCATTCCGGATGTAGTTTCCGATAGGCATTTCAAAAAATGGTGCCGATAGGCATTTCAGATATAGGTGCCGATAGGCATTTCAGATATAGTTACCGATTGGCATTTTAAAAATAGGTGCCGATAGGCATTTCAGATATAGGTGCCGATAGGCATTTCAGATGTAGTTGCCGATTGGCATTTTAAAAATAGGTGCCGATAGGCATTTCAGATATAGAAGCCGATAGGCATTTCAAATATAGGTGCCGATAGGCATTCCAGTATGGTTGCCGATAGGCTTTTCAAATATAGGTGCTGATTGGCATTTTAGATGTAGTTTCCGATAGGCATTTCAAAAATTGATGCCCATAGGCATTTCGGATATAGGTGCCGATAGGCATTTCAGATATAGTTGCCGATTGGCATTTTAAAAACAGGTGCCGATAGGCATTTCAGATATAGAAGCCGATAGGTATTTCAAATATAGGTGTCGATAGGCATTTCAGATATGGTTGCCGATAGGCATTTCAAATATAGGAGCAGATAGGCATTTCAGATGTAGTTTCCGAAAGGCTTTTTAAAAATATATGCCGATAGGCATTTCAGATATAGGTGCCGATAGGCATTTCAGATATAGTTGCCGATTGGTACTTTTAAAAATAGGTGCCGATAGGCATTTCAGATATAGAAGCCGATAGGCATTTCAAATATAGTTGCCGATAGGCATTCCAGATATGGTTGCCGATAGGCATATCAAATATAAGCGCTGATAATCATTTCAGATGTAGTTTCCGATAGGCATTTCAAAAATAGGTACCGATAGGCATTTCAGATATAGGTGCCGATAGGCATTTCAGATATAGTTGCCGATTGGCATTTTAAAAATAGGTGCCGATAGGCATTTCAGATATAGAAGCCGATAGGTATTTCAAATATAGGTGTGGATAGGCATTTCAGATATGGTTGCCGATAGGCATTTCAAATATAGGTGCTGATAGGCATTTCAGATGTTGTTTCCGTTAGGCATTTCAAAAATAGGTTCCGATAGGCATTTCAGATATAGGTGCCGATAGGCATTTCAGATATACCTACCGATTGGCATTTTAAAAATAGGTGCCGATAGGCATTTTAGATGTAGTTTCCGATAGGCATTTCAAAAATAGGTGCCGATAGGCATTTCAGATATAGGTGCCGATAGGCATTTCTGATGTGGTTGCCGATAGGCATTTCAAATATAGGTGCTGATAGGCATTTCAGATGTGTGTTTTCGATAGGCATTTCAAAAATAGGTGCCGATAGGCATTTCAGATATAGGTGCCGATAGGCACTTCAGATATAGTTGCCGATTGGCATTTTAAAAATAGGCGCCGATAGGTATTTCAGATATAGAAGCCGATAGGCATTTCAAATATAGGCGCCGATGGGCATTCCAGATATGGTTGCTGATAGGCATTTCAAATATATGTGCTGATAGGCATTTCAGATGTAGTTTCCGATGGGCATTTCAAAAATAGATGCCGATAGGCATTTCAGATATAGGTGCCGATAGGCATTTCAGATATAGTTGCCGATTGGCATTTTAAAAATAGGTGCCGATAGGCATTTCAGATATAGAAGCCGATAGGCATTTCAAATATAGGTGCCGATAGGCATTCCAGATATGGTTGCCGATAGGCATTTCAAATATAGGTGCTGATAGGCATTTCAGATGTAGTTTCCGATAGGCATTTCAAAAATTGGTGCCGATAAGCATTTCAGATATAGGTGCCGATAGGCATTTCAGATATATTTGCCGATTGGCATTTTAAAAATAGGTGCCGATAGGCATTTCAGATATAGAAGCCGATAGGTATTTCAAATATAGGTGTCGATAGGCATTTCAGATATGATTGCCGATAGGCATTTCAAAAATAGGTGCCGATAGGCATTTCAGATATAGGTGCCGATAGGCATTTCAGATATAGTTGCCGATTGGCATTTTAAAAATAGGTGCCGATAAGCATTTCAGATATATATGCCGATAGGCATTTCAAATATAGGTGCCGACGAGCATTCCAGATATGGTTGCCGATAGGCATTTCAAATATAGGTGCTGATAGGCATTTCAGACGTAGTTTCCGATAGGCATTTCAAAAATTGGTGCCGATAGGCATTTCAGATATAGGTGCCGATAGGCATTTCAGATAAAGTTGCCGATTGGCATTTTAAAAATAGGTGCCGATAGGCATTACAGATATAGAAGCCGATAGGGATTTTAAATATAGGTGTCGATAGGCATTTCAGATATGGTTGCCGATAAGCATTTCAAATATAGGTGCTGATAGGCATTTCAGATGTAGTTTCCGATAGGCATTTCAAAAATAGGTGCCGATAGGCATTTCAAATATAGGTGCCGATAGGCATTTCAGATATAGCTGGCGATTGGCATTTTAAAAATAGGTGCCGATAGGCATTTCAGATATTTAAGCCGATAGGCATTTCAAATATAGGTGCCGATGAGCATTCCAGATATGGTTGCCGATAGGCATTTCAAATATAGGTGCTGATAGGCATTTCAGATGTAGTTTCCGATAGGCATTTCAAAAATTGGTGTCGATAGGCATTTCAGATATAGAAGCCGATAGGCATTTCAAATATAGGTGCCGATAGGCATTCCAGATATGGTTGCCGATAGGCATTTCAAATATAGGTGCTATAGGCATTTTAGATGTAGTTTCCGATAGGCATTTCAAAAATTGATGCCGATAGGCATTTCGGATATAGGTGCCGATAGGCATTTCAGATATAGTTGCCGATTGGCATTTTAAAAACAGGTGCCGATAGGCATTTCAGATATAGAAGCCGATAGGTATTTCAAATATAGGTGTCGATAGGCATTTCAGATATGGTTGCCGATAGGCATTTCAAATATAGGAGCAGATAGGCATTTCAGATGTAGTTTCCGAAAGGCATTTCAAAAATATATGCCGATAGGCATTTCAGATATAGGTGCCGATAGGCATTTCAGATATAGTTGCTGATTGGTATTTTAAAAATAGGTGCCGATAGGAATTTCAGATATAGAAGCCGATAGGCATTTCAAATATAGTTGCCGATAGGCATTCCAGATATGGTTGCCGATAGGCATATCAAATATAAGCGCTGATAATCATTTCAGATGTAGTTTCCGATAGGCATTTCAAAAATAGGTACCGATAGGCATTTCAGATATAGGTGCCGATAGGCATTTCAAATATAGGTTCCGATAGGCATTTCAGATATAGGTGCCGATAGGCATTTCAAATATAGGTGTCGACCGGCATTTCAGATATAAATGCCGAAAGGCATTTCAGATATAGGTGCCGATAGGCATTTCTGATGTGGTTGCCGATAGGCATTTCAAATATAGGTGCTGATAGGCATTTCAGATGTAGTTTCCCATAGGCATTTCAAAATTAGGTACCGATAGGCATTTCAGATATAGGTGCCGATAGGCACTTCAGATATAGTTGCTGATTGGCATTTTAAAAATAGGCGCCGATAGGTATTTCAGATATAGAAGCCGATAGGCATTTCAAATATAGGCGCCGATAGGCATTCTAGATATGGTTGCCGATAGGCATTTCAAATATAGGTGCTGATAGGCTTTTCAGATGTAGTTTCCGATAGGCATTTCAAAAATAGGTGCCGATAGGCATTTCAGATATAGGTGCCGATAGGCATTTCAGATATAGTTGCCGATTGGCATTTTAAAAATAGGTGCCGATAGGCATTTCAGATATAGAAGCCGATAGTCATTTCAAATATAGGTGCCGATAGGCATTCCAGATATGGTTGCTGATAGGCATTTCAAATATAGGTGCTGATAGGCATTTCAGATGTAGTTTCCGATAGGCATTTCAAAAATTGGTGCCGATAGGCATTTCAGATATAGGTGCCGATAGGCATTTCAGATATAGTTGCCGATTGGCATTTTAAAAATAGGTGCCGATAGGCATTTCAGTTATAGAAGCCGATAGGTATTTCAAATATAGGTGTCGATAGGCATTTCAGATATAGTTGCCGATTGGCATTTTAAAAATAGGTGCCGATAGGCATTTCAGATATAGAAGCCGATAGGGATTTTAAATATAGGTGTCGATAGGCATTTCAGATATGGTTGCCGATAAACATTTCAAATATAGGTGCTGATAGGCATTTCAGATGTAGTTTCCGATAGGCATTTCAAAAATAGGTGCCGATAGGCATTTCAAATATAGGTGCCGATAGGCATTTCAGATATAGTTGCCGATTGGCATTTTAAAAATAGGTGCCGATAGGCATTTCAGATATATAAGCCGATAGGCATTTCAAATATAGGTGCCGATGAGCATTCCAGATATGGTTGCCGATAGGCATTTCAAATATAGGTGCTGATAGACATTTCAGATGTAGTTTCCGATAGGCATTTCAAAAATTGGTGTCGATAGGCATTTCATATATAGAAGCCGATAGGCATTTCAAATATAGGTGTCGATAAGCATTCCAGATATGGTTGCCGATAGGCATTTCAAATATAGGTGCTGATAGGCATTCCGGATGTAGTTTCCGATAGGCATTTCAAAAATAGGTACCGATAGGCATTTCAGATATAGAAGCCGATAGGTATTTCAAATATAGGTGTCGATAGGCATTTCAGATATGGTTGCCGATAGGCATTTCTAATATAGGTGCTGATAGGCATTTCAGATGTAGTTTCCGATAGGCATTTCAAAAATAGGTGCCGATAGGCATTTCAGATATATGTGCCGATAGGCATTTCAGATATAGTTGCCGATTGGCATTTTAAAAATAGGTGCCGATAGGTATTTCAGATATAGAAGCCGATAGGGATTTCAAATATAGGTGTCGATAGGCATTTCAGATATGGTTGCCGATAAGCATTTCAAATATAGGTGCTGATAGGCATTTCAGATGTAGTTTCTGTGACGAAACTATACAATGATTATGTAATTTGGTTTTATAGTATTAATTTATAATGTTCAATAAATGAATTCAGTTCTGTTTAAAACACGAGTCAATCATTACGTTACATGGCGCTGCGGCAAAAAACAAAATGGTAGACATTGTCAGAGGTATTCCGCCTATTCATTTAGGGGATAATATAAGCGATGATTGGAAATTTTGGAAGCAAAGATTTCTAAATTATTTAAAGGCTTCAGAAACTGACAAGAAATCAGAAAGCATACAGTGTGCACAATTGTTACAACTGATTGGTGAAGACGGATTTAGAATCTACAATACGTTCACGTTCAGAGATGACGAGAAAGACAAAATTGATATATTACTTAATAAATTTGAAGCACATTTTGCTCCGCAAAAACGCGTGTCATATGAAAGATTCAAACTGTTTACAAGGAAACAACAAGATGGCGAGACTATTGAACAGTTTATCACAGATGTGAAATGTAAAGCATTAAATTGTGACCTTGGAGATTTGAAAGAAAGTCTCATAATTACAGTCATTACATGTGGCGTGAGTAGCACAAAGCTAAGAGAAAGGCTTTTGGAAAAAGAATCATTAAGCTTAATGGAAGCTGAGCAAATATGCAGATCGGTGGAACAATCTATAAGTGAATCTCAAAAACTAGAGGCAACATTAACAGAGAAGACAGAAGTGTGTGCTCTTCGCTCCTCACAACCATCAAGAGTGACAGGAAGGTCGGGAAACAGAACAGGAAGCAGTCAAAATTTTCAACGAAGTAATAACCAAGAGTACGTGAAAGGATGTTATAAATGCGGAGGTGATCACAAGAAGAGGAGGTGTCCTGCTTATTACGCCACATGCAACAACTGTAAAAAGAGAGGACATTTCAGGAAAGTATGCAGGTCTCAAAACATTCATAATGTTAATAATGATAGTAACAGTAGTACCGAAGAATTATTCGTAGGTACTGTGTCGACTGATAATAATAATTCAGATTGGGATATTAATTTAAAAATTAATAATAAGATAATTAAATTTAAAATTGATACGGGTGCAATGACTAATGTTATATCATGCGACACTCTATTAAAATTAGGGTTAAACATTGAGAATTTAAAACAAACTGATGTTAATCTGTATACGTATACTAATCAAAAAATAGCCATTTTGGGAAAAATTACTTTAAATTGTATGTACAATGATAAAATTTATTCACTAACTTTTTATGTAGTGACCTCAAAATCACCTTCAATAATAGGTCTATCGACTTGTAAATTACTTGATTTGATAAAAAGAGTAAATTCAATAGATACTAGCAGAGATGAGATATTACGCAATTACGCAGATATTTTTAAAGGAGTAGGTTGTTTAAAAGAATGTTATAAAATTAAAATTGATGAAAGTGTCAGTCCAGTCGTTTCTCCATGTAGGAAAGTTCCGTTAGCTATATACGATAAACTTAAAATCAGACTAAAAGAACTAGAGGAAACTAATATTATTACTAAAGTAGATGAACCTACAGATTGGGTTAATCCTGTTGTGATAGTTAGAAAACCTAGTGGGGATATTCGCATTTGTTTAGATCCGTATAAATTAAATAAAGCTATTAAAAGAGAGCACTTTGAAATTCCAACAATTGAAGAAATTATTTCTAAACTAAATAATGCAAAAATTTTCAGCACATTAGATGCGTCGTCTGGGTTTTGGCACATTCCTTTGGACGAAAAAAGTTCTAAACTATGTACGTTTGCCACTCCGTTTGGTAGATACCGTTTTTTAAGAATGCCTTACGGCCTAAAGTCAGCCCCTGAGGTATTTCAAAAAAGATTCAAACAGATTTTTGAATTGGAGGGTGTACAAACATACATAGATGACATAATAATTTGGGGGGCAAATGAAAAAGAGCATAATGAAAGATTAAAACAAGTTTTAGAAATTGCGAGAAAAAATAACATAAAATTTAATTTAGAAAAGTGTAAAATCGGTTTAAATGAACTCGTGTTCATGGGACATAAAATAACCTGTAATGGGATCAAACCTGATGAATCTAAAGTAATTTCGATAAGAAATATGCCAACACCTAGTAATAAAAAAGAATTAGAAAGATTTTTAGGCATGGTTACTTATTTGGCTAAATTCATTCCCAACATGTCTGATATAACTGCACCATTACGTGAGTTATTAAAAAATGACGTAATTTGGCAATGGGGACAAACTCAACAAAATTCGATTGATAGATTGAAACAAATTATAACTCATGAACCTATTTTAAAATATTATGATGTACGCAAAGAAACTAGTCTTTATGTAGATGCGTCTAAAAGCGGCCTCGGTGCTGTTTTGATGCAGGATAATTTACCGTGTGTTTATGCTTCTAGAGCTCTGACAGAGGTTGAAAAACGCTACGCGCAGATTGAAAAAGAGACATTAGCAATATTATACGCATGTGAAAAATTTCATAAATATATTTTTGGTAAACATATAATAATTAATACTGATCATAACCCTCTTTTGTCAATTTTTAAGAAATCTCTAACTGAAACCCCTGTCAGACTCCAAAGAATGCGAATTAGATTGCAAAAATATAATTTTACTTTAAATTTCGTTCCTGGAAAAAGAATGTATGTTGCTGATACTCTATCACGCGCATATTTAAAAACATATGATAATCAAGATTTGAATACCGAAATAGAATCACATGTTTGTCTATTAAAAATGTCAATTAATGCAACTAATTTTAAAAAGAATTTAATTAAAAATGAAACTAATAAAGATCCAATATTACAAAAAGTTAAAAAATATATGAAAAATAATTGGCCTAATAAAATTAAAAATGTTGAACCTAACTTAAGACAATATTTCCTAATAAAAAATGACTTGACAGAGACAGACGGACTTCTTTTTATGAATAATCGTTTAATTATACCATTTTCATTACGTACGGATATGTTAAATCGTATACACTATAGCCATCAAGGTATAGATAGGTGCAAACAATTAGCTAGACAGTCGGTATATTGGCCAAATGTAAATCAGGATATTACAAATTTTGTAAGAAAATGTGCAATTTGTTCTAAATTTAGTAAATCACATGTAAGGGAGCCCATGATACCACATCATATTCCGGACCGTCCATGGGAGAAGGTCGGATGTGATCTGTTCTATTTCAATAATGATACTTACCTGCTTGTGATTGACTATTTTTCCAAATATATAGAATTAGCTAATTTAAGAAAAAATACAGTCAGTTCCAATATTATAATTGAATTAAAATCTATGTTTGCACGTCATGGAATTCCTAATACTGTTGTAAGTGACAATGGACCTCAATTTGCAAGCAAAGAATTTAAAAATTTTGCAAAAAGTTGGGAATTTCAACATATAACGTCCAGTCCGTTGTACTCACAATCAAATGGTATGGTCGAAAGGTCAGTCCAAACAATAAAGAACTTATTGAAAAAATCGTTAGAAGACAACAAAGATTTATATTTAACACTACTGCAATACAGAAACACAAGTACGGGAGACCTTGGGTCACCCGCTCAGTTACTAATGTCACGAAATTTAAAAGATATCTTACCCATTACTAATAGAAAATTAAGACCTAAAGTAATTCAACTAAAAGATACAAAAAATGAACTTAAAAATCGTCAAAGTAAACAAAAATTTTATTATGACAGACGAACAAGGACATTACCTGATTTACACATTAACGATAGAGTGTTACTGAAACAAGGTTCGATATGGACAGATGGAAAAATAGTGGGTAAGGAAAGAAAGAGATCATATTGGGTAAAACTAAATGACGGTACAGTAATAAGACGAAACAGAATATTTTTAAAACTAGCTGCTAACATTTATAACCGCGATAAAGAAAATAATAAAAGGACAATTGTAAATAATAAAATGTATAATAGTGCTAGAGAAAAAAATAGATTCTACTATGCAGTAGTTCCTTCAAGTTCAGTTCAAAATATGGATGATGATGATGCCGATGAAAGTCTTAATTTAACGGACTTATTTGATGAAACTATTTCTTCCCCTAGCACTGAGGAGTATCATCCACCTGAACATACTCGTTCAGGACGGATAATCAAAATACCTGAAAGATTACAGTTAACATAAATATAAGTTAAGTTTAATTTATAATTTAATAAAAAGTAGAAAATATTTATTTTTATAAAAAGGGAGATGTGACGAAACTATACAATGATTATGTAATTTGGTTTTATAGTATTAATTTATAATGTTCAATAAATGAATTCAGTTCTGTTTAAAACACGAGTCAATCATTACGTTACAGTTTCCGATAGGCATTTTAAAAATAGGTGCCGATAGGCATTTCAGATATAGGTGTTGATAGGCATTTCAGATGTAGTTGCCGATTGGCATTTTAAAAATAGGTGCCGATAGGCATTTCAGATATAGAAGCCGATAGGCATTTCAAATATAGGTGCCGATAGGCATTCCAGTATGGCTGCCGATAGGCTTTTCAAATATAGGTGCTGATAGGCATTTTAGATGTAGTTTCCGATAGGCATTTCAAAAATTGATGCCCATAGGCATTTCGGATATAGGTGCCGATAGGCATTTCAGATATAGTTGCCGATTGGCATTTTAAAAACAGGTGCCGATAGGCATTTCAGATATAGAAGCCGATAGGTATTTCAAATATAGGTGTCGATAGGCATTTCAGATATGGTTGCCGATAGGCATTTCAAATATAGGAGCAGATAGGCATTTCAGATGTAGTTTCCGAAAGGCTTTTTAAAAATATATGCTGATAGGCATTTCAGATATAGGTGCCGATAGGCATTTCAGATATAGTTGCCGATTGGTACTTTTAAAAATAGGTGCCGATAGGCATTTCAGATATAGAAGCCGATAGGCATTTCAAATATAGTTGCCGATAGGCATTCCAGATATGGTTGCCGATAGGCATATCAAATATAAGCGCTGATAATCATTTCAGATGTAGTTTCCGATAGGCATTTCAAAAATAGGTACCGATAGGCATTTCAGATATAGGTGCCGATAGGCATTTCAGATATAGTTGCCGATTGGCATTTTAAAAATAGGTGCCGATAGGCATTTCAGATATACCTACCGATTGGCATTTTAAAAATAGGTGCCGATAGGCATTTTAGATGTAGTTTCCGATAGGCATTTCAAAAATAGGTGCCGATAGGCATTTCAGATATAGGTGCCGATAGGCATTTCTGATGTGGTTGCCGATAGGCATTTCAAATATAGGTGCTGATAGGCATTTCAGATGTGTGTTTTCGATAGGCATTTCAAAAATAGGTGCCGATAGGCATTTCAGATATAGGTGCCGATAGGCACTTCAGATATAGTTACGATTGGCATTTTAAAAATAGGCGCCGATAGGTATTTCAGATATAGAAGCCGATAGGCATTTCAAATATAGGCGCCGATAGGCATTCCAGATATGGTTGCCGATAGGCATTTCAAACATAGGTGCTGATAGGCATTTCAGATGTAGTTTCCGATAGGCATTTCAAAAATAGGTGCCGATAGGCATTTCAGATATAGGTGCCGATAGGCATTTCAGATATAGTTGCCGATTGGCATTTTAAAAATAGGTGCCGATAGGCATTTCAGATATAGAAGCCGATAGGCATTTCAAATATAGGTGCCGATAGGCATTCCAGATATGGTTGCCGATAGGCATTTCAAATATAGGTGCTGATAGGCATTTCAGATGTAGTTTCCGATAGGCATTTCAAAAATTGGTGCCGATAGGCATTTCAGAAATAGGTGCCGATAGGCATTTCAGATATATTTGCCGATTGGCATTTTAAAAATAGGTGCCGATAGGAATTTCAGATATAGAAGCCGATAGGTATTTCAAATATAGGTGTCGATAGGCATTTCAGATATGATTGCCGATAGGCATTTCAAATATAGGTGCTGATAGGCATTTCAGATGTAGTTTCCGATAGGCATTTCAAAAATAGGTGCCGATAGGCATTTCAGATATAGGTCCGATAGGCATTTCAGATATAGTTGCCGATTGGCATTTTAAAAATAGGTGCCGATAAGCATTTCAGATATATAAGCCGATAGGCATTTCAAATATAGGTGCCGACGAGCATTCCAGATATGGTTGCCGATAGGCATTTCAAATATAGGTGCTGATAGGCATTTCAGACGTAGTTTCCGATAGGCATTTCAAAAATTGGTGCCGATAGGCATTTCAGATATAGGTGCCGATAGGCATTTCAGATAAAGTTGCCGATTGGCATTTTAAAAATAGGTGCCGATAGGCATTACAGATATAGAAGCCGATAGGGATTTTAAATATAGGTGTCGATAGGCATTTCAGATATGGTTGCCGATAAGCATTTCAAATATAGGTGCTGATAGGCATTTCAGATGTAGTTTCCGATAGGCATTTCAAAAATAGGTGCCGATAGGCATTTCAAATATAGGTGCCGATAGGCATTTCAGATATAGCTGCCGATTGGCATTTTAAAAATAGGTGCCGATAGGCATTTCAGATATTTAAGCCGATAGGCATTTCAAATATAGGTGCCGATGAGCATTCCAGATATGGTTGCCGATAGGCATTTCAAATATAGGTGCTGAGAGGCATTTCAGATGTAGTTTCCGATAGGCATTTCAAAAATTGGTGTCGATAGGCATTTCAGATATAGAAGCCGATAGGCATTTCAAATATAGGTGCCGATAAGCATTCCAGATATGGTTGCCGATAGGCATTTCAAATATAGGTGCTGATAGGCATTCCGGATGTAGTTTCCGATAGGCATTTCAAAAAATGGTGCCGATAGGCATTTCAGATATAGGTGCCGATAGGCATTTCAGATATAGTTACCGATTGGCATTTTAAAAATAGGTACCGATAGGCATTTCAGATATAGAAGCCGATAGGTATTTCAAATATAGGTGTCGATAGGCATTTCAGATATGGTTGCCAATAGGCATTTCAAATATAGGTGCTGATAGGCATTTCAGATGTAGTTTCCGATAGGCATTTCAAAAATAGGTGCCGATAGGCATTCCAGATATAGGTGCCGATAGGCATTTCAGATATAGTTGCCGATTGGCATTTTAAAAATAGGTGCCCATAGGCATTTTAGATATAGAAGCCGATAGGCATTTCAAATATAGGTGCCGATAGGCATTCCAGATATGGTTGCCGATAGGCATTTCAAATATAGGTGCTGATAGGCATTTCAGATGTAGTTTCCGATAGGCATTTCAAATATAGGTGCTGATAGGCATTTCAGATGTAGTTTTCGATAGGCATTTCAAAAATAGGTGCCGATAGGCATTTCAGATATAGAAGCCGACAGGCATTTCAAATATAAGCGCCGATAGGCATTCCAGATATGGTTGCCGATAGGCATTTCAAATATAGGTGCTGATAGGCATTTCAGATGTAGTTTCCGATAGGCATTAAAAAAATAGGTGGCGATAGGCATTTCAGATATAGGTGCCGATAGGCATTTCAGATATAGTTGCCGATTGGCATTTTAAAAATAGGTGCCGATAGGCATTTCAGATATAGAAGCCGATAGGGATTTCAAATATAGGCGTCGATAGGCATTTCAGATATGGTTGCCGATAAGCATTTCAAATATAGGTGCTGATAGGCATTTCAGATGTAGTTTCTGATAGGCATTTCAAAAATAGGTGCCGATAGGCATTTCAGATATAGGTGCCGATAGGCATTTCAGATATATTTGCCGATTGGCATTTTAAAAATAGGTGCTGATAGGCATTTCAGATATAGGAGCCGATAGGCATTTCAAATATAGGTGCCGATAGGCATTCCAGATATGGTTGCCGATAGGCATTTCAATTATAGGTGCTATAGGCATTTTAGATGTAGTTTCCTATAGGCATTTCAAAAATTGATGCCGATAGGCATTTCGGATATGGGTGCCGATAGGCATTTCAGATATAGTTGCCGATTGGCATTTTGAAAACAGGTGCCGATAGGCATTTCAGATATAGAAGCCGATAGGTATTTCAAATATAGGTGTCGATAGGCATTTCAGATATGGTTGCCGATAGGCATTTCAAATATAGGAGCAGATAGGCAATTCAGATGTAGTTTTCGAAAGGCATTTTAAAAATATATGCCGATAGGCATTTCAGATATAGGTGCCGATAGGCATTTCAGATATAGTTGCCGATTGATATTTTAAAAATAGGTGCCGATAGGCATTTCAGATATAGAAGCCGATAGGCATTTCAAATATAGTTGCCGATAGGCATTCCAGATATGGTTGCCGATAGGCATATCAAATATAAGCGCTGATAATCATTTCAGATGTAGTTTCCGATAGGCATTTCAAAAATAGGTACCGATAGGCATTTCAGATATAGGTGCCGATAGGCATTTCAGATATAGTTGCCGATTGGCATTTTAAAAATAGGTGCCCATAGGCATTTCAGATATAGAAGCCGATAGGCATTTCAAATATAGGTGCCGATAGGCATTCCAGATATGGTTGCCGATAGGCATTTCAAATATAGGTGCTGATAGGCATTTCAGATGTAGTTTCCGATAGGCATTTCAAATATAGGTGCTGATAGGCATTTCAGATGTAGTTTTTGATAGGCATTTCAAAAATAGGTGCCGATAGGCATTTCAGATATAGAAGCCGACAGGCATTTCAAATATAGGCGCCGATAGGCATTCCAGATATGGTTGCCGATAGGCATTTCAAATATAGGTGCTGATAGGCATTTCAGATGTAGTTTCCGATAGGCATTAAAAAAATAGGTGGCGATAGGCATTTCAGATATAGGTGCCGATAGGCATTTCAGATATAGTTGCCGATTGGCATTTTAAAAATAGGTGCCGATAGGCATTTCAGATATAGAAGCCGATAGGGATTTCAAATATAGTTGTCGATAGGCATTTCAGATATGGTTGCCGATAAGCATTTCAAATATAGGTGCTGATAGGCATTTCAGATGTAGTTTCTGATAGGCATTTCAAAAATACGTGCCGATAGGCATTTCAGATATAGTTGCCGATAGGCATTTCAGAATTATTTGCCGATTGGCATTTTAAAAATAGGTGCTGATAGGCTTTTCAGATATAGAAGCCGATAGGCATTTCAAATATAGGTGCCGATAGGCATTCCAGATATGGTTGCCGATAGGCATTTCAAATATAGGTGCTATAGGCATTTTAGATGTAGTTTCCGATAGGCATTTCAAAAATTGATGCCGATAGGCATTTCGGATATAGGTGTCGATAGGCATTTCAGATATAGTTGCCGATTGGCATTTTAAAAACAGGTGCCGATAGGCATTTCAGATATAGAAGCCGATAGGTATTTCAAATATAGGTGTCGATAGGCATTTCAGATATGGTTGCCGATAGGCATTTCAAATATAGGAGCAGATAGGCATTTCAGATGTAGTTTCCGAAAGGCATTTCAAAAATATATGCCGATAGGCATTTCAGATATAGGTGCCGATAGGCATTTCAGATATAGTTGCTGATTGGTATTTTAAAAATAGGTGCCGATAGGCATTTTAGATATAGAAGCCGATAGGCATTTCAAATATAGTTGCCGATAGGTATTCCAGATATGGTTGCCGATAGGCATATCAAATATAAGCGCTGATAATCATTTCAGATGTAGTTTCCGATAGGCATTTCAAAAATAGGTACCGATAGGTATTTCAGATATAGAAGCCGATAGGTATTTCAAATATAGGTGTGGATAGGCATTTCAGATATGGTTGCAGATAGGCATTTCAAATATAGGTGCTGATAGTCATTTCAGATGTAGTTTCCGATAGGCATTTCAAAAATAGGTTCCGATCGGCATTTCAGATATAGGTGCCGATAGGCATTTCATATATACCTACCGATTGGCATTTTAAAAATAGGTGCCGATAGGCATTTTAGATGTAGTTTCCGATAGGCATTTCAAAAATAGGTGCCGATAGGCATTTCAGATATAGAAGCCGATAGGTATTTCAAATATAGGTGTGGATAGGCATTTCAGATATGGTTGCAGATAGGCATTTCAAATATAGGTGCTGATAGTCATTTCAGATGTAGTTTCCGATAGGCATTTCAAAAATAGGTTCCGATAGGCATTTCAGATATAGGTGCCGATAGGCATTTCATATATACCTACCGATTGGCATTTTAAAAATAGGTGCCGATAGGCATTTTAGATGTAGTTTCCGATAGGCATTTCAAAAATAGGTGCCGATAGGCATTTCAGATATAGGTGCCGATAGGCATTTCTGATGTGGTTGCCGATAGGCATTTCAAATATAGGTGCTGATAGGCATTTCAGATGTGTGTTTTCGATAGGCATTTCAAAAATAGGTGCCGATAGGCATTTCAGATATAGGTGCCGATAGGCACTTCAGATATAGTTGCCGATTGGCATTTTAAAAATAGGCGCCGATAGGTATTTCAGATATAGAAGCCGATAGGCATTTCAAATATAGGCGCCGATAGGCATTCCAGATATGGTTGCCGATAGGCATTTCAAATATAGGTGCTGATAGGCATTTCAGATGTAGTTTCCGATAGGCATTTCAAAAATAGGTGCCGATAGGCATTTCAGATATAGGTGCCGATAGGCATTTCAGATATAGTTGCCGATTGGCATTTTAAAAATAGGTGCCGATAGGCATTTCAGATATAGAGGCCGATAGGCATTTCAAATATAGGTGCCGATAGGCATTCCAGATATGGTTGCCGATAGGCATTTCAAATATAGGTGCTGATAGGCATTTCAGATGTAGTTTCCGATAGGCATTTCAAAAATTGGTGCCGATAGGCATTTCAGATATAGGTGCCGATAGGCATTTCAGATATATTTGCCGATTGGCATTTTAAAAATAGGTGCCGATAGGCATTTCAGATATAGAAGCCGATAGGTATTTCAAATATTGGTGTCGATAGGCATTTCAGATATGATTGCCGATAGGCATTTCAAATATAGGTGCTGATAGGCATTTCAGATGTAGTTCCCGATAGGCATTTCAAAAATAGGTGCCGATAGGCATTTCAGATATAGGTGCCGATAGGCATTTCAGATATAGTTGCCGATTGGCATTTTAAAAATAGGTGCCGATAAGCATTTCAGATATATAAGCCGATAGGCATTTCAAATATAGGTGCCGATGAGCATTCCAGATATGGTTGCCGATAGGCATTTCAAATATAGGTGCTGATAGGCATTTCAGACGTAGTTTGATAGGCATTTCAAAAATTGGTGCCGATAGGCATTTCAGATATAGGTGCCGATAGGCATTTTAGATAAAGTTGCCGATTGGCATTTTAAAAATAGGTGCCGATAGGCATTACAGATATAGAAGCCGATAGGGATTTTAAATATAGGTGTCGATAGGCATTTCAGATGTGGTTGCCGATAAGCATTTCAAATATAGGTGCTGATATGCATTTCAGATGTAGTTTCCGATAGGCATTTCAAAAATAGGTGCCGATAGGCATTTCAAATATAGGTGCCGATAGGCATTTCGGATATAGCTGCCGATTGGCGTTTTAAAAATAGGTGCTGATAGGCATTTCAGATATTTAAGCCGATAGGCATTTCAAATATAGGTGCCGATGAGCATTCCAGATATGGTTGCAGATAGGCATTTCAAATATAGGTGCTGATAGGCATTTCAGATGTAGTTTCCGATAGGCATTTGAAAAATTGATGCCGATAGGCATTTCAGATATAGAAGCCGATAGGTATTTCAAATATAGGTGTGGATAGGCATTTCAGATATGGTTGCCGATTGGCATTTCAAATATAGGTGCTATAGGCATTTTAGATGTAGTTTCCGATAGGCATTTCAAAAATTGATGCCGATAGGCATTTCGGATATAGGTGCCGATAGGCATTTCAGATATAGTTGCCGATTGGCATTTTAAAAACAGGTGCCGATAGGCATTTCAGATATAGAAGCCGATAGGTATTTCAAATATAGGTGTCGATAGGCATTTCAGATATGGTTGCCGATAGGCATTTCAAATATAGGAGCAGATAGGCATTTCAGATGTAGTTTCCGAAAGGCATTTCAAAAATATATGCCGATAGGCATTTCAGATATAGGTGCCGATAGGCATTTCAGATATAGTTGCTGATTGGTATTTTAAAAATAGGTGCCGATAGGCATTTTAGATATAGAAGCCGATAGGCATTTCAAATATAGTTGCCGATATGTATTCCAGATATGGTTGCCGATAGGCATATCAAATATAAGCGCTGATAATCATTTCAGATGTAGTTTCCGATAGGCATTTCAAAAATAGGTACCGATAGGTATTTCAGATATAGAAGCCGATAGGTATTTCAAATATAGGTGTGGATAGGCATTTCAGATATGGTTGCAGATAGGCATTTCAAATATAGGTGCTGATAGTCATTTCAGATGTAGTTTCCGATAGGCATTTCAAAAATAGGTTCCGATAGGCATTTCAGATATAGGTGCCGATAGGCATTTCATATATACCTACCGATTGGCATTTTAAAAATAGGTGCCGATAGGCATTTTAGATGTAGTTTCCGATAGGCATTTCAAAAATAGGTGCCGATAGGCATTTCAGATATAGAAGCCGATAGGTATTTCAAATATAGGTGTGGATAGGCATTTCAGATATGGTTGCAGATAGGCATTTCAAATATAGGTGCTGATAGTCATTTCAGATGTAGTTTCCGATAGGCATTTCAAAAATAGGTTCCGATAGGCATTTCAGATATAGGTGCCGATAGGCATTTCATATATACCTACCGATTGGCATTTTAAAAATAGGTGCCGATAGGCATTTTAGATGTAGTTTCCGATAGGCATTTCAAAAATAGGTGCCGATAGGCATTTCAGATATAGGTGCCGATAGGCATTTCTGATGTGGTTGCCGATAGGCATTTCAAATATAGGTGCTGATAGGCATTTCAGATGTGTGTTTTCGATAGGCATTTCAAAAATAGGTGCCGATAGGCATTTCAGATATAGGTGCCGATAGGCACTTCAGATATAGTTGCCGATTGGCATTTTAAAAATAGGCGCCGATAGGTATTTCAGATATAGAAGCCGATAGGCATTTCAAATATAGGCGCCGATAGGCATTCCAGATATGGTTGCCGATAGGCATTTCAAATATAGGTGCTGATAGGCATTTCAGATGTAGTTTCCGATAGGCATTTCAAAAATAGGTGCCGATAGGCATTTCAGATATAGGTGCCGATAGGCATTTCAGATATAGTTGCCGATTGGCATTTTAAAAATAGGTGCCGATAGGCATTTCAGATATAGAGGCCGATAGGCATTTCAAATATAGGTGCCGATAGGCATTCCAGATATGGTTGCCGATAGGCATTTCAAATATAGGTGCTGATAGGCATTTCAGATGTAGTTTCCGATAGGCATTTCAAAAATTGGTGCCGATAGGCATTTCAGATATAGGTGCCGATAGGCATTTCAGATATATTTGCCGATTGGCATTTTAAAAATAGGTGCCGATAGGCATTTCAGATATAGAAGACGATAGGTATTTCAAATATTGGTGTCGATAGGCATTTCAGATATGATTGCCGATAGGCATTTCAAATATAGGTGCTGATAGGCATTTCAGATGTAGTTTCCGATAGGCATTTCAAAAATAGGTGCCGATAGGCATTTCAGATATAGGTGCCGATAGGCATTTCAGATATAGTTGCCGATTGGCATTTTAAAAATAGGTGCCGATAAGCATTTCAGATATATAAGCCGATAGGCATTTCAAATATAGGTGCCGATGAGCATTCCAGATATGGTTGCCGATAGGCATTTCAAATATAGGTGCTGATAGGCATTTCAGACGTAGTTTGATAGGCATTTCAAAAATTGGTGCCGATAGGCATTTCAGATATAGGTGCCGATAGGCATTTTAGATAAAGTTGCCGATTGGCATTTTAAAAATAGGTGCCGATAGGCATTACAGATATAGAAGCCGATAGGGATTTTAAATATAGGTGTCGATAGGCATTTCAGATGTGGTTGCCGATAAGCATTTCAAATATAGGTGCTGATATGCATTTCAGATGTAGTTTCCGATAGGCATTTCAAAAATAGGTGCCGATAGGCATTTCAAATATAGGTGCCGATAGGCATTTCGGATATAGCTGCCGATTGGCGTTTTAAAAATAGGTGCTGATAGGCATTTCAGATATTTAAGCCGATAGGCATTTCAAATATAGGTGCCGATGAGCATTCCAGATATGGTTGCAGATAGGCATTTCAAATATAGGTGCTGATAGGCATTTCAGATGTAGTTTCCGATAGGCATTTGAAAAATTGGTGTCGATAGGCATTTCAGATATAGAAGCCGATAGGCATTTCAAATATAGGTGCCGATAAGCATTCCAGATATGGTTGCCGATAGACATTTCAAATATAGGTGCTGATAGGCATTCCGGATGTAGTTTCCGATAGGCATTTCAAAAAATGGTGCCGATAGGCATTTCAGATATAGGTGCCGATAGGCATTTCAGATATAGTTACCGATTGGCATTTTAAAAATAGGTACCGATAGGCATTTCAGATATAGAAGCCGATAGGTATTTCAAATATAGGTGTCGATAGGCATTTCAGATATGGTTGCCAATAGGCATTTCAAATATAGGTGCTGATAGGCATTTCAGATGTAGTTTCCGATAGGCATTTCAAAAATAGGTGCCGATAGGCATTTCAGATATAGGTGCCGATAGGCATTTCAGATATAGTTGCCGATTGGCATTTTAAAAATAGGTGCCCATAGGCATTTCAGATATAGAAGCCGATAGGCATTTCAAATATAGGTGCCGATAGGCATTCCAGATATGGTTGCCGATAGGCATTTCAAATATAGGTGCTGATAGGCATTTCAGATGTAGTTTCCGATAGGCATTTCAAATATAGGTGCTGATAGGCATTTCAGATGTAGTTTTCGATAGGCATTTCAAAAATAGGTGCCGATAGGCATTTCAGATATAGAAGCCGACAGGCATTTCAAATATAGGCGCCGATAGGCATTCCAGATATGGTTGCCGATAGGCATTTCAAATATAGGTGCTGATAGGCATTTCAGATGTAGTTTCCGATAGGCATTAAAAAAATAGGTGGCGATAGGCATTTCAGATATAGGTGCCGATAGGCATTTCAGATATAGTTGCCGATTGGCATTTTAAAAATAGGTGCCGTCAGGCATTTCAGATATAGAAGCCGATAGGGATTTTAAATATAGGTGTCGATAGGCATTTCAGATTTGGTTGCCGATAAGCATTTCAAATATAGGTGCTGATAGGCATTTCAGATGTAGTTTCTGATAGGCATTTCAAAAATAGGTGCCGATAGGCATTTCAGATATAGGTGCCGATAGGCATTTCAGATATATTTGCCGATTGGCATTTTAAAAATAGGTGCTGATAGGCATTTCAGATATAGAAGCCGATAGGCATTTCAAATATAGGTGCCGATAGGCATTCCAGATATGGTTGCCGATAGACATTTCAAATATAGGTGATATAGGCATTTTAGATGTAGTTTCCGATAGGCATTTCAAAAATTGATGCCGATAGGCATTTCGGATATGGGTGCCGATAGGCATTTCAGATATAGTCTCCGATTGGTATTTTAAAAACAGGTGCTGATAGGCATTTCAGATATAGAAGCCGATAGGTATTTCAAATATAGGTGTCGATAGGCATTTCAGATATGGTTGCCGATAGGCATTTCAAATATAGGAGCAGATAGGCATTTCAGATGTAGTTTCCGAAAGGCATTTCAAAAATATATGCCGATAGGCATTTCAGATATAGATGCCGATAGGCATTTCAGATATAGTTGCCGATTGGTATTTTAAAAATAGGTGCCGATAGGCATTTCAGATATAGAAGCCGATAGGCATTTCAAATATAGTTGCCGATAGGCATTCCAGATATGGTTGCCGATAGGCATATCAAATATAAGCGCTGATAATCATTTCAGATGTAGTTTCCGATAGGCATTTCAAAAATAGGTACCGATAGGCATTTCAGATATAGGTGCCGATAGGCATTTCAGATATAGTTGCCGATTGGCATTTTAAAAATAGGTGCCGATAGGCATTTCAGATATAGAAGCCGATAGGTATTTCAAATATAGGTGTGGATAGGCATTTCAGATATGGTTGCCGATAGGCATTTCAAATATAGGTGCTGATAGTCATTTCAGATGTAGTTTCCGATAGGCATTTCAAAAATAGGTGCCGATAGGCATTTCAGATATAGGTGCCGATAGGCATATCAGATATAGTTGCCGATAGGCATTTAAAATATATGTGCCGATAGGCATTTCAAATATAGGAGTCGACCGGCATTTCAGATATAAATGCCGAAAGGCATTTCAGATATAGGTGCCGATAGGCATTTCAGATATAGAAGCCGGTAGGCATTTCAAATATAGGTGCCGATAAGCATTCCAGATATGGTTGCCGATAGGCATTTCAAATATAGGTGCTGATAGGCATTTCAGATGTAGTTTCCGATAGGCATTTAAATATAGGTGCTGATAGGCATTTCAGATGTAGTTTTCGATAGGCATTTCAAAAATAGGTGCCGATAGGCATTTCAGATATAGGTGCCGATAGTCATTTCAGATATAGTTGCCAATTGGCATTTAAAAAATAGGTGCCGATAGGCATTTCAGATATAGAAGCCGATAGGCATTTCAAATATAGGTGCCGATAGGCATTGCAAATATAGTTGCCGATAGGCATTTCAAATATAGGTGCTGATAGGCATTTTAGATGTAGTTTCCGATAGGCATTTCAAAAATTGATGCCGATAGGCATTTCGGATATATGTGCCGATAGGCATTTCAGATATAGTTGCTGATTGGCATTTTAAAAACAGGTGCCGATAGGCATTTCAGATATAGAAGCCGATAGGTATTTCAAATATAGGTGTCGATAGGCATTTCAGATATGGTTGCCGATAGGCATTTCAAATATAGGAGCAGAAAGGCATTTCAGATGTAGTTTCCAAAAGGCATTTCAAAAATATATGCCGATAGGCATTTCAGATATAGGTGCCGATAGGCATTTCAGATATAGTTGCAGATTGGTATTTTAAAAATAGGTGCCGATAGGATTTCAGATATAGAAGCCGATAGGCATTTCAAATATAGGTGCCGATAGGCATTCCAGATATGGTTGCCGATAGGCATTTCAAATATAAGTGCTGATAATCATTTCAGATGTAGTTTCCGATAGGCATTTCAAAAATAGGTACCGATAGGCATTTCAGATATAGGTGCCGATAGGCATTTCAGATATAGTTGCCAATTGGCATTTTAAAAATAGGTGTCGATAGGCATTTCAGATATAGAACCCAAAAGGCATTTCAAATATAGGTGCCGATAGGCATTCCAGATATGGTTGCCGATAGGCTTTTCAAATATAGGTGCTGATAGGCATTTCAGATGGAGTTTCCAATAGGCATTTCAAAAGTTTGTGCCGATAGGCATTTCAGATATAGGTGCCGATAGGCATTTCAGATATAGTTGCCGATTGGCATTTTAAATATAGGTGCCGAAGGGATTTCAAATATAGGTGTCGATCGGCATTTCAGATATAAATGCCGTAGGGCATTTTAGATATAGGTGCTGATAGGCATTTCTGATGTAGTTGCCGATAGGCATTTCAAATATAAATGCTGATAGGCATTTCAGATGTAGTTTTCGATAGGTATTTCAATAATAGGTGCCGATAGGCATTTGAGATATAGGTGCCGATAGGCACTTCAGATATAGTTGCCGATTGGCATTTTAAAAATAGGTGCCGATAGGCATTTTAGATATAGAAGCCGATAGGCATTTCAAATATAGGCGCCGATAGGCATTCCAGATATGGTTGCCGATAGGCATTTCAAATATAGGTGCTGATAGGCATTTCAGATGTAGTTTCCGATAGGCATTTCAAAAATAGGTGCCGATAGGCATTTCAGATATAGGTGCCGATTGGCATTTCAGATATAGTTGCCGATTGGCATTTTTAAAATAGGTGCCGATAGGCATTTCAGATATAGAAGCCGATAGGGATTTCAAATATAGGTGTCGATAGCTATTTCAGATATGGTTGCTGATAAGCATTTCAAATAAAGGTGCTGATAGGCATTTTAGATGTAGTTTCCGATAGGCATTTCAAAAATAGGTGCCGATAGGCATTTCAGATATAGGTGCCGATAGGCATTTCAGATATAGTTGCCGATTGGCATTTTAAAAATAGGTGTCGATAGGCATTTCAGATATAGAAGCCGATAGGCATTTCAAATATAGGTGCCGATAGGCATTCCAGATATGGTTGCCGATAGGCATTTCAAATATAGGTGCCGATAGGCATTCCAGATATGGTTGCCGATAGGCATTTCAAATATAAGTGCTGATAATCATTGCAGATGTAGTTTCCGATAGGCAATTCAAAAATAGGTACCGATAGGCATTTCAGATATAGGTGCCGAAAGGCATTTCAGATATAGTTGTCAATTGGCATTTTAAAAATAGGTGTCGATAGGCATTTTAGATATAGAAGCCGATAGGTATTTCAAATATAGGTGTGGATAGGCATTTCAGATATGGTTGCCGATAGGCATTTCAAATATAGGTGCTGATAGTCATTTCAGATGTAGTTTCCGATAGGCATTTCAAAAATAGGTTCCGATAGGCGTTTTAGATATAGGTGCTGATAGGCATTTCAGATATAGTTGCCAATTGGCATTTTAAAAATAGGTGTCGATAGGCATTTCAGATATAGGTGCCGATTGGCATTTCAGATATAGTTGCCGATTGGCATTTTAAAAATAGGTGCCGATAGGCATTTCAGATATAGAAGCCGATAGGGATTTCAAATATAGGTGTCGATAGGCATTTCAGATATGGTTGCCGATAGGCATTTCAAATATAGGTGCTGATAGGCATTTCAGATGTAGTTTCCGATAGGCATTTCAAAAATAGGTGCCGATAGGCATTTCAGATATAGGTGCCGATTGGCATTTCAGATATAGTTACCGATTGGCATTTTAAAAATAGGTTCCGATAGGCATTTTAGATATAGAAGCCGATAGGTATTTCAAATATAGGTGTGGATAGGCATTTCAGATATGGTTGCCGATAGGCAATTTAAATATAGGTGCTGATAGTCATTTCAGATGTAGTTTCCGATAGGCATTTCAAAAATAGGTTTCGATAGGCATTTTAGATATAGGTGCCGATAGGCATTTCAGATATTCTTACCGATTGGCATTTTAAAAATAGGTGCCGATAGGCATTTTAGATATAGAAGCCGATAGGTATTTCAAATATAGGTGTGGATAGGCATTTCAGAAATGGTTGCCGATAGGCATTTCAAATATAGGTGCTGATAGTCATTTCAGATGTAGTTTCCGATAGGCCTTTCAAAAATAGGTTCCGATAGGCATTTTAGATATAGGTGCCGATAGGCATTTCAGATATACTTAAAGATTGGCATTTTAAAAATAGGTGCCGATAGGCATTTAAAATAAAAGTGCCGATAGGCATTTCAAATATAGGTGTCGATCGGCATTTCAGATATAAATGCCGATAGGCATTTCAGATAGAGGTGCCGATAGGCACTTCAGATATAAATGCCGATTGGCATTTTAAAAATAGTTGCCGATAGGCATTTCAGATATAGAAGCCGATAGGCATTTCAAATATAGGCGCCGATAGGCATTCCAGATATGGTTGCCGATAGGCATTTCAAATATAGGTGCTGATAGGCATTTCAGATGTAGTTTCCGATAGGCATTTCAAAAATAGGTGCCGATAGGCATATCAGATATAGGTGCCGATAGGCATTTTAGATATAGTTGCCGATTGGCATTTTAAAAATAGGTGCCGATAGGCATTTCAGATATAGAAGCCGATAGGGATTTCAAATATAGGTGTCGATAGGCATTTCAGATATGGTTGCCGATAAGCATTACAAATATAGGTGCTGATAGGCATTTCAGATGGAGTTTCCGATAGGCATTTCAAAAATAGGTTCCGATAGGCATTTCAGATATAGGTGCCGATAGGAATTTCAGATATAGTTACCGATTGGCATTTTAAAAAAAAGGTGCCGATAGGCATTTCAGATATAGAAGCCAATAGGTATTTCAAATAAAGGTGTCGATAGGCATTTTAGATATGGTTGCCGATAGGCATTTCAAATATAGGTGCTGATAGGCATTTCAGATATAGTTGCCGATTGGCATTTTAAAAATAGGTGCCGATAAGCATTTCTGATACAGAAGCCGATAGGCATTTCAAATATAGGTGCCGATAGGCATTCCAGATATGGTTGCCGATAGGCATTTCAAATATAGGTGCTGATAGGCATTTTAGATGTAGTTTCCGATAGGCATTTCAAAAATATATGCCGATAGGCATTTCAGATATAGGTGCCGATAGGCATTTCAGATATAGTTGCCGATTGGTATTTTAAAAAGAGGTGCCGATAGGCATTTCAGATATAAAAGCCGATAGGCATTTCAAATATAGTTGCCGATAGGCACTCCAGATATGGTTGCCGATAGGCATATCAAATATAAGCGCTGATAATCATTTCAGATGTAGTTTCCGATAGGCATTTCAAAAATAATTACCGATAGGCATTTCAGATATAGGTGCCGATAGGCATTTCAGATATAGTTGCCGATTGGCATTTTAAAAATAGGTGCCGATAGGCATTTCAGATATAGAAGCCGATAGGTATTTCAAATATAGGTGTGGATAGGCATTTCAGATATGGTTGCCGATAGGCATTTCAAATATAGATGCTGATAGTCATTTCAGATGTAGTTTCCGATAGGCATTTCAAAAATAGGTTCCGATAGGCATTTCAGATATAGGTGCAGATAGGAATTTCAGATATACTTACCGATTGGCACTTTAAAAATAGGTGCTGATAGGCATTTTAAATGTAGTTTCCGATAGGGATTTCAAAAATAGGTGCCGATAAGCATTTCAGATATAGGTGCCGATAGGCATATCAGATATAGTTGCCGATAGGCATTTAAAATATATGTGCCGATAGGCATTTCAAATATAGGTGTCGACCGGCATTTCAGATATAAATGCCGAAAGGCATTTCAGATATAGGTGCCGATAGGCATTTCTGATGTGGTTGCCGATAGGCATTTCAAATATAGGTGCTGATAGGCATTTCAAATGTAGTTTTCGATAGGCATTTCAAAAATAGGTGCCGATAGGCATTTCAGATATAGGTGCCGATAGGCACTTCAGATATAGTTGCCGATTGGCATTTTAAAAATAGGCGCCGATAGGCATTTCAGATATAGAAGCCGATAGGTATTTCAAACATAGGTGTCGATAGGCTTTTCAGATATGATTGCCGATAGGAATTTCAAATATAGGTGCTGATAGGCATTTCAGATGTAGTTTCCGATAGGCATTTCAAAAATAGGTGCCGATAGGCATTTCAGATATAGGTGCCGATAGGCATTTCAGATATAGTTGCCGATTGGCATTTTAAAAATAGGTGTCGATAGGCATTTCAGATATAGAAGCCGATAGGCATTTCAAATATAGGTGCCGATAGGCATTCCAGATATGGTTGCCGATAGGCATTTCAAATATAGGTGCTGATAGGCATTTCAGATGTAGTTTCCGATAGGCATTTCAAAAATAGGTGCCGATAGGCATTTCAGATATAGGTGCCGATAGGCATTTCAGATATAGTTGCCGATTGGCATTTTAAAAATAGGTGTCGATAGGCATTTCAGATATAGAAGCCGATAGGCATTTCAAATATAGGTGCCGATAGGCATTCCAGATATGGTTGCCGATAGGCATTTCAAATATAGGTGCTGATAGGCATTTCAGATGTAGTTTCCGATAGGCATTTCAAAAATTGGTGCCGATAGGCATTTAAGATATAGGTGCCGATAGGCATTTCAGATATAGTTGCCGATTGGCATTTTAAAAATAGGTGCCGATAGGCATTTCAGATATATAAGCCGATAGGCATTTTAGATATAGGTGCCGATGAGCATTCCAGATATGGTTGCCGACAGGCATTTCAAATATAGGTGCTGATAGGCATTTCAGATGTAGTTTCCGATAGGCATTTAAAAAATAGGTGCCGATAGGCCTTTCAGATATAGGTGCCGATAGGCATTTCAGATATAGTTGCCGATTGGCATTTTAAAAATAGGTGTCGATAGGCATTTCAGATATAGAAGCCGATAGGCATTTCAAATATAGGTGCCGATGAGCATTCCAGATATGGTTGCCGATAGGCATTTCAAATATAGGTGCTGATAGGCATTTCAGATGTAGTTTCCGATAGGCATTTCAAAAATTGGTGTCGATAGGCATTTCAGATATAGAAGCCGATAGGCATTTCAAATATAGGTGCCGATAGGCATTCCAGATATGGTTGCCGATAGGCATTTCGAATATAGGTGCTGATAGGCATTCCGGATGTAGTTTCCGATAGGCATTTCAAAAAATAGTGCCGATAGGCATTTCAGATATAGGTGCCGATAGGCATTTCAGATATAGTTACCGATTGGCATTTTAAAAATAGGTACCGATAGGCATTTCAGATATAGAAGCCGATAGGTCTTTCAAATATAGGTGTCGATAGGCATTTCAGATATGGTTGCCGATAGGCATTTCAAATATAGGTGCTGATAGGCATTTCAGATGTAGTTTCCGATAGGCATTTCAAAAATAGGTGCCGATAAGCATTTCAGATATAGGTGCCGATAGGCATTTCAGATATAGTTGCCGATTGGCATTTTAAAAATAGGTGCCGATAGACATTTCAGATATAGAAGCCGATAGGCATTTCAAATATAGGTGCCGATAGGCATTCCAGATATGTTTGCCGATAGGTATTTCAAATATAGGTGCTGATAGGCATTTCAGATGTAGTTTCCGATAGGCATTTCAAATATAGGTACTGATAGGCATTTCAGATGTAGTTTTCGATAGGAATTTCAAAAATAGGTGCAGATAGGCATTTCAGATATAGGTGCCGATAGGCATTCCAGATATGGTTGCCGATAGGCATTTCAAATATAGGTGCTGATAGGCATTTCAGATGTAGTTTCCGATAGGCATTTCAAAAATTGGTGCCGATAGGCATTTCAGATATAGGTGCCGTTAGGCATTACAGATATAGTTGCCGATTGGCATTTTGAAAATAGGTGCCGATAGGCATTTTAGATATAGAAGCTGATAGGTATTTCAAATATAGGTGTGGATAGGCATTTCAGATATTATGGTTGCCGATAGGCATTTCAAATATAGGTGCTGATAGTCATTTCAGATGTAGTTTCCGATAGGCATTTCAAAAATAGGTTCCGATATAAATTTCAGATATAGGTGCCGATAGGCATTTCAGATATACTTACCGATTATCATTTTAAAAATAGGTGCCGATAGGCATTTTAGATGTAGTTTCCGATAGGCAGTTCAAAAATAGGTGCCGATAGGCATTTCAGATATAGGTGCCTAAAGGCATATCAGATATAGTTGCCGATAGGCATTTAAAATATATGTGCCGATAGGCATTTCAAATATAGGTGTCAACCGGCATTTCAGATATAAATGCCGAGAGGCATTTCAGATATAGGTTCCGATAGGCATTTCTGATGTGGTTGCCGATAGGCATTTCAAATATAGGTGCTGATAGGCATTTCAGATGTAGTTTCCGATAGGCATTTCAAAAATAGGTGCCGATAGGCATTTCAGATGTAGTTTTCGATAGGCATTTCAAAAATAGGTGCCGATAGGCATTTCAGATATAGGTTTTGATACTTATTTCAGATATAGTTGCCAATTGGCATTTAAAAAATAGGTGCCGATAGGCATTTCAGATATAGAAGCCGATAGGCATTTCAAATATATGTGCCGATAGGCATTGCAGATATAGTTGCCGATAGGCATTTCAAATATAGGTGCTGATAGGCATTTTAGATGTAGTTTCCGATAGGCATTTCAAAAATTGATGCCGATAGGCATTTCGGATATATGTGCCGATAGGCATTTCAGATATAGTTGCTGATTGGCATTTTAAAAACAGGTGCCGATAGGCATTTCAGATATAGAAGCCGATAGGCATTTCGAATATAGGTGCCGATAGGCATTCCAGATATGGTTGCCGATAGGCATTTCGAATATAGGTGCTGATAGGCATTCCGGATGTAGTTTCCGATAGGCATTTCAAAAAATAGTGCCGATAGGCATTTCAGATATAGGTGCCGATAGGCATTTCAGATATAGTTACCGATTGGCATTTTAAAAATAGGTACCGATAGGCATTTCAGATATAGAAGCCGATAGGTATTTCAAATATAGGTGTCGATAGGCATTTCAGATATGGTTGCCGATAGGCATTTCAAATATAGGTGCTGATAGGCATTTCAGATGTAGTTTCCGATAGGCATTTCAAAAATAGGTGCCGATAGGCATTTCAGATATAGGTGCCGATAGGCATTTCAGATATAGTTGCCGATTGGCATTTTAAAAATAGGTGCCGATAGGCATTTCAGATATAGAAGCCGATAGGCATTTCAAATATAGGTGCCGATAGGCATTCCAGATATGTTTGCCGATAGGCATTTCAAATATAGGTGCTGATAGGCATTTCAGATGTAGTTTCCGATAGGCATTTCAAATATAGGTACTGATAGGCATTTCAGATGTAGTTTTCGATAGGAATTTCAAAAATAGGTGCCGATAGGCATTTCAGATATAGGTGCCGATAGGCATTCCAGATATGGTTGCCGATAGGCATTTCAAATATAGGTGCTGATAGGCATTTCAGATGTAGTTTCCGATAGGCATTTCAAAAATTGGTGCCGATAGGCATTTCAGATATAGGTGCCGTTAGGCATTTCAGATATAGTTGCCGATTGGCATTTTGAAAATAGGTGCCGATAGGCATTTTAGATATAGAAGCCGATAGGTATTTCAAATATAGGTGTGGATAGGCATTTCAGATATGTTTGCCGATAGGCATTTCAAATATAGGTGCTGATATTCATTTCAGATGTAGTTTCCGATAGGCATTTCAAAAATAGGTTCCGATATAAATTTCAGATATAGGTGCCGATAGGCATTTCAGATATACTTACCGATTATCATTTTAAAAATAGGTGCCGATAGGCATTTTAGATGTAGTTTCCGATAGGCAGTTCAAAAATAGGTGCCGATAGGCATTTCAGATATAGGTGCCGATAGGCATATCAGATATAGTTGCCGATAGGCATTTAAAATATATGTGCCGATAGGCATTTCAAATATAGGTGTCAACCGGCATTTCAGATATAAATGCCGAGAGGCATTTCAGATATAGGTTCCGATAGGCATTTCTGATGTGGTTGCCGATAGGCATTTCAAATATAGGTGCTGATAGGCATTTCAGATGTAGTTTTCGATAGGCATTTCAAAAATAGGTGCCGATAGGCATTTCAGATATAGGTGCCGATGGGCACTTCAGATATAGTTGCCGATTGGCATTTTAAAAATAGGCGCCGATAGGTATTTCAGATATAGAAGCCGATAGGCATTTCAAATATAGGTGCCGATGAGCATTCCAGATATGGTTGCCGATAGACATTTCTAATATAGGTGCTGATAGGCATTTCAGATGTAGTTTCCGATAGGCATTTCAAAAATTGGTGCCGATAGGCATTTCAGATATAGGTGCCGATAGGCATTTCAGATAAAGTTGCCGATTGGCATTTTAAAAATAGGTGCAGATAGACATTTCAGATATAGAAGCCGATAGGGATTTTAAATATAGGTGTCGATAGGCATTTCAGATATGGTTGCCGATTAGCATTTCAAATATAGGTGCTGATAGGCATTTCAGATGTAGTTTCCGATAGGCATTTCAAAAATAGGTGCCGATAGGCATTTCAGATATAGGTGCCGATAGGCATTTCAGATATAGTTGCCGATTGGCATTTTAAAAATAGGTGCCGATAGGCATTTCAGATATATAAGCCGATAGGCATTTCAGATATAGGTGCCGATGAGCATTCCAGATATGGTTGCCGATAGGCATTTCAAATATAGGTGCTGATAGGCATTTCAGATGTAGTTTCCGATAGGCATTTCAAAAATAGGTGCCGATAGGCATTTCAGATGTAGTTTTCGATAGGCATTTCAAAAATAGGTGCCGATAGGCATTTCAGATATAGGTTTTGATACTTATTTCAGATATAGTTGCCAATTGGCATTTAAAAAATAGGTGCCGATAGGCATTTCAGATATAGAAGCCGATAGGCATTTCAAATATATGTGCCGATAGGCATTGCAGATATAGTTGCCGATAGGCATTTCAAATATAGGTGCTGATAGGCATTTTAGATGTAGTTTCCGATAGGCATTTCAAAAATTGATGCCGATAGGCGTTTCGGATATATGTGCCGATAGGCATTTCAGATGTAGTTGCTGATTGGCATTTTAAAAACAGGTGCCGATAGGCATTTCAGATATAGAAGCCGATAGGTATTTCAAATATAGGTGTCGATAGGCATTTCAGATATGGTTGCCGATAGGCATTTCAAATATAGGAGCAGATAGGCATTTCAGATGTAGTTTCCGAAAGGCATTTCAAAAATATATGCCGATAGGCATATCAGATATAGGTGCCGATAGGCATTTCAGATATAGTTGCCGATTGGTATTTTAAAAATAGGTGCCGATAGGAATTTCAGATATAGAAGCCGATAGGCATTTAAAAAATAGGTGCCGATAGGCATTCCAGATATGGTTGCCGATAGGCATTTCAAATATAAGTGCTGATAATCATTTCAGATGTAGTTTCCGATAGGCATTTCAAAAATAGGTACCGATAGGCATTTCAGATATAGGTGCCGATAGGCATTTCAGATATAGTTGCCAATTGGCATTTTAAAAATAGGTGTCGATAGGCATTTCAGATATAGAACCCTATAGGCATTTCAAATATAGGTGCCGATAGGCATTCCAGATATGGTTGCCGATAGGCATTTCAAATATAGGTGCTGATAGGCATTTCAGATGGAGTTTCCGATAGGCATTTCAAAAGTTGGTGCCGATAGGCATTTCAGATATAGGTGCCGATAGGCATTTCAGATATAGTTGCCGATTGGCATTTTAAAAATAGGTGCCGATAGGCATTTTAGATATAGAAGCCGATAGGTATTTCAAATACAGGTGTGGATAGGCATTTCAGATATGGTTCCCGATAGGCATTTCAAATATAGGTGCTGATAGTCATTTCAGATGTTGTTTCCGATAGGCATTTCAAAAATAGGTTCCGATAGGCATTTCAATTATAGGTGCCGATAGGCATTTCAGATATACTTTCCGATTGGCATTTTAAAAATAAGTGCCGATAGGCATTTTAGATGTAGTTTCCGATAGGCATTTCAAAAATAGGTGCCGATAGGCATTTCAGATATAGGTGCCGATAGGCATATCAGATATAGTTGCCGATAGGCATTTCAAATATAGGTGCCGATAGGCATTTCAAATATAGGTGTCGATCGGCATTTCAGATATAAATGCCGTAGGGCATTTCAGATATAGGTGCCGATAGGCATTTCTGATGTGGTTGCCGATAGGCATTTCAAATATAAATGCTGATAGGCATTTCACATGTAGTTTTCGATAGGCATTTCAAAAGTTGGTGCCGATAGGCATTTCAGATATAGGTGCCGATAGGCATTTCAGATATAGTTGCCGATTGGCATTTTAAAAATAGGTGCCGATAGGCATTTTAGATATAGAAGCCGATAGGTATTTTAAATACAGGTGTGGATAGGCATTTCAGATATGGTTGCCGATAGGCATTTCAAATATGGATGCTGATAGTCATTTCAGATGTTGTTTCCGATAGGCATTTCAAAAATAGGTTCCGATAGGCATTTCAATTATAGGTGCCGATAGGCATTTCAGATATACTTTCCGATTGGCATTTTAAAAATAGGTGCCCATAGGCATTTTAGATGTAGTTTCCGATAGGCATTTCAAAAATAGGTGCCGATAGGCATTTCAGATATAGGTGCCGATAGGCATATCAGATATAGTTGCCGATAGGCATTTTAAATATAGGTGCCGAAGGGATTACAAATATAGGTGTCGATCGGCATTTCAGATATAAATGCCGTAGGGCATTTTAGATATAGGTGCCGATAGGCATTTCTGATGTAGTTGCCGATAGGCATTTCAAATATAAATGCTGATAGGCATTTCAGATGTAGTTTTCGATAGGTATTTCAATAATAGGTGCCGATAGGCATTTGAGATATAGGTGCCGATAGGTACTTCAGATATAGTTGCCGATTGGCATTTTAAAAATAGGTGCCGATAGGCATTTTAGATATAGAAGCCGATAGGCATTTCAAATATAGGCGCCGATAGGCATTCCAGATATGGTTGCCGATAGGCATTTCAAATATAGGTGCTGATAGGCATTTCAGATGTAGTTTCCGATAGTCATTTCAAAAATAGGTGCCGATAGGCATTTCAGATATAGGTGCCGATTGGCATTTCAGATATAGTTGCCGATTGGCATTTTAAAAATAGGTGCCGATAGGCATTTCAGATATAGAAGCCGATAGGGATTTCAAATATAGGTGTCGATAGCTATTTCAGATATGGTTGCTGATAAGCATTTCAAATAAAGGTGCTGATAGGCATTTCAGATGTAGTTTCCGATAGGCATTTCAAAAATAGGTGCCGATAGGCATTTCAGATATAGGTGCCGATAGGCATTTCAGATATAGTTGCCGATTGGCATTTTAAAAATAGGTGTCGATAGGCATTTCAGATATAGAAGCCGATAGGCATTTCAAATATAGGTGCCGATAGGCATTCCAGATATGGTTGCCGATAGGCATTTCAAATATAGGTGCCGATAGGCATTCCAGATATGGTTGCCGATAGGCATTTCAAATATAAGTGCTGATAATCATTGCAGATGTAGTTTCCGATAGGCAATTCAAAAATAGGTACCGATAGGCATTTCAGATATAGGTGCCGATAGGCATTTCAGATATAGGTGCCGATAGGCATTTCAGATATAGTTGTCAATTGGCATTTTAAAAATAGGTGTCGATAGGCATTTTAGATATAGAAGCCGATAGGTATTTCAAATATAGGTGTGGATAGGCATTTCAGATATGGTTGCCGATAGGCATTTCAAATATAGGTGCTGATAGTCATTTCAGATGTAGTTTCCGATAGGCATTTCAAAAATAGGTTCCGATAGGCGTTTTAGATATAGGTGCCGATAGGCATTTCAGATATAGTTGCCAATTGGCATTTTAAAAATAGGTGTCGATAGGCATTTCTGATATAGGTGCCGATTGGCATTTCAGATATAGTTGCCGATTGGCATTTTAAAAATAGGTGCCGATAGGCATTTCAGATATAGAAGCCGATAGGGATTTCAAATATAGGTGTCGATAGGCATTTCAGATATGGTTGCCGATTGGCATTTTAAAAATAGGTGCCGATAGGCATTTTAAATGTAGTTTCCGATAGGGATTTCAAAAATAGGTGCCGATAAGCATTTCAGATATAGGTGCCGATAGGCATATCAGATATAGTTGCCGATAGGCATTTAAAATATATGTGCCGATAGGCATTTCAAATATAGGTGTCGACCGGCATTTCAGATATAAATGCCGAAAGGCATTTCAGATATAGGTGCCGATAGGCATTTCTGATGTAGTTGCCGATAGGCATTTCAAATATAGGTGCTGATAGGCATTTCAGATGTAGTTTTCGATAGGTATTTCAAAAATATGTGCCGATAGGCATTTCAGATATAGGTGCCGATAGGCATTTCAGATATAGTTGCCGATTGGCATTTTAATCAGATATAGAAGCCGATAGGCATTTCAAATATAGGTGCCGGTAGGCATTCCAGATATGGTTGCCGATAGGCATTTCAAATATGTGCTGATAGGCATTTCAGATGTAGTTTCCGATAGGCATTTCAAAAATTGGTGCCGATAATCATTTCAGATATAGGTGCCGATAGGCATTTCAGATATAGTTGCCGATTGGCATTTTAAAAATAGGTGCCGATAGGCATTTCAGATATAGAAGCCGATAGGTATTTCAAACATAGGTGTCGATAGGCATTTCAGATATGATTGCCGATAGGCATTTCAAATATAGGAGCTGATAGGCATTTCAGATGTAGTTTCCGATAGGCATTTAAAAAATAGGTGCCGATAGGCATTTCAGATATAGGTGCCGATAGGCATTTCAGATACAGTTGCCGATTGGCATTTTAAAAATAGGTGCCGATAGGCATTTCAGATATATAAGCCGATAGGCATTTCAAATATAGGTGCCGATGAGCATTCCAGATATGGTTGTTGATAGGCATTTTAAATATAGGTGCTGATAGGCATTTCAGATGTAGTTTCCGATAGGCATTTCAAAAATTGGTGTCGATAGGCATTTCAGATATAGAAGCCGATAGGCATTTCAAATATAGGTGCCGATAGGCATTCCAGATATGGTTGCCGATAGGCATTTCAAATATAGGTGCTGATAGGCATTCCGGATGTAGTTTCTGATAGGCATTTAAAAAAATAGTGCCGATAGGCATTTCAGATATAGGTGCCGATGGGCATTTCAGATATAGTTACCGATTGGCATTTTAAAAATAGGTACCGATAGGCATTTCAGATATAGAAGCCGATAGGTATTTTAAATATAGGTGTCGATAGGCATTTCAGATATGGTTGCCGATAGGCATTTCAAATATAGGTGCTGATAGGCATTTCAGATGTAGTTTCCGATAGGCATTTCAAAAATTGGTGCCGATAGGCAATTCAGATATAGGTGCCGATAGGCATTTCAGATATAGTTGCCGATTGGCATTTTAAAAATAGGTGCCGATAGGCATTTCAGATATAGAAGCCGATAGGCATTTCAAATATAGGTGCCGATAGGCATTCCAGATATGGTTGCCGATAGGCATTTTAAATATAGGTGCTGATAGGCATTTCAGATGTAGTTTCCGATAGGCATTTCAAATATAGGTGCTGATAGGCATTTCAGATGTAGTTTTCGATAGGAATTTCAAAAATAGGTGCCGATAGGCATTTCAGATATAGGTGCCGATAGTCATTTTAGATATATTGCCAATTGGCATTTAAAAAATAGGTGTCGATAAGCATTTCAAATATAGGTGCTGTTAAGCAATTCAGATGTAGTTTCCGATAGGCATTTCAAAAATAGGTGCCGATAGGCATTTCAGATATAGGTGCCGATTGGCATTTCAGATATAGTTGCCGATTGGCATTTTAAAAATAGGTGCCGATAGGCATTTCAGATATATAAGCCGATAGGCATTTCAGATGTAGTTGCTGATTGGCATTTTAAAAATAGGTGCCGATAGGCATTTTAGATATAGAAGCCGATAGGTATTTCAAATATAGGTGTGGATAGGCATTTCAGATATGGTTGCCGATAGGCATTTCAAATATAGGTGCTGTTAATCATTTCAGATGTAGTTTCCGATAGGCATTTCAAAAATAGGTTCCGATAGGCATTTTAGATATAGGTGCCGATAGGCATTTCAGATATACTTACCGATTGGCATTTTGAAAATAGGTGCCGATAGGCATTTTAGATATAGAAGCCGATAGGTATTTCAAATATAGGTGTGGAGAGGCATTTCAGATATGGTTGCCGATAGGCATTTCAAATATAGGTGCTGATAGTCATTTCAGATGTAGTTTCCGATTGGCATTTCAAAAATAGGTTCCGATAGGCATTTTAGATATAGGTGCCGATAGGCATTTCAGATATACTTAAAGATTGGCATTTCAAAAATAGGTGCCGATAGGCATTTCAGATATAGGTGCCGATAGGATTATCAGATATAGTTGCCGATAGGCATTTAAAATAAAAGTGCCGATAGGCATTTCAAATATAAGTGTCGATCGGCATTTCAGATATAGTTGCCGATTGGCATTTTAAAAATAGGTTCCGATAGGCATTTCAGATATAGGTGCCGATAGGCATTTCTGATGTGGTTGCCGATAGGCATTTCAAATATAGGTGCTGATAGGCATTTCAGATGTAGTTTTCGATAGGCATTTCAAAAATAGGTGCCAATAGGCATTTCAGATATAGGTGCCGATAGACACTTCAGATATAAATGCCGATTGGCATTTTAAAAATAGGTGCCGATAGGCATTTTAAAAATAGGTGCCGATAGGCATTTCAGATATAGATGCCGATAGGCATTTCAAATATAGGCGCCGATAGGCATTCCAGATATGTTTGCCGATAGGCATTTCAAATATAGATGCTGATAGGCATTTCAGATGTAGTTTCCGATAGGCATTTCAAAAATAGGTGCCGATAGGCATTTCAGATATAGGTGCCGATAGGCATTTAAGATATAGAAGCCGATAGGCATTTCAAATATAGGCGCCGATAGGCATTCCAGATATGGTTGCCGATAGGCATTTCAAATATAGGTGCTGATAGGCATTTCAGATGTAGTTTCCGATAGGCATTTCAGATATAGGTGCCGATAGGATTATCAGATATAGTTGCCGATAAGCATTTAAAATAAAAGTGCCGATAGGCATTTCAAATATAGGTGTCGATCGGCATTTCAGATATAAATGCCGAAAATCATTTCAGATATAGGTGCCGATAGGCATTTCTGATGTGGTTGCCGATAGGCATTTCAAATATAGGTGCTGATAGGCATTTCAGATGTAGTTTTCGATAGGCATTTCAAAAATAGGTGCCGATAAGCATTTCAGATATAGGTGCCGATAGGCACTTCAGATATAAATGCCGATTGGCATTTTAAAAATAGGTGCCGATAGGCATTTCAGATATAGAAGCCGATAGGCATTTTAAATATAGGCGCCGATAGGCATTCCAGATATGGTTGCCGATAGGCATTTCAAATATAGGTGCTGATAGGCATTTCAGATGTAGTTTCCGATAGGCATTTCAAAAATAGGTGCCGATAGGCATTTCAGATATAGGTGCCGATAGGCATTTCAGATATAGTTGCCGATTGGCATTTTAAAAATAGGTGCCGATAGGCATTTCAGATATAGAAGCCGATAGGGATTTCAAATATAGGTGTCGATAGGCATTTCAGATATGGTTGCCGATAAGCATTTCAAATATAGGTGCTGATAGGCATTTCAGATGTAGTTTCCGATAGGCATTTCAAAAATATGTGCCGATAGGCATTTCAGATATAGGTGCCGATAGGCATTTCAGATATAGTTGCCGATTGGCATTTTAAAAATAGGTGTCGATAGGCATTTCAGATATAGAAGCCGATAGGCATTTCAAATATAGGTGCCGATAGGCATTCCAGATATGGTTGCCGATAGACATTTCAAATATAGGTGCTGATAGGCATTCCGGATGTAGTTTCCGATAGACATTTCAAAAAATGGTGCCGATAGGCATTTCAGATATAGTTGCCGATAGGCATTTCAGATATAGTAACCGATTGGCATTTTAAAAATAGGTGCCGATAGGCATTTCAGATATAGAAGCCGATAGGTATTTCAAATATAGGTGTCGATAGGCATTTCTGATATGGTTGCCGATAGGCATTTCAAATATAGGTGTTGATAGGCATTTCAGATGCAGTTTCCGATAGGCATTTCAAAAATATGTGCCGATAGGCATTTCAGATATAGGTGCCGATAGGCATTTCAGATATAGTTGCCGATTGGCATTTTAAAAATAGGTGCCGATAGGCATTTCAGATATAGAAGCCGATAGGCATTTCAAATATAGGTGCCGATAGGCATTCCAGATATGGTTGCCGATAGGCATTTCAAATATAGGTGCTGATAGGCATTTTAGATGTAGTTTTCGATAGGCATTTCAAAAATTGATGCCGATAGGCATTTCGGATATAGGTGCCGATAGGCAGTTCAGATATAGTTGCCGATTGGCATTTTAAAAACAGGTGCCGATAGGCATTTCAGATATAGAAGCCGAAAGGTATTTCAAATATAGGTGTCGATAGGCATTTCAGATATGGTTGCCGATAGGCATTTCAAATATAGGAGCAGATAGGCATTTCAGATGTAGTTTCCGAAAGGCATTTCAAAAATATATGCCGATAGGCATTTCAGATATAGGTGCCGATAGGCATTTCAGATATAGTTGCCGATTGGTATTTTAAAAATAGGTGCCGATAGGCATTTCAGATATAGAAGCCGATAGGCATTTCAAATATAGTTGCCGATAGGCATTCCACATATGGTTGCCGATAGGCATATCAAATATAAGCGCTGATAATCATTTCAGATGTAGTTTCCGATAGGCATTTCAAAAATAGGTACCGATAGGCATTTCAGATATAAGTGCCGATAGGCATTTCAGATATAGTTGCCGATTGGCATTTTAAAAATAGGTGCCGATAGGCATTTCAGATATAGAAGCCGATAGGTATTTTAAATATAGGTGTCGATAGGCACTTCAGATATGTTTGCCGATAGGCATTTCAAATATAGGTGCTGATAGTCATTTCAGATGTAGTTTCCGATAGGCATTTCAAAAATAGGTTTTGATAGGCATTTCAGATATAGGTGCCGATAGGCATTTTAGATATACTTACCGATTGACATTTTAAAAATAGGTGCCGATAGGCATTTTAGATGTAGTTTCCGATAGGCATTTCAAAAATAGGTGCCGATAAGCATTTCAGATATAAGTGCCAATTGGCATATCAGATATAGTTGCCGATAGGCATTTTAAATATAGGTGCTGATAGGCATTTCAGATGTAGTTTTCGATAGGCATTTCAAAAATAGGTGCCGATAGGCATTTCAGATATAGGTGCCGATAGGCACTTCAGAGATAGTTGCCGATTGGCATTTTAAAAATAGGCGCCGATAGGTATTTCAGATACAGAAGCCGTTAGGCATTTCAAATATAGGCGCCGATAGGCATTCCAGATATGGTTGCCGATAGGCATTTCAAATATAGTTGCTGATAGGCATTTCAGATGTAGTTTCCGATAGGCATTTCAAAAATAGGTGCCGATAGGCATTTCAGATATAGGTGCCGATAGGCATTTCAGATATAGTTGCCGATTGGCATTTTAAAAATAGGTGCTGATAGGCATTTCAGATATATAAGCCGATAGGCATTTCAAATATAGGTGCCGATGAGCATTCCAGATATGGTTGCCGATAGGTAGATATTTGAAATGCCTATCGGCTACTATATCTGAAATGCTTATCGGCACCTATTTTTAAAATACCAATCGGCAACTATATCTGAAATGCCTATCGGCACTTATATCTGAAATGCCTATCGGCATATATTTTTGAAATGCCTTTCGGTAACTACATCTGAAATGCCTATCTGCTCCTATATTTGAAATGCCTATCGGCAACCATATCTGAAATGCCTATCGGCACCTATATCCGAAATGCCTATCGGCATCAATTTTTGAAATGCCTATCGGAAACTACATCTAAAATGCCTCTCAGCACCTATATTTGAAATGCCTATCGGCAACTATATCTGCAATGCATATCGGCACCTATATTTGAAATACCTATCGGCTTCTATATCTGAAATGCCTATCGGCACCTATTTTTTAAATGCCAATTGGCAACTATATCTGAAATGACTATCGGCAACTACATCTGAAATGCCTATTGGCACCTATATCTGAAATGCCTATCGGCACCATTTTTTGAAATGCCTATCGGAAACTACATCCGGAATGCCTATCAGCACCTTTATTTGAAATGCCTATCGGCAACCATATCTGGAATGCCTATCGGCACCTATATTTGAAATGCCTATCGGCTTCTATATCTGAAATGCCTATCGACACCAATTTTTGAAATGCCTATCGGAAACTACATCTGAAATGCCTATCAGCACCTATATTTGAAATGCCTATCGGCAACCATATCTGGAATGCTCATCGGCACCTATATTTGAAATGCCTATCGGCTTATATATCTGAAATGCCTATCGGCACCTATTTTTAAAATGCCAATCGGCAACTATAACTGAAATGCCTATCGGCACCTATATCTGAAATGCCTATCGGCACCTATTTTTGAAATGCCAATCGGCAACTATATCTGAAATGCCTATCGGCACCTATATCTGAAATGCCTATTTGCACCTATTTTTGAAATGCCTATCGGAAACTACATCTAAAATGCCTATCAGCACCTATATTTGAAATGCCTATCGGCAATCATATCTGAAACGCCTATCGACACCTATATTTGAAATACCTATCGGCTTCTCTATCTGAAATGCCTATCGGCACCTATTTTTAAAATGCCAATCGGCAACTATATCTGAAATGCCTATCGGCACCTATATCTGAAATGCCTATCGGCACCAATTTTTGAAATGCCTATCGGAAACTACATCTGAAATGCCTATCAGCACCTATATTTGAAATGCCCATCGGCAACCATATCTGGAATGCCTATCGGCACGTCTATTTGAAATGCCTATCGGCTTCTATATCTGAAATGCCTATCGTCAACCTATTTTTAAAATGCCAATCGGCAACTATATCTGAAATGCCTATCGGCACCTATTATTGAAATAAGCGAAGATGATTTAATTTTATTAAAATGTTTATTAAAAGAATAATCTAAAATTAACAAGAATATAGTGAACGAAAATACTTTGAACATCGCCTTTTATAATATTAAGATATTGCATAACTTTACTATAATTACATGACCAGAAATACATTTTAAAAAATAGTACAGTTAAAATAATACAAATTACAATATTTCAACACTCCCACTTAATTTTTATTTTCTACTTTAACTCCAATTTTCCGTAAAAGATTGTGATGCCTGTCTCGTGCTAGTGGCTTCGTGAATATATCTGCAGGCTGTTCAATACCACTTATATGTTCAATTTCGATTGTTTTATCTTGTAGTTTTTGTCGTATAAAATGATATTTCACATCAATGTGCTTAGTACGCTTGTGGTATTCCGGGTTTTTTGTTAAACGAATTGCGCTTTGATTGTCCACCTTGATTTTCAAAGGGTACTTCTGGCCTGTTAAGTTTTCAAATAATAATTTCAACCATGTAGCTTCTTTCGTAGCTTCACTTGCAGCTATGTATTCGGATTCAGTTGTTGAAAGTGCAACGGTACGTTGTTTATGAGCACTCCATAAAATAGCTCCACCTGAATTCAAGAAAACATATCCAGTCATTGATTTTCTACTTACTTGATCTCCTGCAAAATCTGCATCTGAATATCCAATCAATTCCTCATTTTTCCTTGCACTATAAGAAATTCCAAATTCGATTGTTCCTTTTATATATCTCAAAATTCTTTTAACAGCTTTCCAATGATTTATGTTCGGTTTTTCTAAGTGTTGACTTGCCTTGCTGACTGCATATGAAATATCTGGACGAGTTAAAACAGCTAAAAACATTAGACTGCCTACTGCTTCCCTGTATGGCACATTTACCATGTCTTTTGATGTCGTAGATGAACTTTGAAGACTCGATTCTTGAATTTTGTCACACGGTGTTGATACTGGATTTGCTTCTTCCATGTTAAATCTTTTCAAAATTGTTTTTACATATCTTGACTGATTTATAAAAACTGATCCGTCAGAAAATCGTTTTATTTCCATACCCAAATATTGATGTAACATTCCAAATGTAATATCAAATTCAGTTTTCAAATACTTCAGTATAGAATCGGCATTTTCATAATTTGTCGAAGCGATTAAACCGTCGTCTACGTACATTGCAATTATCAAACTCAGATTATCATTTACGAATACGCATGTATCAGCCTCAGTAGCGCGTAGTTTAAATTTCTCAAGAAATTGCCTGAATTTTATGTTCCACTGACGAGGGGCCTGCTTCAAACCATATAGACTTTTATTTAATTTACAAACTTTATTTGAACCATCTTCGTATCCTTCAGGTTGCCGCATGTAAATATCTTCATCAATATCTGCGTACAAGAACGCTGTTGTTACATCGAACTGAAATAATTTCATTTTCTTAGTTGCTGCAATAGACAAAATTGTTCTTATAGAATCATATTTTAATGTTGGACTAAATGTTTCTGTAAAATCTATTCCGTATCGTTGTGCGCATCCTTTTATAACAAGCCTTGCTTTATATCGCTCTATTTCATTGTTATTATTTCGTTTCGTCCTGTAAACCCATCTATTACTTATAGCTTTTCTATTTTCAGGTAAATCACACAATTGCCAAACGTTATTTTTCTTCAATGACTTTATTTCGTCATCCATTGCTTCTTTCCATTCTTTAAAATTTTCGCCCGTTATAGCTTTTTCATATGTATCTGGTTCATTTTCTATTATCAGTGCTGCAGCTTCTATAAACTCTACAGTGTTTCCAAATCTTTCTGGTTTCTTCAACTTATTTCTGTCTCTCAATTGACGCATTTCTATATTTTCTAACTCTTCTCTATCTGAATTACTTTCTTCTCTCGTTATTATTTTCGTTTCATCTTCACTTATTTCCGTCTCTTCTTTAATATTTTCACTCTTTTCCTTCTCAGAATCATAAAAAGCATTCGTTACTTCGGTTTCACTCTTCAAATTCAGTTCATCATTAAATATTAGGTCGTGATGTACGCCTACTTCATTAGTTCCAGGATACCATACTCTATAGCCTTTTATATTTTCATCATATCCTACGAAAAAACCTTTTCTTGCTTTAGCATCCCACTTTAATCGTTTTTCTTTTGGAATGTGAGTATAAACTTCAGTGCCAAAAACTCTCAAATGTTTAATTTCAGCTTTCCTTTTAAACCACAGTTCATATGGACTTTTTCCTTTCAATGATGATGTTCCTGTTCTGTTTAAAACATATGCTGCTGCGTTAACTGCTTCCGCCCACAGATCCTTTTTGAAATTTTTGCTATACATCATCGTTCTCGCAGCTTCTACTAGTGTTCTTATTTCACGTTCAGCAGATCCATTTTGTTCTGGTGCGTACCCTGTTGTAGTTTGATGCCGAATTCCAAACTTCTTCAAAATATATTCGTTTTCATTGTTTATAAATTCTTTTCCTCTATCAGACCGTATAATTTTCACTTTGTGACCAGTATCTGTTTTCACGCTTCGTATGTAATCTTCTAACTTATTCTTCACCTCTCCTTTATTTTTTAAGAAATATATTGTTCTGAAATGAGAGTAGTCATCCTTGAACAGTACAAAATATTTACTCCCGCCTAGTGATGATACTTCCATCGGACCGCAAACATCAGTATGAATTATTTCTCCAGGTGATGTGCTTCTTGTATTCGTTGGTGAAAATGGGAGACGATGCAGTTTGCCTTCGACACATGGTTCACAAAAGAAATGTTCCGTCTTGTACTCAATATTCCTGTTTTTCAAAACATTTTGTACTTGCGCTACATTCTGATGCGCAAAACGTTCATGCCATGTTTGTAGAGACTCAACTGTATGCGCTTCCGGTTTAACAACTTCAAACTTCATTAACCATAACGGACCATCCTTAATGCCTTCTGCAACTGTAGTACCATTTTTCAAAATAGCACACGTGTTTTCATTCATTTGCATAGTAAATCCTTTTTCAACAGTTTTTCTAGTAGAAAATAAATTTAATCGCAGCTTAGGAACGTAGAGTACATCTTTAATATATTTCAATATTTTATCATTGCCAACATATGCATTCACGTAGATATCGCCATGGCCGGTAGCTTCAATTATTCTGTTGTCACCTAGTCGTAATGGCGTCGGATTATTGAATTCAACAAAATTTTTAAACCATTCTCTTCTGCTTGTCATATGTTCAGTTGCTCCTGAATCTACATACCAATTATCATATTCAGCATTTGTATTGCTTATGCATAAAGCCTCTGGAACAGAAGACCGATCTCGACAGTTCTTCTTCATATGCCCATTTCTTCCACATCCGAAACATCGTATTTCTCTTTTTGCATTTCCTTGACCATAGTTTCTATATTCATTTTCTATTTTTCTATTCTGAAAACGTTCATTCAGTCTACAATCTTTCTTGACATGACCTGCTTTTCCACAGTTAAAACATTTAATTTCTTTACGGTTCATTCTTCCAAATCTTGTAGCTAATGCAGTTACTTCTTCTGTTTTCTTCGTTTCTTCTTTAATCTTTAACCTTTCTTCTTCTAATAGTAACCGCGATGTTAAATTGTTCAATGTTCTTTCGGCTCCTGGAGTAGAATCCCAAGCACTGTGAAAATACGAATATTCCACAGGAAGAGTCATCAGAATTTTCGACATTAACATGCTGTCTGATATCTTTTCGTTTGCTAATTCCATTTGATGACGTAAGTTCTCTAGCTTTGTTATATGAGCAGCCATTCCTTCTTTCCAGTCAAATGTACAAGAATAAAATTTCTGTTGTATTATATGCAAAGACGATTCTGCCTTTCTTCCGTATAATGCTTCTAATTTGTTCAACATTTCAATAGCCTTTTTACAACTCAAAATATTAATTATTACTTTTTCATTTACAGACGTTGCGATAATTTTCTGAGCTTCAAGGTCAGCTTTGTCCCATGCTTTCTTATTTTCTTCGGTTAAATTCTCTCTAGACTTCTGTATTAATTGGTATATATCGCTGCTTCTCATCAGAATCAAAACTTGAAATTTCCACGCGGCGTAATTTTCTTCACCCGTTAACTTTACTGATTTCATCTCTTCCATTTTTACTTTCGTTAATACTTTTCTACTATACACTACTTTAATTACTACTGCACACAGAATATCTACACAGAATATCCTGGGCCCATAACCTATTGAAATAAGCGAAGATGATTTAATTTTATTAAAATGTTTATTAAAAGAATAATCTAAAATTAACAAGAATATAGTGAACGAAAATACTTTGAACATCGCCTTTTATAATATTAAGATATTGCATAACTTTACTATAATTACATGACCAGAAATACATTTTAAAAAATAGTACAGTTAAAATAATACAAATTACAATATTTCAACACCTATATCTGAAATGCCTATCGGCACCTATTTTTGAAATGCCTATCGGAAACTACATCTGAAAGGCCTATCAGAACCTATATTTGAAATGCCTATCGGCAACCATATCTGGAATGCCTATCGGCGCCTATATTTGAAATGCCTATCGGCTTCTATATCTGAAATACCTATCGGCGCCTATTTTTAAAATGCCAATCGGCAACTATATCTGAGGTGCCTACGGCACCTATATTTGAAATGCCTATCGGCACCTATTTTTGAAATGCCTATCGAAAACTACATCTGAAATGCCTATCAGCACCTATATTTGAAATGCCTATCGGCAACCACATCAGAAATGCCTATCGGCACCTATATCTGAAATGCCTTTCGGCATTTATATCTGAAATGCCGGTCGACACCTATATTTGAAATGCCTATCGGCACATATATTTTAAATGCCTATCGGCAACTATATCTGATATGCCTATCGGCACCTATATCTGAAATGCCTATCGGCACCTATTTTTGAAATGCCTATCGGAAACTACATCTAAAATGCCTATCGGCACCTATTTTTAAAATGCCAATCGGTAAGTATATCTGAAATGCCTATCGGCACCTATATCTGAAATGCCTATCGGAACCTATTTTTGAAATGCCTATCGGAAACTACATCTGAAATGACTATCAGCACATATATTTGCAATGCCTATCGGCAACCATTTCTGAAATGCCTATCCACATCTATATTTGAAATACCTATCGGCTTCTATATCTGAAATGCCTATCGGCACCTATTTTTAAAATGCCCATCAACAACTATATCTGAAATGCCTATCGGCACCTATATCTGAAATGCCTATCGGTACCTATTTTTGAAATGCCTATCGGAAACTACATCTCAAATGATTATCAGCGCTTATATTTGATATGCCTATCGGCAACCATATCTGGAATGCCTATCGGCAACTATATTTGAAATGCCTATCGGCTTCTACATCTAAAATGCCTATCGGCACCTATTTTTAAAATGCCAATCGGTAAGTATATCTGAAATGCTTATCGGCACCTATATCTGAAATGCCTATCGGAACCTATTTTTGAAATGCCTTTCGGAAACTACATCTGAAATGCCTATCTGCTCCTATATTTGAAATGCCTATCGGCAACCATATCTGAATTGCCTATCGACACCTATATTTGAAATACCTATCGGCTTCTATATCTGAAATGCCTATCGGCACCTGTTTTTAAAATGCCAATCGGCAACTATATCTGAAATGCCTATCGGCACATATATCCGAAATGCCTATCGGCATCAATTTTTGAAATGCCTATCGGAAACTACATCTAAAATGCCTATCAGCACCTATATTTGAAATGCCTATCGGCAACCATATCTGGAATGCCTATCGGCACCTATATTTGAAATGCCTATCGGCTTCTATATCTGAAATGCCTATCGGCACCTATTTTTAAAATGCCAATCGGCAACTATATCTGAAATGCTTATCGGCAACTATATCTGAAATGCCTATCGGCACCTATTTTTGAAATGCCAATCGGAAACTACATCTGAAATGCCTATCAGCACCTATATTTGAAATGCCTATCGGCAATCATAACTGGAATGCCTATCGGCGCCTATATTTGAAATGCCTATCGGCTTCTATATCTGAAATGCCTATCGGCACCTATTTTTAAAATGCCAATCGGCATTTATATCTGAAGTGCCTATCGGCACCTATATCTGAAATGCCTATCGGTACCTATTTTTGAAATGCCTATCGGAAACTACATCTGAAATGATTATCAGCGCTTATATTTGATATGCCTATCGGCAAACATATCTGGAATGCCTATCGGCAACTATATTTGAAATGCCTATCGGCTTCTATATCTGAAATGCCTATCGGCACCTATTTTTAAAATACCAATCGGCAACTATATCTGAAATGCCTATCGGCACCTATATCTGAAATGTCTATCGGCACCTATTTTTAAAATGCCAATCGGCAACTATATCTGAAATGCCTATCGGCACCTATATCTGAAATGCCTATCGGCACCTATTTTTGAAATGCCTATCGGAAACTACATCTGAAATGCCTATCAGCACCTATATTTGAAATGCTCATCGGCAACCATATCTGAAATGCCTATCGACACCTATATTTGAAATCCCTATCGGCTTCTATATCTGAAATGCCTATCGGCACCTATTTTTAAAATGCCAATCGGCACCTATATCTGAAATGCCTATCGGCACCTATATCTAAAATGCCTATCGGCACCTATATTTGAAATGCCTATCGGCTTATATATCTGAAATGCCTATCGGCACCTATTTTTAAAATGCCAATCGGCAACTATATCTGAATTGCTTATCGGCACCTATATCTGAAATGCCTATCGGCACCTATTTTTGAAATGCCTATCGGAAACTACATCTGAAATGCCTATCAGCACCTATATTTGAAATGCCTATCGGCAATCATATCTGAACTGCCTATCGACACCTATATTTGAAATACCTATCGGCTTCTATATCTGAAATGCCTATCGGCACCTATTTTTAAAATGCCAATCGGCAACTATATCTGAAATGCCTATCGGCACCTATATCTGAAATGCCTATCGGCACCAATTTTTGAAATGCCTATCGGAAACTACATCTGAAATGCATATCAGCATCTATATTTGAAATGCCTATCGGCAACCATATCTGGAATGCCTATCGGCAACTATATTTGAAATGCCTATCGTCTTCTATATCTGAAATGCCTATCGGCACCTATTTTTAAAATGCCAATCGGCAACTATATCGGAAATGCCTATCGGCACCTATATCTGAAATGCCTATCGGCACCTATTTTTGAAATGCCTATCGGAAACTACATCTGAAATGCCTATCAGCACCTATATTTGAAATGCCTATCGGCAACCATATTATCTGGAATGCCTATCGGCGCCTATATTTGAAATGCCTATCGGCTTCTATATCTGAAATACATATCGGCGCCTATTTTTAAAATGCCAATCGGCAACTATATCTGAAGTGCCTATCGGCACCTATAACTGAAATGCCTATCGGCACCTATTTTTGAAATGCCTATCGAAAACTACATCTGAAATGCCTATCAGCACCTATATTTGAAATGCCTATCGGCAACCACATCAAAAATGCCTATCGGCACCTATATCTGAAATGCCTTTCGGCATTTATATCTGAAATGCCGGTCGATACCTATATTTGAAATGCCTATCGGCACATATATTTTAAATGCCTATCGGCAACTATATCTGATATGCCTATCGGCACCTATATCTGAAATGCCTATCGGCACCTATTTTTGAAATGCCTATCGGAAACTACATCTAAAATGCCTATCGGCACCTATTTTTAAAATGCCAATCGGTAAGTATATCTGAAATGCCTATCGGCACCTATATCTGAAATGCCTATCGGAACCTACTTTTGAAATGCCTATCGGAAACTACATCTGAAATGACTATCAGCACCTATATTTGAAATGCCTATCGGCAACCATATCTGAAATGCCTATCCACACCTATATTTGAAATACCTATCGGCTTCTATATCTGAAATGTCTATCGGCACCTATTTTTAAAATGCCAATCGGCAACTATATCTGAAATGCCTATCGGCACCTATATCTGAAATGCCTATCGGTACCTATTTTTGAAATGCCTATCGATAACTACATCTGAAATTATTATCAGCGCTTATATTTGATATGCCTATTGGCAAACATATCTGGAATGCCTATCGGCAACTATATTTGAAATGCCTATCGGCTTCTATATCTGAAATGCCTATCGGCACCTATTTTTAAAATACCAATCGGCAACTATATCTGAAATGCCTATCGGCACCTATATCTGAAATGCCTATCGGCATATATTTTTGAAATGCCTTTCGGAAACTTCATCTGAAATGCCTATCTGCTCCTATATTTGAAATGCCTATCGGCAACCATATCTGAAATGCCTATCGACACCTATATTTGAAATACCTATCGGCTTCTATATCTGAAATGCCTATCGGCACCTGTTTTCAAAATGCCAATTGGCAACTATATCTGAAATGCCTATCGGCACCTATATCTGAAATGCCTATCGACACCTATTTTTAAAATGCCAATTGGCAACTATATCTGAAATGCCTATCGGCACCTATATCTGAAATGCCTATCGGTATCTATTTTTGGAATGCCTATCGGACACTACATATGAAATGATTATCAGCACTTATATTTGAAATGTCTATCGGCAACCATATCTGGAATGCCTATCGGCACCTATATTTGAAATGCCTATCGGCTTCTATATCTGAAATGCCTATCGGCACCTATTTTTAAAATACCAATCGGCAACTATATCTGAAATGCCTATCGGCACCTATAACTGAAATGCCTATCGGCACCTATTTTTGAAATGCCTATCGGAAACTCCATCTGAAATGCCTATCAGCACCTATATTTAAAATGCCTATCGGCAACCATATCTGGAATGCCTATCGGCACCTATATTTGAAATGCCTATCGGCTTATATATCTGAAATGCCTATCGACACCTATTTTTAAAATGCCAATCGGCAACTATATCTGAAATGCCAATCGGCACCTATATCTGAAATGCCTATCGGCACCTATTTTTGAAATGCCTATCGGAAACTACATTTGAAATGCCTATCAGCACCTATATTTGAAATGCCTATCGGCAACCATATCTGGAATGCCTATCGGCGCCTATATTTGAAATGCCTATCGGCTTCTATATCTAAAATGCCTATCGGCACCTATTTTTAAAATGCCAATCGGCAACTATATCTGAAGTGCCTATCGGCACCTATATCTCAAATGCCTATCGGCACCTATTTTTGAAATGCCTATCGAAAACTACATCCAAAATGCCTATCAGCATTTATATTTGAAATGCCTATCGGTAACCACATCAGAAATGCCTGTCGGCACCTATATCTGAAATGCCCTACGGCATTGATATCTGAAATGCCGATCGACACCTATATTTGAAATGCCTATCGGCACCTATATTTTAAATGCCTATCGGCAACTATGTCTGATATGCCTATCGGCACATATATCTGAAATGCCTATCGGCACCTATTTTTGAAATGCCTATCAGAAACTACATCTAAAATGCCTATCGGAACCTATTTTTAAAATGCCAATCGGAAAGTATATCTGAAATGCCTATCGGCACCTATAATTGAAATGCGTATCGGAACCTATTTTTGAAATGCCTATCGGAAACTACATCTGAAATGATTATCAGCGCTTATATTTGATATGCCTATCGGCAACCATATCTGGAATGCCTATCGGCAACTATATTTGAAATGCCTATCGGCTTTTATATCTGAAATGCCTATCGGCACCTATATCTGAAATGCCTATCGGCATATATTTTTGAAATGCCTTTCGGAAACTACATCTGAAATGCCTATCTGCTCCTATATTTGAAATGCCTATCGGCAACCATATCTGAAATGCCTATCGACACCTATATTTGAAATACCTATCGGCTTCTATATCTGAAATGCCTATCGGCACCTGTTTTTAAAATGCCAATCGGCAACTATATCTGAAATGTCTATCGGCACCTATATCCGAAATGCCTATCGGCATCAATTTTTGAAATGCCTATCGGAAACTACATCTAAAATGCCTATCAGCACCTATATTTGAAATGCCTATCGGCAACCATATCTGGAATGCCTATCGGCACCTATATTTGAAATGCCTATCGGCTTCTATATCTGAAATGCCTATCGGCAACTATTTTTAAAATGCCAATCAGCAACTATATCTGAAATGCTTATCGGCACCTATATCTGAAATGCCTATCGGCACCTATTTTTGAAATGCCTATCGGCACCTATATCTGAAATGCCTTTCGGCATTTATATCTAAAAAGCCGATCGACACCTATATTTGAAATGCCTATCGGCACTTTTATTTTAAATGCCTATCGGCAACTATATCTGATAAGCCTATCGGCACCTATATCTGAAAGGCCTATCGGAACCTATTTTCGAAATGCCTATCGGAAACTACATCTGAAATGACTATCAGCACCTATATTTGAAATGCCTATCGGCAACCATATCTGAAATGCCTATCCACACCTATATTTGAAATACCTATCGGCTTCTATATCTAAAATGCCTATCGGCACCTATTTTTAAAATGCCAATCGGTAAGTATATCTGAAATGCTTATCGGCACCTATATCTAAAATGCCTATCGGAACCTATTTTTTAAATGCCTATCGGAAACTACATCTGAAATGACTATCAGCACCTATATTTGAAATGCCTATCGGCAACCATATCTGAAATGCCTATCCACACCTATATTTGAAATACCTATCGGCTTCTAAATCTAAAATGCCTATCGGCACATATTTTTAAAATGCCAATCGGCAACTACATCTGAAATGCCTATCGGCTTATATATCTGAAATGCCTATCGGCACCTATTTTTAAAATGCCAATCGGTACCTATATCTGAAATGCCTATCGACACCTATTTTTAAAATTCCAATTGGCAACTATATCTGAAATGCCTATCGGCACCTATATCTGAAATGCCTATCGACACCTATTTTTTAAATGCCAATTGGCAACTATATCTGAAATGCCTATCGGCACCTATATCTGAAATGCCTATCGGTACCTATTTTTGAAATGCCTATCGAAAAATACATCTGAAATGCCTATCAGCACCTATATTTAAAATGCCTATCGGCAACCATATCTGGAATGCCTATCGGCACCTATATTTGAAATGCCTATCGGCTTCTATATCTGAAATGCCTATCGGCACCTATTTTTAAAATGCCAATCGGCTACTATATCTGAAATGCCTATCGGCACCTCTATCTGAAATGCCTATCGGCGCCTATTTTTGAAATGCCTATCGGAAACTACATCTGAAATGCCTATCAGCACCTATATTTGAAATGCCTATCGGCAACCATATCTGGAATGCCTATCGGCACCTATATTTGAAATGCCTATCGGCTTCTATATCTGAAATGCCTATCGGCACCTATTTTTAAAATGCCAATCGGCAACTATATCTGAAATGCTTATCGGCACCTATATCTGAAATGCCTATCGGCACCTATTTTTGAAATGCCTATCGGAAAATACATCTGAAATGCCTATCAGCACCTATATTTGAAATGCTTATTGGCAACCATATCTGAAATGCCTATCGACACCTATATTTGAAATCCCTATCGGCTTCTATATCTGAAATGCCTATCGGCACCTATTTTTAAAATGCCAATCGGCAACTATATCTGAAATGCCTATCGGCACCTATATCTGAAATGCCTATCGGCACCTATTTTTGAAATGCCTATCGGAAACTACATCTGAAATGCCTATCAGCACCTATATTTGAAATGCCTATCGGCAACCATATCTGGAATCCCTATCGGCGCCTATATTTGAAATGCCTATCGGCTTCTATATCTGAAATGCCTATCGGCTCCTATTTTTAAAATGCCAATCGGCATTTATATCTGAAGTGCCTATCGGCACCTAAATCTGAAATGCCTATCGGCACCTATTTTTGAAATGCCTATCGAAAACTACATCTGAAATGCCTATCAGCACCTATATTTGAAATGCCTATCGGCAACCACATCAGAAATGCCTATCGGCACCTATATCTGAAATGCCTTTCGGCATTTATATCTAAAAAGCCGATCGACACCTATATTTGAAATGCCTATCGGCACTTTTATTTTAAATGCCTATCGGCAACTATATCTGATAAGCCTATCGGCACCTATATCTGAAAGGCCTATCGGCACCTATTTTTTAAATGCCAATCTTTAGGTATATCTGAAATGCCTATCGGCACCTATATCTAAAATGCCTATCGGAACCTATTTTTGAAATGCCTATCGGAAACTACATCTGAAATGACTATCAGCACCTATATTTGAAATGCCTATCGGCAACCATATCTGAAATGCCTATCCACTCCTATATTTGAAATACCTATCGGCTTCTATATCTAAAATACCTATCGGCACCTATTTTTAAAATGCCAATCGGTAAGTATATCTGAAATGCTTATCGGCACCTATATCTAAAATGCCTATCGGAACCTATTTTTTAAATGCCTATCGGAAACTACATCTGAAATGACTATCAGCACCTATATTTGAAATGCCTATCGGCAACCATATCTGAAATGCCTATCCACACCTATATTTGAAATACCTATCGGCTTCTATATCTAAAATGCCTATCGGCACCTATTTTTAAAATGCCAATCGGTAAGTATATCTGAAATGCTTATCGGCACCTATATCTAAAATGCCTATCGGAACCTATTTTTTAAATGCCTATCGGAAACTACATCTGAAATGACTATCAGCACCTATATTTGAAATGCCTATCGGCAACCATATCTGAAATGCCTATCCACACCTATATTTGAAATACCTGTCGGCTTCTAAATCTAAAATGCCTATCGGCACCTATTTTTAAAATGCCAATCGGCAACTACATCTGAAATGCCTATCGGCTTATATATCTGAAATGCCTATCGGCACCTATTTTTAAAATGCCAATCGGTACCTATATCTGAAATGCCTATCGACACCTATTTTTAAAATGCCAATTGGCAACTATATCTGAAATGCCTATCGGCACCTATATCTGAAATGCCTATCGACACCTATTTTTAAAATGCCAATTGGCAACTATATCTGAAATGCCTATCGGCACCTATATCTGAAATGCCTATCGGTACCTATTTTTGAAATGCCTATCGGAAAATACATCTGAAATGCCTATCAGCTCCTATATTTGAAATGCCTATCGGCTTCTATATCTGAAATACCTATCGGGGCCTATTTTTAAAATGCCAATCGGCACCTATATCTGAAATGCCTATCGGCACCTATTTTTGAAATGCCTATCGGAAACTACATCTGAAATGCCTATCAGCACCTATATTTGAAATGCTTATCGGCAACCATATCTGAAATGCCTATCGACACCTATATTTGAAATCCCTATCGGCTTCTATATCTGAAATGCCTATCGGCACCTATTTTTAAAATGCCAATCGGAAACTATATCTGAAATGCCTATCGGCACCTATATCTGAAATGCCTATCGGCACCTATTTTTGAAATGCCTATCGGAAACTACATCTGAAATGCCTATCAGCACCTATATTTGAAATGCCTATCGGCAACCATATCTGGAATGCCTATCGGCGCCTATATTTGAAATGCCTATCGGCTTCTATATCTGAAATGCCTATCGGCACCTATTTTTAAAATGCCAATCGGCATTTATATCTAAAGTGCCTATCGGCACCTATATCTGAAATGCCTATCGGCACCTATTTTTGAAATGTCTATCGAAAACTACATCTGAAATGCCTATCAGCACCTATATTTGAAATGCCTATCGGCAACCACATCAGAGATGCCTATCGGCACCTATATCTGAAATGCCTTTCGGCATTTATATCTGAAATGCCGATCGACACCTATATTTGAAATGCCTATCGGCACTTTTATTTTAAATGCCTATCGGCAACTATATCTGATAAGCCTATCGGCACCTATAACTGAAATGCCTATCGGCACCAATTTTTGAAATGCCAATCTTTAAGTATATCTGAAATGCCTATCGGCACCTATATCTAAAATGCCTATCGGAACCTATTTTTGAAATGCCTATCGGAAACTACATCTGAAATGACTATCAGCACTTATATTTGAAATTCCTATCGGCAACCATATCTCAAATGCCTATCTACACCTATATTTGAAATACCTATCGGCTTCTATATCTAAAATGCCTATCGGCACCTTTTTTTAAAATGCCAATCGGTAAGTATATCTGAAATGCCTATCGGCACCTATATCTAAAATGCCTATCGGAACCTATTTTTGGAATGCCTATCGGAAACTACATCTGAAATGACTATCAGCACCTATATTTGAAATGCCTATCGGCAACCATATCTGAAATGCCTATCCACACCTATATTTGAAATACCTATCGGCTTCTATATCTAAAATGCCTATCGGTACCTATTTTTAAAATGCCAATCGGCAACTACATCTGAAATGCCTATCGGCTTATATATCTGAAATGCCTATCGGCACCTATTTTTAAAATGCCAATCGGCAAATATATCTGAAAGGCCAATCGGCACCTATATCTGAAATGCCTATCGACACCTATTTTTAAAATGCCAATTGGCAACTATATCTGAAATGCCTATCGGCACCTATATCTGAAATGCCTATCGGTACCTATTTTTGAAATGCCTGTAGGAAACTACATCTGAAATGATTATCAGCACTTATATTTGAAATGCCTATCGGCAACCATATCTGGAATGCCTATCGGCACCTATATTTGGAATGCCTATCGGCTTCTTTATCTGAAATGCCTATCGGCACCTATTTTTAAAATACCAATCGGCAACTATATCTGAAATGCCTATCGGCACCTATATCTGAAATGCCTATCGGCACCTATTTTTGAAATGCCTATCGGAAACTCCATCTGAAATGCCTATCGGCACCTATTTTTGAAATGCCTATCGGAAACTACATCTGAAATGCCTATCAGCACCTATATTTGAAATGCCTATCGGCAACCATATCTGGAATGCCTATCGGCGCCTATATTTGAAATGCCTATCGGCTTCTATATCTGAAATACCTATCGGCGCCTATTTTTAAAATGCCAATCGGCAACTATATCTGAAGTGCCTATCGGCACCTATATCTGAAATGCCTATCGGCACCTATTTTTGAAATGCCTTTCGAAAACTACATCTGAAATGCCTATCAGCACCTATATTTGAAATGCCTATCGGCAACCACATCAGAAATGCCTATCGGCACCTATTTCTTAAATGCCTTTCGGCATTTATATCTGAAATGCCGGTCGACACCTATATTTGAAATGCCTATCGGCATATATATTTTAAATGCCTATCGGCAACTATATCTGATATGCCTATCGGCACCTATATCTCAAATGCCTATCGGAACCTATTTTTGAAATGCCTATCGGAAACTACATCTGAAATGATTATCAGCACTTATATTTGAAATGCCTATCGGCAACCATATCTGGAATGCCTATCGGCACCTATATTTGAAATGCCTATCGGCTTTATATCTGAAATGCCTATCGGCACCTATTTTTAAAATACCAATCGGCAACTATATCTGAAATGCCTCTCGGCACCTATTTTTGAAATGCCTATCGGAAACTCCATCTGAAATGCCTATCAGCACCTATATTTGAAATGCCTATCGGCAACCATATCTGGAATGCCTATCGGCACCTATATTTGAAATGCCTATCGGCAACCATATCTGGAATGCCTATCGGCACCTATATTTGAAATGCCTATCGGCTTCTATATCTGAAATGCCTATCGACACCTATTTTTAAAATGCCAATCGGCAACTATATCTGAAATGCCTATCGGCACATATATCTGAAATGCCCATCGGCATCTATTTTTGAAATGCCTATCGGAAACTACATCTGAAATGCCTATCAGCACCTTTATTTGAAATGCTTATCGGCAACCATATCAAAAATAGCTATCGACACCTATATTTGAAATCCCTATCGGCTTCTATATCTGAAATGCCTATCGGCACCTAATTTTAAAATGCCAATCGGCAACTATATCTGAAATGCCAATCGGCACCTATGTCTGAAATGCCTATCGGCACCTATTTTTGAAATGCCTATCGGAAACTACATCTGAAATGCCTATCAGCGCATATATTTGAAATGCCTATCGGCAACCATATCTGGAATGCCTATCGGCGCCTATATTTGAAATGCCTATCGGCTTCTATATCTAAAATGCCTATCGGCACCTATTTTTATAATGCCAATCGGCAACTATATCTGTAGTGCCTATCGGCACCTATATCTCAAATGCCTTTTGGCACCTATTTTTGAAATGCCTATCGAAAACTACATCTGAAATGCCTATCAGCATTTATATTTGAAATGCATATCGGCAACCACATCAGAAATGCCTATCGGCACCTATATCTGAAATGCCCTACGGCATTTATATCTGAAATGATGATCGACACCTATTTTTGAAATGCCTATCGGAAACTACATCTAAAATGCCTATCGGCACCTATTTTTAAAATGCCAATCGGAAAGTATATCTGAAATGCCTATCGGCACCTATTTTTAAAATGCCAATCGGAAAGTATATCTGAAATGCCTATCGGTGCCTATAATTGAAATGCCTATCGGAACCTATTTTTGAAATGCCTATCGGAAACAACATCTGAAATGACTATCAGCACCTATATTTGAAATGCCTATCGGCAACCATATCTGAAATGCCTATCTACACCTCTATTTGAAATACCTATCGGCTTCTATATCTCAAATGCCTATCGGCACCTATTTTTAAAATGCCAATCGGCAACTATATCTGAAATGCCTATCGGCACCTATATCTGAAATGCCTATCGGCACCTATTTTTGAAATGCCTATCGGAAACTACATCTGAAATGCCTATCAGCACCTATATTTGAAATGCCTATCGGCAACCATATCTGGAATGCCTATCGGCGCCTATATTTGAAATGCCTATCGGCTTCTATATCTGAAATGCCTATCGGCACCTATTTTTAAAATGCCAATCGGCATTTATATCTAAAGTGCCTATCGGCACCTATATCTGAAATGCCTATCGGCACCTATTTTTGAAATGTCTATCGAAAACTACATCTGAAATGCCTATCAGCACCTATATTTGAAATGCCTATCGGCAACCACATCAGAAATGCCTATCGGCACCTATATCTGAAATGCCTTTCGGCATTTATATCTGAAATGCCGATCGACACCTATATTTGAAATGCCTATCGGCACTTTTATTTTAAATGCCTATCGGCAACTATATCTGATAAGCCTATCGGCACCTATAACTGAAATGCCTATCGGCACCAATTTTTGAAATGCCAATCTTTAAGTATATCTGAAATGCCTATCGGCACCTATATCTAAAATGCCTATCGGAACCTATTTTTGAAATGCCTATCGGAAACTACATCTGAAATGACTATCAGCACTTATATTTGAAATTCCTATCGGCAACCATATCTCAAATGCCTATCTACACCTATATTTGAAATACCTATCGGCTTCTATATCTAAAATGCCTATCGGCACCTTTTTTTAAAATGCCAATCGGTAAGTATATCTGAAATGCCTATCGGCACCTATATCTAAAATGCCTATCGGAACCTATTTTTGAAATGCCTATCGGAAACTACATCTGAAATGACTATCAGCACCTATATTTGAAATGCCTATCGGCAACCATATCTGAAATGCCTATCCACACCTATATTTGAAATACCTATCGGCTTCTATATCTAAAATGCCTATCGGTACCTATTTTTAAAATGCCAATCGGCAACTACATCTGAAATGCCTATCGGCTTATATATCTGAAATGCCTATCGGCACCTATTTTTAAAATGCCAATCGGCAAATATATCTGAAAGGCCAATCGGCACCTATATCTGAAATGCCTATCGACACCTATTTTTAAAATGCCAATTGGCAACTATATCTGAAATGCCTATCGGCACCTATATCTGAAATGCCTATCGGTACCTATTTTTGAAATGCCTGTAGGAAACTACATCTGAAATGATTATCAGCACTTATATTTGAAATGCCTATCGGCAACCATATCTGGAATGCCTATCGGCACCTATATTTGGAATGCCTATCGGCTTCTTTATCTGAAATGCCTATCGGCACCTATTTTTAAAATACCAATCGGCAACTATATCTGAAATGCCTATCGGCACCTATATCTGAAATGCCTATCGGCACCTATTTTTGAAATGCCTATCGGAAACTCCATCTGAAATGCCTATCGGCACCTATTTTTGAAATGCCTATCGGAAACTACATCTGAAATGCCTATCAGCACCTATATTTGAAATGCCTATCGGCAACCATATCTGGAATGCCTATCGGCGCCTATATTTGAAATGCCTATCGGCTTCTATATCTGAAATACCTATCGGCGCCTATTTTTAAAATGCCAATCGGCAACTATATCTGAAGTGCCTATCGGCACCTATATCTGAAATGCCTATCGGCACCTATTTTTGAAATGCCTTTCGAAAACTACATCTGAAATGCCTATCAGCACCTATATTTGAAATGCCTATCGGCAACCACATCAGAAATGCCTATCGGCACCTATTTCTGAAATGCCTTTCGGCATTTATATCTGAAATGCCGGTCGACACCTATATTTGAAATGCCTATCGGCACATATATTTTAAATGCCTATCGGCAACTATATCTGATATGCCTATCGGCACCTATATCTCAAATGCCTATCGGAACCTATTTTTGAAATGCCTATCGGAAACTACATCTGAAATGATTATCAGCACTTATATTTGAAATGCCTATCGGCAACCATATCTGAAATGCCTATCGGCACCTATATTTGAAATGCCTATCGGCTTCTATATCTGAAATGCCTATCGGCACCTATTTTTAAAATACCAATCGGCAACTATATCTGAAATGCCTCTCGGCACCTATTTTTGAAATGCCTACCGGAAACTCCATCTGAAATGCCTATCAGCACCTATATTTGAAATGCCTATCGGCAACCATATCTGGAATGCCTATCGGCACCTATATTTGAAATGCCTATCGGCAACCGTATCTGGAATGCCTATCGGCACCTATATTTGAAATGCCTATCGGCTTCTATATCTGAAATGCCTATCGACACCTATTTTTAAAATGCCAATCGGCAACTATATCTGAAATGCCTATCGGCACCTATATCTGAAATGCCTATCGGCACCTATTTTTGAAATGCCTATCGGAAACTACATCTGAAATGCCTATCAGCACCTTTATTTGAAATGCTTATCGGCAACCATATCAAAAATAGCTATCGACACCTATATTTGAAATCCCTATCGGCTTCTATATCTGAAATGCCTATCGGCACCTAATTTTAAAATGCCAATCGGCAACTATATCTGAAATGCCAATCGGCACCTATGTCTGAAATGCCTATCGGCACCTATTTTTGAAATGCCTATCGGAAACTACATCTGAAATGCCTATCAGCGCATATATTTGAAATGCCTATCGGCAACCATATCTGGAATGCCTATCGGCGCCTATATTTGAAATGCCTATCGGCTTCTATATCTAAAATGCCTATCGGCACCTATTTTTATAATGCCAATCGGCAACTATATCTGTAGTGCCTATCGGCACCTATATCTCAAATGCCTTTTGGCACCTATTTTTGAAATGCCTATCGAAAACTACATCTGAAATGCCTATCAGCATTTATATTTGAAATGCCTATCGGCAACCACATCAGAAATGCCTATCGGCACCTATATCTGAAATGCCCTACGGCATTTATATCTGAAATGATGATCGACACCTATTTTTGAAATGCCTATCGGAAACTACATCTAAAATGCCTATCGGCACCTATTTTTAAAATGCCAATCAGAAAGCATATCTGAAATGCCTATCGGCACCTATTTTTAAAATGCCAATCGGAAAGTATATCTGAAATGCCTATCGGCGCCTATAATTGAAATGCCTATCGGAACCTATTTTTGAAATGCCTATCGGAAACAACATCTGAAATGACTATCAGCACCTATATTTGAAATGCCTATCGGCAACCATATCTGAAATGCCTATCCACACCTCTATTTGAAATACCTATCGGCTTCTATATCTCAAATGCCTATCGGCACCTATTTTTAAAATGCCAATCGGCAACTATATCTGAAATGCCTATCGGCACCTATATCTGAAATGCCTATCGGCACCAACTTTTGAAATGCCTATCGGAAACTCCATCTGAAATGCCTATCAGCACCTATATTTAAAATGCCTATCGGCAACCAAGTCTGGAATGCCTATCGGCACCTATTTTTAAAATGCTAATTGGCAACTATATCTGAAATGCCTATCGGTACCTATTTTTGAAATGCCTATCGGAAACTACATCTGAAATGATTATCAGCTCTTATATTTGAAATGCCTATTGGCAACCATATCTGGAATGCCTATCGGCACCTATATTTGAAATGCCTATTCGCTTCTATATCTGAAATGCCTATCAGTACCTATTTTTAAAATACCAATCTGCAACTATATCTGAAATGCCTATCGGCACCTATATCTGAAATGCCTATCGGCATATATTTTTGAAATGCCTTTCGGAAACTACAACTGAAATGCCTATCTGCTCCTATATTTGAAATGCCTATCGGCAACCATATCTGAAATGCCTATCGAGACCTATATTTGAAATACCTATCGGCTTCTATATCTGAAATGCCTATCGGCACCTGTTTTTAAAATGCCAATCGGCAACTATATCTGAAATGCCTATCGGCAGCTATATCCGAAATGCCTATCGGCATCAATTTTTGAAATGCCTATCGGAAACGACATCTAAAATGCCTATCAGCACCTATATTTGAAATGCCTATCGGCAACTATATCTGCAATGCCTATCGGCACCTATATTTGAAATGCCTATCGGCTTCTATATCTGAAATGCCTATCGGCACCTATTTTTTAAATGTCAATTGGCAACTATATCTGAAATGAGTATCGGCACCTATATCTGAAATGCCTATCGGCACCTATTTTTGAAATGCCTATCGAAAACTACATCTGAAATGCCTATCAGCACCTATATTTGAAATGCCTATCGGAAACTACATCTGAAATGCCTATCAGCACCTATATTTGAAATGCATATCGGCAACCATATCTGGAATGCCTATCGGCACCTATATTTGAAATGCCTATCGGCTTCTTTATCTAAAATGCCTATCGGCACCTATTTTTAAAATGCCAATCGGCCACTATATCTGAAATGGCTATCGGCACCTATATCTGAAATGCCTATCGGCACCTATTTTTGAAATGCCTATCGGAAACAACATCTGAAATGCCTATCAGCACCTATATTTGAAATGCCTATCGGCAACCATATCTGAAATGCCTATCGACACCTATATTTGAAATACCTATCGGCTTCTATATCTGAAATGCCTATCGGGACCTATTTTTAAAATGCCAATCGGTAACTATATCTGAAATGCCTATCGGCACCTATATCTGAAATGCCTATCGGCACCATTTTTTGAAATGCCTATCGGAAACTACATCTGAAATGCCTATCAGCACCTATATTTGGAATGCCTATCGGAAACTACATCTGAAATGCCTATCAGCACCTATATTTGAAATGCCTATTGGCAACCATATCTGGAATGCCTATCGGCACCTATATTTGAAATGCCTATCGGCTTCTTTATCTAAAATGCCTATCGGCACCTATTTTTAAAATGCCAATCGGCCACTATATCTGAAATGTCTATCGGCACCTATATCTGAAATGCCTATCGGCACCTATTTTTTAAATGTCAATTGGCAACTATATCTGCAATGACTATCGGAACCTATATCTGAAATGCCTATCGGCACCTATTTTTGAAATGCCTATCGAAAACTACATCTGAAATGCCTATCAGCACCTATATTTGAAATGCCTATCGGAAACTACATCTGAAATGCCTATCAGCACCTATATTTAAAATGCCTATCGACAACCATATCTGGAATGCCTATCGGCACCTATATTTGAAATGCCTATCGGCTTCTATATCTGAAATGCCTATCGACACCAATTTTTAAAAAGCCTATCGGAAACTACATCTGAAATGCCTATCAGCACCTATATTTGAAATGCCTATCGGCTTATATATCAGAAATGCCAATCGGCACCTATTTTTAAAATGCCAATCGGCAACTATATCTGAAATGCCTATCGGCACCTATATCTGAAATGCCTATCGGCACCTATTTTTGAAATGCCTATCGGAAACTACATCTGAAATGCCTATCAGCACCTATATTTGAATTTCTTATCAGCAACCATATCTGAAATGCCTATCGACACCTATATTTAAAATCCCTATCGACTTCTATATCTGAAATGCCTATCGGCACCTATTTTTAAAATGCCAATCGGCAACTATATCTGAAATGCCTATCGGCACCTATATCTGAAATGCCTATCGGCACCAATTTTTGAAATGCCTATCGGAAACTACATCTGAAATGCCTATCAGCACCCATATTTGAAATGCCCATCGGCAACCATATCTGGAATGCTCATCAGCACCTATATTTGAAATGCCTATCGGCTTATATATCTGAAATGCCTATCGGCACCTACTTTTAAAATGCCAATCGGCAACTATATCTGAAATGCCTATCGGCACCTATATCTGAAATGCCTATCGGCACCTATTTTTGAAATGCCTATCGGAAACTACATCTGAAATGCCTATCAGCACCTATATTTGAAATGCCTATCGGCAATCATATCTGAAATGCCTATCGACACCTATATTTGAAATACCTATCGGCTTCTATATCTGAAATGCCTATTGGCACCTATTTTTAAAATGCTAATCGGCAACTATAACTGAAATGCCTATCGGCACATATATCTGAAATGCCTATCGGCACCAGTTTTTGAAATGCCTATCGGAAACTACATGTAAAATGCCTATCAGCACCTATATTTGAAATGCCTATTGGCAACTATATCTGAAATGCCTATCGGCACCTATATCTGAAATGCCTATCGGCACCTATTTTTGAAATGCCTATCGGAAACTTCATCTGAAATGCCTATTAGCACCTATATTTGAAATGCCTATCGGCAACCATATCTGGAATGCCTTACGGCTTCTATATCTGAAATACCTATCGGCGCCTATTTTTAAAATGCCAATCGGCAACTATATCTGAAGTGCCTATCGGCACCTATATCTGAAATGCCTATCGGCACCTATTTTTGAAATGCCTATCGGAAACTACATCTGAAATGCCTATCAGCACCTATATTTGAAATGCTTATCGGCAACCATATCTGAAATGCCTATCGACAACTATATTTAAAGTCCCTATCGGCTTCTATATCTGAAATGCCTATCGGCACCTATTTTTTTAATGCCAATCGGCAACTATATCTGAAATGCCTATCGGCACCTATATCTGAAATGCCTATCGGCTCCAATTTTTGAAATGCCTATCGGAAACTACATCTGAAATGCCTATCAGCACTTATATTTAAAATGCCTATCGGCAACCATATCTGGAATGCTCATCGGCACCTATATTTGAAATGCCTATCGGCTTATATATCTGAAATGCCTATCGGCACCTATTTTTAAAATGCCAATCGGCAACTATATCTGAAATGCCTATCGGCACCTATATCTGAAATGCCTATCGGCACCTATTTTTGAATTGCCTATCGGAAACTACATCTGAAATGCCTATCAGCACCTATATTTGAAATGCCTATCGGCAATCATATCTGAAATGCCTATTGACACCTATATTTGAAATACCTTTCGGCTTCTATATCTGAAATGCCTATCGGCACCTATTTTTAAAATGCCAATCGGCAACTATATCTGAAATGCCTATCGCACCTATATCTGAAATGCCTATCGGCACCAATTTTTGAAATGCCTATCGGAAACTACATCTGAAATGCCTATCAGCACCTATATTTGAAATGCCTATCGGCAACCATATCTGGAATGCCTATCGGCACCTATATTTGAAATGCCTATCGGCTTATATATCTGAAATGCCTATCGGCTCCTATTTTTAAAATGCCAATCGGCAACTATATCTGAAATGCCTATCGGCACCTATATCTGAAATGCCTATCGGCACCTATTTTTGAAATGCCTATCGGAAACTACATCTGAAATGCCTATCAGCACCTATATTTGAAATGCTTATCGGCAACCATATCTGAAATGCCTATCGACACCTATATTTAAAGTCCCTATCGGCTTCTATATCTGAAATGCCTATCGGCACCTATTTTTAAAATGCCAATCGGCAACTATATCTGAAATGCCTATCGGCACCTATATCTGAAATGCCTATCGGCACCAATTTTTGAAATGCCTATCGGAAACTACATCTGAAATGCCTATCAGCACTTATATTTGAAATGCCTATCGGCAACCATATCTGGAATGCTCATCGGCACCTATATTTGAAATGCCTATCGGCTTATATATCTGAAATGCCTATCGGCACCTATTTTTAAAATGCCAATCGGCAACTATATCTGAAATGCCTATCGGCACCTATATCTGAAAAGCCTGTCGGCACCTATTTTTGAAATGCCTATCGGAAACTACATCTGAAATGCCTATCAGCACCTATATTTGAAATGCCTATCGGCAATCATATCTGAAATGCCTATCGACACCTATATTTGAAATACCTATCGGCTTCTATATCTGAAATGCCTATCGGCACCTATTTTTAAAATGCCAATCGGCAACTATATCTGAAATGCCTATCGGCACCTATATCTGAAATGCCTATCGGCACCAATTTTTGAAATGCCTATCGGAAACTACATCTGAAATGCCTATCAGCACCTATATTTGAAATGCCTATCGGCAACCATATCTGGAATGCCTATCGGCACCTATATTTAAAATGCCTAACGGCATCTATATCTGAAATGCCTATCGGCACCTGTTTTTAAAATGCCAATCGGCAACTATATCTGAAATGCCTATCGGTACCTATATCCGAAATGCCTATCGGCATCAATTTTTGAAATGCCTATCGGAAACTACATCTGAAATGCCTATCGACACCTATTTTTAAAATGCCAATTGGCAACTATATCTGAAATGCCTATCGGCACCTATATCTAAAATGCCAATCGGTACTTATTTTTAAATGCCTATCGGAAACTACATCTGAAATGATTATCAGCACTTATATTTGAAATGCCTATCGGCAACCATATCTGGAATGCCTATCGGCACCTATATTTGAAATGCCTATCGGCAACCATATCTGGAATACCTATCGGCACCTATATTTGAAATGCCTATCGGCTTCTATATCTGAAATGCCTATCGACACCTATTTTTAAAATGCCAATCGGCAACTATATCTGAAATGCCTATCGGCACCTATTTTTGAAATGCCTATCGGAAACTACATCTGAAATGCCTATCAGCACCTTTATTTGAAATGCTTATCGGCAACCATATCTGAAATAGCTATCGACTCCTATATTTGAAATCCCTATCGGCTTCTATATCTAAAATGCCTATCGGCACCTATTTTTAAAATGCCAATCGGCAACTATATCTGAAATGCCAATCGGCACCTATATCTGAAATGCCTATCGGCACCTATTTTTGAAATGCCTATCGGAAACTACATCTGAAATGCCTATCAGCACCTATATTTGAAATGCCTATCGGCAACCATATCTGGAATGCCTATCGGCGCCTATATTTGAAATGCCTATCGGCTTCTATATCTAAAATGCCTATCGGCACCTATTTTTAAAATGCCAATCGGCAACTATATCTAAAGTGCCTATCGGCACCTATATCTCAAATGCCTATCGGCACCTATTTTTGAAATGCCTATCGAAAACTACATCTGAAATGCCTATCAGCATTTATTATTGAAATGCCTATCGGCAACCACATCAGAAATGCCTATCGGCACCTATATCTGAAATGCCCTACGGCATTTATATCTGAAATGCCGATCGACACCTATATTTGAAATGCCTATCGGCACATATATTTTAAATGCCTATCGGCAACTATATCTGATATGCCTATCACCACCTATATCTGAAATGCCTATCGGCACCTATTTTTGAAATGCCTATCGGAAACTACATCTAAAATGCCTATCGGCACCTATTTTTAGAATGCCAAATGAAAGTATATCTGAAATGCCTATCGGCACCTATAATTGAAATGCCTATCGCAACCTATTTTTGAAATGCCTATCGGAAACAATATCTGAAATGACTATCAGCACCTATATTTGAAATGCCTATCGGCAACCATATCTGAAATGCCTATCCACACCTGTATTTGAAATACCTATCGGCTTCTATATCTAAAATGCCTATCGGCACCTATTTTTAAAATGCCAATCGGCAACTATATCTGAAATGCCTATCGGCACCTATATCTGAAATGCCTATCGGCACCAACTTTTGAAATGCCCATCGGAAACTCCATCTAAAATGCCTATCAGCACCTATATTTGAAATGCCTATCGGATACCATATCTGGAATGCCTATCGGCACCTATATTTGAAATGCCTATCGGGTTCTATATCTGAAATGCCTATCGACACCTATTTTTAAAATGCCAATCGGCAACAATATCTGAAATGCCTATCGGCACCTATATCTGAAATGCCTATCGGCACCAACTTTTGAAATGTCTATCGGAAACTCCATCTGAAATGCCTATCATCACCTATATTTGAAATGCCTATCGGCAACCATATCTGGAATGCCTATCGCCACCTATATTTGAAATGCCTAGCGGGTTCTATATCTGAAATTCCTATCGACACCTATTTTTAAAATGCCAATTGGCAACTATATCTGAAATGCCTATCGGTACCTATTTTTGAAATGCCTATCGGAAACTACATCTGAAATGATTATCAGCACTTATATTTGAAATGCCTAACGGCAACCATATCTGGAATGCCTATCGGCACCTATTTTTAAACTACCAATCGGCAACTATATCTGAAATGCTTATCGGCACCTATATCTGAAATGCCTATCGGCATATATTTTTGCAATGCCTTTCGGAAACTAGATCTGAAATGCCTATCTGCTCCTATATTTGAAATGCCTATCGGCAACCATATCTGAAATGCCTATCGGCACCTGTTTTTAAAATGCCAATCGGCAACTATATCTGAAATGCCTATCGGCACCTATATCCAAAATGCCTATCGGCATCAATTTTTGAAATGCCTATCGGAAACTACATCTAAAATGCCTATCAGCACCTATATTTGAAATGCCTATCGGCCACTATATCTGCAATGCTTATCGGCAACCATATCTGGAATGCCTACCGGCACCTATATTTGAAATGCCTATCGGCTTCTATATCTGAAATGCCTATCGGCACCTAATTTTGAAATGCCTATCGAAAACTACATCTGAAATGCCTATCAGCACCTATATTTGAAATGCCTATCGGCAACCACATCAGAAATGCCTATCGGCACCTATATCTGAAACGCCTTTCGGCATTTATATCTGAAATGCCGATCGACAAGTATATTTGAAATGCCTATCGGCACTTTTATTTTAAATGCCTATCGGCAACTATATCTGATAAGCCTATCGGCACCTATATCTGAAATGCCTATCGGCACCTATTTTTGAAATGCCAATCTTTAAGTATATCTGAAATACCTATCGGCACCTATATCTAAAATGCCTATCGGAACCTATTTTTGAAATGCCTATCGGAAACTACATCTGAAATGACTATCAGCACCTATATTTGAATTGCCTATCGGCAACCATATCTGAAATGCCTATCCACACCTATATTTGAAATACCTATCGGCTTCTATATCTAAAATGCCTATCGGCACCTATTTTTAAAATGCCAATCGGTAAGTATATCTGAAATGCCTATCGGCACCTATATCTAAAATGCCTATCGGAACCTATTTTTGAAATGCCTATCGGAAACTACATCTGAAATGACTATCAGCACCTATATTTGAAATGCCTATCGGCAACCATATCTGAAATGCCTATCCACACCTATATTTGAAATACCTATCGGCTTCTATATCTAAAATGCCTATCGGCACCTGTTTTTAAAATGCCAATCGGCAACTACATCTGAAATGCCTATCGGCTTATATATCTGAAATGCCTATCGGCACCTATTTTTAAAATGCCAATCGGCAACTATATCTGAAATGCCAATCGGCACCTATATCTAAAATGCCTATCGACACCTATTTTTAAAATGCCAATTGGCAACTATATCTGAAATGCCTGTCGGCACCTATAATTGAAATGCCTATCGGAACCTATTTTTGAAATGCCTATCGGAAACAACATCTGAAATGACTATCAGCACCTATATTTGAAATGCCTATCGGCAACCATATCTGAAATGCCTATCCACACCTGTATTTGAAATACCTATCGGCTTCTATACCTAAAATGCCTATCGGCACCTATTTTTAAAATGCCAATCGGCAACTATATCTGAAATGCCTATCGGCACCTATATCTGAAATGCCTATCAGCACCAACTTTTGAAATGCCTATCGGAAACTCCATCTGAAATGCCTATCAGCACCTATATTTGAAATGCCTATCGGCAACCATATCTGGAATGCCTCTCGGCACCTATATTTGAAATGCCTATCGGGTTCTATATTTGAAATGCCTATCGACACCTATTTTTAAAATGCCAATTGGCAACTATATCTGAAATGCTTATCGGCACTTATATCTGAAATGCCTATCGGCACCGATTTTTGAAATGCCTATCGGAAACTACATCTGAAATGCCTATCAGCACCTATATTTGAAATGCCTATCGGCAACCATATCTGGAATGCCTATCGGCGCCTATATTTGAAATGCCTATCGGCTTCTATATCTGAAATGCCTATCGGCACCTATTTATAAAATGCCAATCGGCTTTTATATCTGAAGTGCCTATCGGCACCTATATCTGAAATGCCTATCGGCACCTATTTTTGAAATGCCTATCGAAAACTACATCTGAAATGCCTATCAGCACCTATATTTGAAATGCCTATCGGCAACCACATCAGAAATGCCTATCGGCACCTATATCTGAAATGCCTTTTCGGCATTTATAACTGAAATGCCGATCGACACCTATATTTGAAATGCCTATCGGCACTTTTATTTTAAATGCCTATCGGCAACTATATCTGATAAGCCTATCGGCACCTATATCTGAAATGCCTATCGGCACCTATTTTTGAAATGCCAATCTTTAAGAATATCTGAAATGCCTGTCGGCACCTATATCTAAAATGCCTATCGGAACCTATTTTTGAAATGCCTATCGGAAACTACATCTGAAATGACTATCAGCACCTATATTCGAAATGCCTATCGGCAACCATATCTGAAATGCCTATCCACACCTATATTTGAAATACCTATCGGCTTCTATATCTAAAATGCCTATCGGCACCTATTTTTAAAATGCCAATCGGTAAGTATATCTGAAATGCCTATCGGCATCTATATCTAAAATGCCTATCGGAACCTATTTTTGAAATGCCTATCGGAAACTAAATCTGAAATGACTATCAGCACCTATATTTGAAATGCCTATCGGCAACCATATCTGAAATGCCTATCCACACCTATATTTGAAATACCTATCGGCTTCTATATCTAAAATGCCTATCGGCACCTATTTTTAAAATGCCAATCGGCAACTACATCTGAAATGCCTATCGGCTTATATATCTGAAATGCCTATCGGCACCTATTTTTAAAATGCCAATCGGCAACTATATCTGAAATGCCAATCGGCACCTATATCTAAAATGCCTATCGGAACCTTTTTTTGAAATGCCTATCGGAAACTACATCTGAAATGACTATCAGCACCTATTTTTGAAATGCCTATCGGCAACCATATCTGAAATGCCTATCCACACCTATATTTGAAATACCTATCGGCTTCTATATCTAAGATGCCTATCGGCACCTATTTTTAAAATGCCAATTGGCAACTATATCTGAAATGACTATCGGCACCTATATCTGAAATGCCTATCGACACCTATTTTTAAAACGCCAATTGGCAACTATATCTGAAATGCCTATCGGTACTTATTTTTGAAATGCCTATCGGAAACTACATCTGAAATGATTATCAGCACTTATATTTGAAATGCCTATCGCAACCATATCTGGAATGCCTATCGGCACCTATATTTGAAATGATTATCGGCAACCATATCTGGAATGCCTATCGGCACCTATATATGAAATGCCTATCGGCTTCTATATCTGAAATGCCTATCGACATCTATTTTTAAAATGCCAATCGGCAACTATATCTGAAATGCCAATCGGCACCTATATCTGAAATGCCTATAGGCACCTATTTTTGAAATGCCTATCGGAAACTACATCTGAAATGCCTATCAGCACCTATTTTTGAAATGCATATCGGAAACTACATCTGAAATGCCTATCAGCACTTTTATTTGAAATGCTTATCGGCAACCCTATCTGAAATAGCTATCGACTCCTATATTTGAAATCCCTATCGGCTTCTATATCTAAAATGCCTATCGGCACCTATTTTTAAAATGCCAATCAGCAACTATATCTGAAATGCCAATCGGCACCTATATCAGAAATGCCTATAGGCACCTATTTTTGAAATGCCTATCGGAAACTACATCTGAAATGCCTATCAGCACCTATATTTGAAATGCCTATCGGCAACCATATCTGGAATGCCTATCGGCGCCTATATTTGAAATGCCTATCGGCTTCTATATCTAAAATGCCTTTTGGCACCTATTTTTAAAATGCCAATCGGCAACTATATCTGAAGTGCCTATCGGCACCTATATCTCAAATGCCTATCGAAAACTACATCTGAAATGCCTATCAGCATTTATATTTGAAATGCCTATCGGCAAACACATCAGAAATGCCTATCGGCACCTATATCTAAAATGCCCTACGGAATTTATATCTGAAATGCCGATCGACACCTATATTTGAAATGCCTATCGGCACCTATATTTTAAATGCCTATCGGCAACTATATCTGATATGCCTATCGGCACCTATATCTGAAATGCCTATCGGCACCTATTTTTGAAATGCCTATCGGAAACTACATCTAAAATGCCTATCGGCACCTATTTTTAAAATGCCAAATGAAAGTATATCTGAAATGCCTATCGGCACCTATAATTGAAATGCCTATCGGAACCTATTTTTGAAATGCCTATCGGAAACAACATCTGAAATGACTATCAGCACCTATATTTATAATGCCTATCGGCAACCATATCTGAAATGCCTATCCACACCTGTATTTGAAATACCTATCGGCTTCTATATCTAAAATGCCTATCGGCACCTATTTTTAAAATGCCAATCGGCAACTATATCTGAAATGCCTATCGGCACCTATATCTAAAATGCCTATCGGCACCAACTTTTGAAATGCCTATCGGAAACTCTATCTGAAATGCCTATCAGCACCTATATTTGAAATGCCTATCGGCAAACATATCTGAAATGCCCATCGGTACCTATTTTTGAAATGCCTATCGGCTTCTATATCTGAAATGCCTATCGGCACCTATTTTTAAAATACCAATCGGCAACTATATCTGAAATGCCAATCGGCACCTATATCTGAAATGCCTATCGACACCTATTTTTAAAATGCCAATTGGCAACTATATCTGAAATGCCTATCGGCACCTCTATCTGAAATGCCTATCGGTACCTATTTTTGAAATGCCTATCGGAAACTCCATCTGAAATGCCTATCATCACCTATATTTGAAATGCCTATCGGCAACCATATCTGGAATGCCTATCGGCACCTATATTTGAAATGCCTATCGGCAACAATATCTGGAATGCCGATCGGCACCTATATTTGAAATGCCTATCGGCTTCTATATCTGAAATGCCTATCGACACCTAATTTTAAAATGCCAATCGGCAACTATATCTGAAATGCCTATCGGCACCTATATCTGAAATGCCTATCAGCACCTATTTTTGAAATGCCTATCGGAAACTACATCTGAAATGCCTATCAGCACCTTTATTTGAAATGCTTATCGGCAACCATATCTGAAATAGCTATCGACACCTATATTTGAAATCCCTATCGGCTTCTATATCTGAAATGCCTATCGGCACCTATTTTTAAAATGCCAATCGGCAACTATATCTGAAATGCCAATCGGCACCTATATCTGAAATGCCTATCGGGACCTATTTTTGAAATGCCTATCGGAAACTACATCTGAAATGCCTATCAGCACCTATATTTGAAATGCCTATCGGCACCTATATTTTAAATGCCTATCGGCAACTATATCTGATATGCCTATCGGCACCTATATCTGAAATGCCTATCGGCACCTATTTTTGAAATGCCTATCGGAAACTACATCTAAAATGCCTATCGGCACATATTTTTAAAATGCCAATCAGAAAGTATATCTGAAATGCCTATCGGCACCTATAATTGAAATGCCTATCGGAACCTATTTTTGAAATGCCTATCGGAAACAACATCTGAAATGACAATCAGCACCTATATTTGAAATGCCTATCGGCAACCATATCTGAAATGCTTATCCACACCTGTATTTGAAATACCTATCGGCTTCTATATCTAAAATGCCTATCGGCACCTATTTTTAAAATGCCAATCGGCAACTATATCTGAAATGCCTATCGGCACCTATATCTGAAATGCCTATCGGCACCAACTTTTGAAATGCCTATCGGAAACTCCATCTGAAATGCCTATCAGCACCTATATTTGAAATGCCTATCGGCAACCATATCTGGAATGCCTATCGGCACTTATATTTGAAATGCCTATCGGGTTCTATATCTGAAATGCCTATCGACACCTATTTTTAAAATGCCAATTGGCAACTATATCTGAAATGCCTATCAGCACCTATATTTGAAATGCCTATCGGAAACTACATCTGAAATGCCTATCAGCACCTATATTTGAAATCCCAATCGGCAACCATATCTGGAATGCCTATCGGCACCTATATTTGAAATGCCTATTGGCTTCTATATCTGAAATGCCTATCGGCACCTATTTTTAAAATGCCAATCGGCAACTATATCTGAAATGCCTATCGGCACCTATATCTTAAATGCCTATCGGCACCTAATTTTGAAATGCCTATCGGAAACTACATCTGAAATGCCTATCAGCATCAATATTTGAAATGCCTATCGGCAACCATATCTGAAATGCCAATCGGCACCTATTTTTGAAATACCTATCGGAAACTACATCTGAAATGCCTATCAGCACCAATATTTGAAATGTCTATCGGCAACCATATCTGAAATGCCTATCGGCACCTATATCTGAAATGCCTATCGGCACCATTTTTTGAAATGCCTATCGGAAACTACATCCGGAATGCCTATCAGCACCTATATTTGAAATGCCTATCGGCAACCATATCTGGAATGCTCATCGGCACCTATATTTGAAATGCCTATCGGCTTATATATCTGAAATGCCTATCGGCTCCTATTTTTAAAATGCCAATCGGCAACTATATCTGAAATGCCTATCGGCACCTACATCTGAAATGCCTATCGGCACCTATTTTTGAAATGCCTATCGGAAACTACATCTGAAATGCCTATCAGCACCTATGTTTGAAATGCTTATCGGCAACCATATCTGAAATGTCTATCGACACCTATATTTAAAATCCCTATGGGCTTCTATATCTGAAATGCCTATCGGCACCTATTTTTAAAATGCCAATCGGCAACTATATCTGAAATGCCAATCGGCACCTATATCTGAAATGCTTATCGACACCTATTTTTAAAATGCCGATTGGCAACTATATCTGAAATGCCTATCGGTACCTCTATCTGAAATGCCTATCGGTACCTATTTTTGAAATGCCTATCGGAAACTACATCTGAAATGATTATCAGCACTTATATTTGAAATGCCTATCGGCAACCATATTTGGAATGCCTATCGGCACCTATATTTGAAATGCCTATCGGCTTCTATATCTGAAATGCCTATCGGCACCTATTTTTAAAATACCAATCGGCAACTATATCTGAAATGCCTATCGGCACCTATATCTGAAATGCCTATCGGCACCTATTTTTGAAATGCCTATCGGAAACTCCATCTGAAATGCCTATCAGCACCTATATTTGAAATGCCTATCGGCAACCATATCTGGAATGCCTATCGGCACCTATATTTGAAATGCCTATTGGCAACAATATCTGGAATGCCTATCGGCACCTATATTTGAAATGCCTATCGGCTTCTATATCTGAAATGCCTATCGACACCTATTTTAAAATGCCAATCGGCAACTATATCTGAAATGCCTATCGGCACCTATATCTGAAATGCCTATCAGCACCTATTTTTGAAATGCCTATCGGAAACTACATCTGAAATGCCTATCAGCACCTTTATTTGAAATGCTTATCGGCAACCATATCTGAAATAGCTATCGACACCTATATTTGAAATCCCTATCGGCTTCTATATCTGAAATGCCTATCGGCACCTATTTTTAAAATGCCAATCGGCAACTATATCTGAAATGCCAATCGGCAACTATATCTGAAATGCCTATCGGGACCTATTTTTGAAATGCCTATCGGAAACTACATCTGAAATGCCTATCAGCTCCTATATTTGAAATGCCTATCGGGAACCATATCTGGAATGCCTATCGGCGCCTATATTTGAAATGCCTATCGGCTTCTATATCTAAAATGCCTATCGGCACCTATTTTTAAAATGCCAATCGGCAACCATATCTGAAGTGCCTATCGGCACCTATATCTCAAATGCCTATCAGCACCTATTTTTGAAATGCCTATCGAAAACTACATCTGAAATGCCTATCAGCATTTATATTTGAAATGCCTGTCGGCAACCACATCAGAAATGCCTATCGGCACCTATATCTGAAATGTTCTACGGCATTTATATCTGAAATGCCGATCGACACCTATATTTGAAATGCCTATCGGCACCTATATTTTAAATGCCTATCGGCAACTATATCTCATATGCCTATCGGCACCTATATCTGGAATGCCTATCGGCACCTATTTTTGAAATGCCTATCGGAAACTACATCTAAAATGCATATCGGCACCTATTTTTAAAATGCCAATCGGAAAGTATATCTGAAATGCCTATCGGCACCTATAATTGAAATGCCTATCGGAACCTATTTTTGAAATGCCTATCGGAAACTCCATCTGAAATGCCTATCAGCACCTATATTTGAAATGCCAATCGGCAACCATATCTGGAATGCCTATCGGCACTTATATTTTAAATGCCTATCGGGTTCTATATCTGAAATGCCTATCGACACCTATTTTTAAAATGCCAATTGGCAACTATATCTGAAATGCCTATCAGCACCTATATTTGAAATCCCTATCGGCAACCATATCTGGAATGCCTATCGGCACCTATATTTGAAATGCCTATTGGCTTCTATATCTGAAATGCCTATCGGCACCTATTTTTAAAATGCCAATCGGCAACTATATCTGAAATGCCTATCGGCACCTATATCTTAAATGCCTATCGGCACCAATTTTTGAAATGCCTATCGGAAACTACATCTGAAATGCCTATCAGCACCTATATTTGAAAAGCCTATCGGCAACCATATCTGGAATGCCTATCGGCACCTATATTTGAAATGCCTATCGGCTTATATATCTGAAATGCCTATCGGCACCTATTTTTAAAACGCCAATCGGCAACTATATCTGAAATGCCTATCGGCACCTATATCTGAAATGCCTATCGGCACCTATTTTTGAAATGCCTATCGGAAACTACATCTGAAATGCCTATCAGCACCTATATTTGAAATGCCTATCGGCAATCATATCTGAAATGCCTATCGACACCTATATTTGAAATACCTATCGGCTTCTATATCTGAAATGCCTATCGGCACCTATTTTTAAAATGCCAATCGGCACCTATTTTTAAAATGCCAATCGGCAACAAATATCTGAAATGCCTATCGGCACCTATATCTGAAATGCCTATCGGCACCAATTTTTGAAATGCCTATCGGAAACTACATCTGAAATGCCTATCAGCACCTATATTTGAAATGCCTATCGGCAACCATATCTGGAATGCCTATCGGCACCTATATTTGAAATGCCTAACGGCATCTATATCTGAAATGCCTATTGGCACCTATTTTTAAAATGCCATTCGGCAACTATATCTGAAATGCCTATCGGCACCTATATCTGAAATGCCTATCGGCACCTATTTTTGAAATGCCTATCGGAAACTACATCTGAAATGCCTATCAGCACCTATATTTAAAATGCCTATCGGCAACCATATCTGGAATGCCTATCGGCGCCTATATTTGAAATGCCTATCGGCTTCTATATCTGAAATGCCTATCGGCACCTATTTTTAAAATGCCAATCGGCATTTATATCTGAAGTGCCTATCGGCACCTATATCTGAAATGCCTATCGGCACCTATTTTTGAAATGCCTATCGAAAACTACATCTGAAATGCCTATCAGCACCTATATTTAAAATGCCTATCGGCAACCATATCTGGAATGCCTATCGGCACCTATATTTGAAATGCCTATCGGGTTCTATATCTGAAATGCCTATCGACACCTATTTTTAAAATGCCAATTGGACTATATCTGAAATGCCTATCGGCACCTATATCTGAAATGCCTATCGGTACCTATTTTTGAAATGCCTATCGGAAACTACATCTGAAATGATTATCAGCACTTATATTTGAAATGCCTATCGGCAACCATATCTGGAATGCCTATCGGCAACTATATTTGAAATGCCTATCGGCTTCTATATCTGAAATGCCTATCGGCACCTATTTTTAAAATACAAGTCGGCAACTATATCTGAAATGTCTATCGGCACCTATATCTGAAATGCCTATCGGCATATATTTTTGAAATGCCTTTCGGAAACTACATCTGAAATGCCTATCTGCTCCTATATTTGAAATGCCTATCGGCAACCATATCTGAAATGCCTATCGACATCTATATTTGAAATACCTATCGGCTTCTATATCTGAAATGCCTATCGGCACCTGTTTTTGAAATGCCAATCGGCAACTATATCTGAAATGCCTATCGGCACCTACATCCGAAATGCCTATCGGCATCAATTTTTGAAATGCCTATCGGAAACTACATCTGAAATGCCTATCAGCACCTATATTTGAAATGCTTATCGGCAACCATATCTGAAATGCCTATCGATACCTATATTTGAAATCCCTATCGGCTTCTATATCTGAAATGCCTATCGGCACCTATTTTTAAAATGCCAATCGGCATTTATATCTGAAGTGCCTATCGGCACCTATATCTGAAATGCCTATCGGCACCTATTTTTTAAATGCCTATCGAAAACTACATCTGAAATGCCTATCAGCACCTATATTTGAAATGCCTATCGGCAACCACATCAGAAATGCCTATCGGCACCTATATCTGAAATGCCTTTCGGCATTTATATCTGAAATGCCGGTCGACACCTATATTTGAAATGCCTATCGGCACTTTTATTTTAAATGCCTATCGGCAACTATATCTGATAAGCCTATCGGCACCTATATCTGAAATGCCTATCGGCACCTATTTTTGAAATGTCATTCTTTAAGTATATCTGAAATGCCTATCGGCACCTATATCTAAAATGCCTATCGGAACCTATTTTTGAAATGCCTATCCAAAACTACATCTAAAATGACTATCAGCACCTATATTTAAAATGCCTATCGGAACCTATTTTTGAAATGCCTATAGGAAACTACATCTGAAATGACTATCAGCACCTATATTTGAAATGCCTATCGGCAACCATATCAGAAATGCCTATCCACACCTATATTTGAAATACCTATCGGCTTTTATATCTAAAATGCCTATCGGCACCTATTTTTAAAGTGCCAATCGGCAACTACATCTGAAATGCCTATCGGCTTATATATCTGAAATGCCTATCGGCACCTATTTTTGAAATGCCTATCGGAAACTACATCTGAAATGCCTATCAGCACCTATATTTGAAATGCCTATCGGCAACCATATCTGAAATGCCTATCGACACCTATATTTGAAATCGCTATCGGCTACTATATCTGAAATGCCTATCGGCACCTATTTTTAAAATGCCAATCGGCAACTATATCTGAAATGCCAATCGGCACCTATATCTGAAATGCCTATCGACACCTATTTTTAAAATGCCAATTGGCAACTATATCTGAAATGCCTATCGGCACCTACTTTTGAAATGCCTATCGGAAACTACATCTGAAATGATTATCAGCACTTATATTTGAAATGCCTATCGGCAACCATATCTGGAATGCCTATCGGCACCTATATTTGAAATGACTATCGGCTTCTATATCTGAAATGCCTATCGGCACCTATTTTTAAAATACCAATCGGCAACTATATCTGAAATGCCTATCGGCACCTATATCTGAAATGCCTATCGGCACCTATTTTTTAAATGCCTATCGGAAACTCCATCTGAAATGCCTATCAGCACCTATATTTGAAATGCCTATCGGCAACCATATCTGGAATGCCTATCGGCACCTATATTTGAAATGCCTATCGGCAACAATATCTGGAATGCCTATCGGCACCTATATTTGAAATGCCTATCGGCTTCTAAATCTGAAATGCCTATCGACACCTATTTTTAAAATACCAATCGGCAACTATATCTGAAATGCCTATCGGCACCTATATCTGAAATGCCTATCAGCACCTATTTTTGAAATGCCTATCGGAAACTACATCTGAAATGCCTATCAGCACCTTTATTTAAATGCTTATCGGCAACCATATCTGAAATAGCTATCGACACCTATATTTGAAATCCCTATCGGCTTCTATATCTGAAATGCCTATCGGCACCTATTTTTAAAATGCCAATCGGCAACTATATCTGAAATGCCAATCGGCACCTATATCTGAAATGCCTATCGGGACCTATTTTCAAAATGCCTATCGGAAACTACATCTGAAATGCCTATCAGCACCTATATTTGAAATCCCAATCGGCAACCATATCTGGAATGCCTATCGGCGCCTATATTTGAAATGCCTATCGGCTAATATATCTAAAATGCCTATCGGCACCTATTTTTAAAATGCCAATCGGCAACCATATCTGAAGTGCCTATCGGCACCTATATCTCAAATGCCTATCGGCACCTATTTTTGAAATGCCTATCGAAAACTACATCTGAAATGCCTATCAGCATTTATATTTGAAATGCCTATCGGCACCATTATCTGAAATGCCCTACGGCATTTATATCTGAAATGCCGAACGACACCTATATTTGAAATGCCTATCGGCACCTATATTTTTAATGCCTATCGGCAACTATATCTGATATGCCTATCGGCACCTATATCTGAAATGCCTATCGGCACCTATTTTTGAAATGCCTATCGGAAACTACATCTAAAATGCCTATCAGCACCTATTTTTAAAATGCCAATCGGTAAGTATATCTAAAATGCCTATCGGCACCTATAATTGAAATGCCTATCGGAACCTATTTTTGAAATGCCTATCGGAAACAACATCTGAAATGACAATCAGCACCTATATTTGAAATGCCTATCGGCAACCATATCTGAAATGCTTATCCACACCTGTATTTGAAATACCTATCGGCTTCTATATCTAAAATGCCTATCGGCACCTAATTTTAAAATGCCAATCGGCAACTATATCTGAAATGCCTATCGGCACCTATATCTGAAATGCCTATCGGCACCAACTTTTGAAATGCCTATCGGAAACTCCATCTGAAATGCCTATCAGCACCTATATTTGAAATGACTATCGGCAACCATATCCGGAATGCCTATCGGCACCTATATTTGAAATGCCTATCGGGTTCTATATCTGAAATGCCTATCGACACCTATTTTTAAAATGCCAATTGGCAACTATATCTGAAATGCCTATCAGCACCTATATTTGAAATGCCTATCGGAAACTACATCTGAAATGCCTATCAGCACCTATATTTGAAATGCCTATCGGCAAACATATCTGGAATGCCTATCGGCACCTATATTTGAAATGCCTATTGGCTTCTATATCTGAAATGCCTATCGGCACCTATTTTTAAAATGCCAATCGGCAACTATATCTGAAATGCCTATCGGCACCTATATCTGAAATGCCTATCGGCACCTATTTTTGAAATGCCTATCGGAAACAACATCTGAAATGACAATCAGCACCTATATTTGAAATGCCTATCGGCAACCATATCTGAAATGCTTATCCACACCTGTATTTGAAATACCTATCGGCTTCTATATCTAAAATGCCTATCGGCACCTAATTTTAAAATGCCAATCGGCAACTATATCTGAAATGCCTATCGGCACCTATATCTGAAATGCCTATCGGCACCAACTTTTGAAATGCCTATCGGAAACTCCATCTGAAATGCCTATCAGCACCTATATTTGAAATGCCTATCGGCAACCATATCTGGAATGCCTATCGGCACCTATATTTGAAATGCCTATCGGGTTCTATATCTGAAATGCCTATCGACACCTATTTTTAAAATGCCAATTGGCAACTATATCTGAAATGCCTATCAGCACCTATATTTGAAATGCCTATCGGAAACTACATATGAAATGCCTATCAGCACCTATATTTGAAATGCCTATCGGCAACCATATCTGGAATGCTCATCGGCACCTATATTTGAAATGCCTATAGGCTTATATATCTGAAATGCCTATCGGCACCTATTTTTAAAATGCTAATCGGCAAATATATCTGAAATGCCTATCGGCACCTATATCTGAAATGCCTATCGGCACCAATTTTGGAAATGCCTATCGGAAACTACATCTGAAATGCCTATCAGCACCTATATTATTTTGAAAAGCCTATCGGCAACCATATCTGGAATGCCTATCGGCACCTATATTTGAAATGCCTAACGGCTTCTATATCTGAAATGCCTATTGGCACCTATTTTTAAAATGCCATTCGGCAAATATATCTGAAATGCCTATCGGCACCTATATCTGAAATGCCTATCGGCACCTATTTTTGAAATGCCTATCGGAAACTACATCTGAAATGCCTATCAGCACCTATATTTGAAATGCCTATCGCCAACCATATCTGGAATGCCTATCGGCGCCTATATTTGAAATGCCTATCGGCTTCTATATCTGAAATACCTATCGGCGCCTATTTTTAAAATGCCAATCGGCAACTATATCTGAAGTGCCTATCGGCACCTATATCTGAAATGCCTATCGGCACCTATTTTTGAAATGCCTATCGAAAACTACATCTGAAATGCCTATCAGCACCTATATTTGAAATGCCTATCGGCAACCACATCAGAAATGCCTATCGGCACCTATATCTGGAATGCCTTTCGGCATTTATATCTGAAATGCCGGTCGACACCTATATTTGAAATGCCTATCGGCACATATATTTTAAATGCCTATCGGCAACTATATCTTTAATGCCTATCGGCACCTATATCTGAAATGCCTATCGGCACCTATTTTTGAAATGCCTATCGGAAACTACATCAAAAATGCCTATCGGCACCTATTTTTAAAATGCCAATCGGTAAGTATATCTGAAATGCCTATCGGCACCTATATCTGAAATGCCTGTCGGCACCTATTTTTAAAATGCCAATCGGTAAGTATATCTGAAATGCCTATCGGCACCTATATCTGAAATGCCTATCGGAACCTATTTTTGAAATGCCTATCGGAAACTACATCTGAAATGACTATCAGCACCTATATTTGAAATGCCTATCGGCAACCATATCTGAAATGCCTATCCACACCTATATTTGAAACACATATCGGCTTCTATATCTGAAATGCCTATCGGCACCTATTTTTAAAATGCCAATCGGCAACTATATCTGAAATGCCTATCGGCACCTATATCTGAAATGCCTATCGGTACCTATTTTTGAAATGCCTATCGGAAACTACATCTGAAATGATTATCAGCGCTTATATTTGATATGCCTATCGGCAACCATATCTGGAATGCCTATCGGCAACTATATTTGAAATGCCTATCGGCTTCTATATCTGAAATGCCTGTCGGCACCTATTTTTAAAATACCAATCGGCAACTATATCTGAAATGCCTATCGGCACCTATATCTGAAATACCTATCGGCATATATTTTTGAAATGCCTTTCGGAAACTACATCTGAAATGCCTATCTGCTCCTATATTTGAAATGCCTATCGGCAACCATATCTGAAATGCCTATCGACACCTATATTTGAAATACCTATCGGCTTCTATATCTGAAATGCCTATCGGCACCTATTTTTAAAATGCCAATCGGCAACTATATCTGAAATGCCTATCGGCACCTATATCTGAAATGCCTATCGGCACCTATTTTTGAAATGCCTATCGGAAACTACATCTGAAATGCCTATCAGCACCTATATTTGAAATGCTTATCGGCAACCATATCTGAAATGCCTATCGACACCTATATTTGAAATCCCTATCGGCTTCTATAACTGAAATGCCTATCGGCACCTATTTTTAAAATGCCAATCGGCAACTATATCTGAAATGCCTATCGGCACCTATATCTTAAATGCCTATCGGCACCTATTTTTGAAATGCCTATCGGAAACTTCATCTGAAATGCCTATCAGCACCTATATTTGAAATGCCTATCGGCAACCATATCTGGAATGCCTATCAGCGCCTATATTTGAAATGCCTATTGGCTTCTATATCTGAAATGCCTATCGGCACCTATTTTTAAAATGCCAATCGGCATTTATATCTGAAGTGCCTATCGGCACCTATATCTGAAATGCCTATCGGCACCTATTTTTGAAATGCCTATCAAAAACTACATCTGAAATGCCTATCAGCACCTATATTTGAAATGCCTATCGGCAACCACATCAGAAATGCCTATCGGCACCTATATCTGAAATGCCTTTCGGCATTTATATCTGAAATGCTGATCGACACCTATATTTGAAATGCCTATCGGCACTTTTATTTTAAATGCCTATCGGCAACTATATCTGATTGGCCTATCGACACCTTTATCTGAAATGCCTATCGGCACCTATTTTTTAAATGCCAATCTTTAAGTATATCTGAAATGCCTATCGGCACCTATATCTAAAATGCCTATCGGAACCTATTTTTGAAATGCCTATCGGAAACTACATCAGAAATGACTATCAGCACCTATATTTGAAATGCCTATCGGCAACCATATCTGAAATGCCTATCCACACCTATATTTGAAATACCTATCGGCTTCTATATCTAAAATGCCTATCGGCACCTATTTTTAAAATGCCAATCGGCAACTATATCTGAAATGCCAATCGGCACCTATATCTGAAAAGCCTAACGACACCTATTTTTAAAATGCCAATTGGCAACTATATCTGAAATGCCTATCGGCACCTATATCTGAAATGCCTATCGGCACCTATTTTTGAAATGCTTATCGGAAACTACATCTGAAATGCCTATCAGCACCTATATTTGAAATGCTTATCGGCAACCAAATCTGAAATGCCTATCGACACCTATATTTAAAATCCCTATCGGCTTCTATATCTGAAATGCCTATCGGCACCTATTTTTAAAATGCCCATCGGCAACTATATCTGAAATGCCTATCGGCACCTATATCTGAAATGCCTATCGGCACCTATTTTTGAAATGCCTATCGGAAACTACATCTGAAATGCCTATCAGCACCTATATTTGAAATGCCTATCGGCAATCATATCTGAAATGCCTATCGACACCTATATTTTAAATACCTATCGGCTTCTATATCTGAAATGCCTATCGGCACCTATTTTTAAAATGCCAATCGGCTACTATATCTGAAATGCCTATCGGCACCTATATCTGATATGCCTATCGGCACCTATATCTGAAATGCCTATCGGCACCAATTTTTGAAATGCCTATCGGAAACTACATCTGAAATGCCTATCAGCTACTATATTTGAAATGCCTATCGGCAACCATATCTGGAATGCCTATCGGCACCTATATTTGAAACGCCTAACGGCTTCTATATCTGAAATGCCTATTGGCACCTATTTTTAAAATGCCATTCGGCAACTATATCTGAAATGCCTATCGGCACCTATATCTGAAATGCCTATCGGCACCTATTTTTGAAATGCCTACCGGAAACTACATCTGAAATGCCTATCAGCACCTATATTTGAAATGTGTATCGGCAACCATATCTGGAATGCCTATCGCGCCTATATTTGAAATGCCTATCGGCTTCTATATCTGAAATACCTATCGGCGCCTATTTTTAAAATGCCAATCGGCAACTATATCTGAAGTGCCTATCGGCACCTATATCTGAAATGCCTATGGGCACCTATTTTTGAAATGCCTATCGAAAACTACATCTGAAATGCCTATCAGCACCTATATTTGAAATGCCTATCGGCAACCACACCAGAAATGCCTATCGGCACCTATATCTGAAATGCCTTTCGGCATTTATATCTGAAATGCCGGTCGACACCTATATTTGTAATGCCTATCGGCACATATATTTTAAATGCCTATCGGCAACTATATCTAATATGCCTATCGGCACCTATATCTAAAATGCCTATCGGCACCTATTTTTGAAATGCCTATCGGAAACTACATCTAAAATGCCTATCGGCACCTATTTTTAAAATGCCAATCGGTAAGTATATCTGAAATGCCTATCGGCACCTATATCTGAAATGCCTATCGGCACCTGTTTTTAAAATGCCAATCGGTAAGTATATCTGAAATGCCTATCGGCACCTATATCTGAAATGCCTATCGGAACCTATTTTTGAAATGCCTATCGGAAACTACATCTGAAATGACTATCAGCACTTATATTTGAAATGCCTATCGGCAACCATATCTGAAATGCCTATCCACACCTATATTTGAAATACCTATCGGCTTCTATATCTGAAATGCCTATCGGCACCTATTTTTAAAATGCCAATCGGCAACTATATCTGAAATGCCTATCGGCACCTATATCTGAAATGCCTATCGGTACCTATTTTTGAATTGCCTATCGGTAACTACATCTGAAATGATTATCAGCGCTTATATTTGATATGCCTATCGGCAACCATATCTGAAATGCCTATCGGCAACTATATTTGAAATGCCTATCGGCTACTATATCTGAAATGCCTATCGGCACCTATTTTTAAAATGCCAATCGGTAAGTATATCTGAAATGCCTATCGGCACCTATTTTTAAAATGCCAATCGGTAAGTATATCTGAAATGCCTATCGGCACCTATATCTGAAATGCCTATCGGCACCTATTTTTGAAATGCCTATCGAAAACTACATCTGAAATGCCTATCAGCACCTATATTTGAAATGCCTATCGGCAACCACATCAGAAATGCCTATCGGCACCTATATCTGGAATGCCTTTCGGCATTTATATCTGAAATGCCGGTCGACACCTATATTTGTAATGCCTATCGGCACATATATTTTAAATGCCTATCGGCAACTATATCTTTAATGCCTATCGGCACCTATATCTGAAATGCCTATCGGCACCTATTTTTGAAATGCCTATCGGAAACTACATCTAAAATGCCTATCGGCACCTATTTTTAAAATGCCAATCGGTAAGTATATCTGAAATGCCTATCGGCACCTATATCTGAAATGCCTATCGGCACCTATTTTTAAAATGCCAATCGGTAAGTATATCTGAAATGCCTATCGGCACCTATATCTGAAATGCCTATCGGAACCTATTTTTGAAATGCCTATCGGAAACTACATCTGAAATGACTATCAGCACCTATATTTGAAATGCCTATCGGCAACCATATCTGAAATGCCTATCCACACCTATATTTGAAACACATATCGGCTTCTATATCTGAAATGCCTATCGGCACCTATTTTTAAAATGCCAATCGGCAACTATATCTGAAATGCCTATCGGCACCTATATCTGAAATGCCTATCGGTACCTATTTTTGAAATGCCTATCGGAAACTACATCTGAAATGATTATCAGCGCTTATATTTGATATGCCTATCGGCAACCATATCTGGAATGCCTATCGGCAACTATATTTGAAATGCCTATCGGCTTCTATATCTGAAATGCCTGTCGGCACCTATTTTTAAAATACCAATCGGCAACTATATCTGAAATGCCTATCGGCACCTATATCTGAAATGCCTATCGGTACCTATTTTTGAAATGCCTATCGGAAACTACATCTGAAATGATTATCAGCGCTTATATTTGATATGCCTATCGGCAACCATATCTGGAATGCCTATCGGCAACTATATTTGAAATGCCTATCGGCTTCTATATCTGAAATGCCTGTCGGCACCTATTTTTAAAATACCAATCGGCAACTATATCTGAAATGCCTATCGACACCTATATTTGAAATACCTATCGGCTTCTATATCTGAAATGCCTATCGGCACCTATTTTTAAAATGCCAATCGGCAACTATATCTGAAATGCCTATCGGCACCTATATCTGAAATGCCTATCGGCACCTATTTTTGAAATGCCTATCGGAAACTACATCTGAAATGCCTATCAGCACCTATATTTGAAATGCTTATCGGCAACCATATCTGAAATGCCTATCGACACCTATATTTGAAATCCCTATCGGCTTCTATAACTGAAATGCCTATCGGCACCTATTTTTATAATGCCAATCGGCAACTATATCTGAAATGCCTATCGGCACCTATATCTTAAATGCCTATCGGCACCTATTTTTGAAATGCCTATCAGAAACTTCATCTGAAATGCCTATCAGCACCTATATTTGAAATGCCTATCGGCAACCATATCTGGAATGCCTATCAGCGCCTATATTTGAAATGCCTATTGGCTTCTATATCTGAAATGCCTATCGGCACCTATTTTTAAAATGCCAATCGGCATTTATATCTGAAGTGCCTATCGGCACCTATATCTGAAATGCCTATCGGCACCTATTTTTGAAATGCCTATCGAAAACTACATCTGAAATGCCTATCAGCACCTATATTTGAAATGCCTATCGGCAACCACATCAGAAATGCCTATCGGCACCTATATCTGAAATGCCTTTCGGCATTTATATCTGAAATGCCGATCGACACCTATATTTGAAATGCCTATCGGCACTTTTATTTTAAATGCCTATTGGCAACTATATCTGATAAGCCTATCGACACCTTTATCTGAAATGCCTATCGGCACCTATTTTTGAAATGCCAATCTTTAAGTATATCTGAAATGCCTATCGGCACCTATATCTAAAATGCCTATCGGAACCTATTTTTTAAATGCCTATCGGAAACTACATCTGAAATGACTATCAGCACCTATATTTGAAATGCCTATCGGCAACCATATCTGAAATGCCTATCCACACCTATATTTGAAATACCTATCGGCTTCTATATCTAAAATGCCTATCGGCAACTATTTTTAAAATGCCAATCGGCAACTATATCTGAAATGCCAATCGGCACCTATATCTGAAATGCCTATCGACACCTATTTTTAAAATGCCAATTGGCAACTATATCTAAAATGCCTATCGGCACCTATATCTGAAATGCCTATCGGCACCTATTTTTGAAATGCTTATCGGAAACTACATCTGAAATGCCTATCAGCACCTATATTTGAAATGCTTATCGGCAACCATATCTGAAATGCCTATCGACACCTATATTTAAAATCCCTATCGGCTTCTATATCTGAAATGCCTATCGGCACCTATTTTTAAAATGCCCATCGGCAACTATATCTGAAATGCCTATCGGCACCTATATCTGAAATGCCTATCGGCACCTATTTTTGAAATGCCTATCGGAAACTACATCTGAAATGCCTATCAGCACCTATATTTGAAATGCCTATCGGCAATCATATCTGAAATGCCTATCGACACCTATATTTTAAATACCTATCGGCTTCTATATCTGAAATGCCTATCGGCACCTATTTTTAAAATGCCAATCGGCTACTATATCTGAAATGCCTATCGGCACCTATATCTGATATGCCTATCGGCACCTATATCTGAAATGCCTATCGGCACCAATTTTTGAAATGCCTATCGGAAACTACATCTGAAATGCCTATCAGCTACTATATTTGAAATGCCTATCGGCAACCATATCTGGAATGCCTATCGGCACCTATATTTGAAACGCCTAACGGCTTCTATATCTGAAATGCCTATTGGCACCTATTTTTAAAATGCCATTCGGCAACTATATCTGAAATGCCTATCGGCACCTATATCTGAAATGCCTATCGGCACCTATTTTTGAAATGCCTATCGGAAACTACATCTGAAATGCCTATCAGCACCTATATTTGAAATGTGTATCGGCAACCATATCTGGAATGCCTATCGCGCCTATATTTGAAATGCCTATCGGCTTCTATATCTGAAATACCTATCGGCGCCTATTTTTAAAATGCCAATCGGCAACTATATCTGAAGTGCCTATCGGCACCTATATCTGAAATGCCTATGGGCACCAATTTTTGAAATGCCTATCGGAAACTACATCTGAAATGCCTATCAGCTACTATATTTGAAATGCCTATCGGCAACCATATCTGGAATGCCTATCGGCACCTATATTTGAAATGCCTAACGGCTTCTATATCTGAAATGCCTATTGGCACCTATTTTTAAAATGCCATTCGGCAAATATATCTGAAATGCCTATCGGCACTTATATCTGAAATGCCTATCGGCACCTATTTTTGAAATGCCTATCGGAAACTACATCTGAAATGCCTATCAGCACCTATATTTGAAATGCCTATCGCCAACCATATCTGGAATGCCTATCGGCGCCTATATTTGAAATGCCTATCGGCTTCTATATCTAAAATACCTATCGGCGCCTATTTTTAAAATGCCAATCGGCAACTATATCTGAAGTGCCTATCGGCACCTATATCTGAAATGCCTATCGGCACCTATTTTTGAAATGCCTATCGAAAACTACATCTGAAATGCCTATCAGCACCTATATTTGAAATGCCTATCGGCAACCACATCAGAAATGCCTATCGGCACCTATATCTGGAATGCCTTTCGGCATTTATATCTGAAATGCCGGTCGACACCTATATTTGAAATGCCTATCGGCACATATATTTTAAATGCCTATCGGCAACTATATCTTTAATGCCTATCGGCACTTATATCTGAAATGCCTAGCGGCACCTATTTTTGAAATGCCTATCGGAAACTACATCTAAAATGCCTATCGGCACCTATTTTTAAAATGCCAATCGGTAAGTATATCTGAAATGCCTATCGGCACCTATATCTGAAATGCCTATCGGCACCTATTTTTAAAATGCCAATCGGTAAGTATATCTAAAATGCCTATCGGCACCTATATCTGAAATGCCTATCGGAACCTATTTTTGAAATGCCTATCGGAAACTACATCTGAAATGACTATCAGCACCTATATTTGAAATGCCTATCGGCAACCATATCCGAAATGCCTATCCACACCTATATTTGAAACACATATCGGCTTCTATATCTGAAATGCCTATCGGCACCTATTTTTAAAATGCCAATCGGCAACTATATCTGAAATGCCTATCGGCACCTATATCTGAAATGCCTATCGGTACCTATTTTTGAAATGCCTATCGGAAACTACATCTGAAATGATTATCAGCGCTTATATTTGATATGCCTATCGGCAACCATATCTGGAATGCCTATCGGCAACTATATTTGAAATGCCTATCGGCTTCTATATCTGAAATGCCTGTCGGCACCTATTTTTAAAATACCAATCGGCAACTATATCTGAAATGCCTATCGGCACCTATATCTGAAATACCTATCGGCATATATTTTTGAAATGCCTTTCGGAAACTATATCTGAAATGCCTATCTGCTCCTATATTTGAAATGCCTATCGGCAACCATATCTGAAATGCCTATCGACACCTATATTTGAAATACCTATCGGCTTCTATATCTGAAATGCCTATCGGCACCTATTTTTAAAATGCCAATCGGCAACTATATCTGAAATGCCTATCGGCACCTATATCTGAAATGCCTATCGGCACCTATTTTTGAAATACCTATCGGAAACTAGATCTGAAATGCCTATCGGCACCTATATTTGAAATGCTTATCGGCAACCATATCTGAAATGCCTATCGACACCTATATTTGAAATCCCTATCGGCTTCTATAACTGAAATGCCTATCGGCACCTATTTTTAAAATGCCAATCGGCAACTATATCTGAAATGCCTATCGGCACCTATATCTGAAATGCCTATCGGCACCTATTTTTGAAATGCCTATCGGAAACTACATCTGAAATGCCTATCAGCACCTATATTTGAAATGCCTATCGGCAACCATATCTGGAATGCCAATCGGCAACTATATCTGAAATGCCTATCGGCACCTATATCTGAAATGCCTATCGGCACCTATTTTTGAAATGCCTATCGGAAACTACATCTGAAATGCCTATCAGCGCCTATATTTGAAATGCCTATCGGCTTCTATATCTGAAATGCCTATCGGCACCTATTTTTAAAATGCCAATCGGCATTTATATCTGAAGTGCCTATCGGCACCTATATCTGAAATGCCTATCGGCACCTATTTTTGAAATGCCTATCGAAAACTACATCTGAAATGCCTATCACCACCTATATTTGAAATGCCTATCGGCAACCACATCAGAAATGCCTATCGGCACCTATATCTGAAATGCCTTTCGGCATTTATATCTGAAATGCCGATCGACACCTATATTTGAAATGCCTATCGGCACTTTTATTTTAAATGCCTATCGGCAACTATATCTGATAAGCCTATCGACACCTTTATCTGAAATGCCTATCGGCACCTATTTTTGAAATGCCAATCTTTAAGTATATCTGAAATGCCTATCGGCACCTATATCTAAAATGCCTATCGGAACCTATTTTTGAAATGCCTATCGGAAACTACATCTGAAATGACTATCAGCACCTATATTTGAAATGCCTATCGGCAACCATATCTGAAATGCCTATCCACACCTATATTTGAAATACCTATCGGCTTCTATATCTAAAATGCCTATCGGCACCTATTTTTGAAATGCCTATCGGAAACTACATCTGAAATGCCTATCAGCACCTATATTTGAAATGCCTATCGGCAATCATATCTGAAATGCCTATCGACACCTATATTTTAAATACCTATCGGCTTCTATATCTGAAATGCCTATCGGCACCTATTTTTAAAATGCCAATCGGCTACTATATCTGAAATGCCTATCTGCACCTATATCTGAAATGCCTATCGGCACCAATTTTTGAAATGCCTATCGGAAACTACATCTGAAATGCCTATCAGCTACTATATTTGAAATGCCTATCGGCAACCATATCTGGAATGCCTATCGGCACCTATATTTGAAATGTCTAACGGCTTCTATATCTGAAATGCCTATTGGCACCTATTTTTAAAATGCCATTCGGCAACTATATCTGAAATGCCTATCGGCACCTATATCTGAAATGTCTATCGGCACCTATTTTTGAAATGCCTATCGGAAACTACATCTGAAATGCCTATCAGCACCTATATTTGAAATGCCTATCGGCAACCATATCTGGAATGCCTATCGCGCCTATATTTGAAATGCCTATCGGCTTCTATATCTGAAATACCTATCGGCGCCTATTTTTAAAATGCCAATCGGCAACTATATCTGAAGTGCCTATCGGCACCTATATCTAAAATGCCTATGGGCACCTATTTTTGAAATGCCTATCGAAAACTACATCTGAAATGCCTATCAGCACCTATATTTGAAATGCCTATCGGCAACCACATCAGAAATGCCTATCGGCACCTATATCTGAAATACCTTTCGGCATTTATATCTGAAATGCCGGTCGACACCTATATTTGTAATGCCTATCGGCACATATATTTTAAATGCCTATCGGCAACTATATCTGATATGCCTATCGGCACCTATATCTGAAATGCCTATCGGCACCTATTTTTGAAATGCCTATCGGAAACTACATCTAAAATGCCTATCAGCACCTATTTTTAAAATGCCAATCGGTAAGTATATCTGAAATGCCTATCGGCACCTATATCTGAAATGCCTATCGGCACCTATTTTTAAAATGCCAATCGGTAAGTATATCTGAAATGCCTATCGGCACCTATATCTGAAATGCCTATCGGAACCTATTTTTGAAATGCCTATCGGAAACTACATCTGAATCGACTATCAGCACCTATATTTGAAATGCCTATCGGCAACCATATCTGAAATGCCTATCCACACCTATATTTGAAATACCTATCGGCTTCTATATCTGAAATGCCTATCGGCACCTATTTTTAAAATGCCAATCGGCAACTATATCTGAAATGCCTATCGGCACCTATATCTGAAATGCCTATCGGTACCTATTTTTGAAATGCCTATCGGAAACTACATCTGAAATGATTATCAGCGCTTATATTTGATATGCCTATCAGCAACCATATCTGGAATGCCTATCGGCAACTATATTTGAAATGCCTATCGGCTACTATATCTGAAATGCCTATCGGCACCTATTTTTAAAATGCCAATCGGTAAGTATATCTGAAATGCCTATCGGCACCTTTTTTTAAAATGCCAATCGGTAAGTATATCTGAAATGCCTATCGGCACCTATATCTGAAATGCCTATCGGAACCTATTTTTGAAATGCCTATCGGAAACTACATCTGAAATGACTATCAGCACCTATATTTGAAATGCCTATCGGCAACCATATCTGAAATGCCTATCCACACCTATATTTGAAATACCTATCGGCTTCTATATCTAAAATGCCTATCGGCACCTATTTTTAAAATGCCAATCGGCAACTATATCTGAAATGCCTATCGGCACCTATATCTGAAATGCCTATCGGTACCTATTTTTGAAATGCTTATCGGAAACTACATCTGAAATGATTATCAGCGCTTATATTTGATATGCCTATCGGCAATCATATCTGGAATGCCTATCGGCAACTATATTTGAAATGCCTATCGGCTTCTATATCTGAAATGCCTATCGGCACCTATTTTTAAAATACCAATCGGCAACTATATCTGAAATGCCTATCGGCACCTATATCTGAAATGCCTATCGGCATATATTTTTGAAATGCCTTTCGGAAACTACATCTAAAATGCCTATCTGCTCCTATATTTGAAATGCCTATCGGCAACCATATCTGAAATGCCTATCGACACCTATATTTGAAATACCTATCGGCTTTTACATCTGAAATGCCTACCGGCACCTGTTTTTATAATGCCAATCGGCAACTATATCTGAAATGCCTATCGGCACCTATATCCGAAATGCCTATCGGCATCAATTTTTGAAATGCCTATCGGAAACTACATCTAAAATGCCTATCAGCACCTATATTTGAAATGCCTATCGGCAACCATATCTGGAATGCCTATCGGCACCTATATTTGAAATGCCTATCGGCTTCTATATCTGAAATGCCTATCGGCACCTATTTTTAAAATGCCAATCGGCAACTATATCTGAAATGCCTATCGGCACCTATATCTGAAATGCCTATCGGCACCTATTTTTGAAATGCTTATCGGAAACTACATCTGAAATGCCTATCAGCACCTATATTTGAAATGCTTATCGGCAACCATATCTGAAATGCCTATCGACACCTATATTTGAAATCCCTATCGGCTTCTATATCTGAAATGCCTATCGGCACCTATTTTTAAAATGCCAATCGGCAACTATATCTGAAGTGCCTATCGGCACCAATATCTCAAATGCCTATCGGCACCTATTTTTGAAATGCCTATCGAAAACTACATCTGAAATGCCTATCAGCATTTATATTTGAAATGCCTATCGGCAACCACATCAGAAATGCCTATCGGCACCTATATCTGAAATGCCTATCGGCTTCTATATCTGAAATGCCGATCGACACTTATATTTGAAATGCCTATCGGCACCTATATTTTAAATGCCTATCGGCAACTATATCTGATATGCCTATCGGCACCTATATCTGAAATGCCTATCGGCACCTATTTTTGAAATGCCTATCGGAAACTACATCTGAAATGCCTATCAGCACCTATATTTGAAATGCCTATCGGCAACCATATCTGGAATACTCATCGGCACCTATATTTGAAATGCCTATCGGCTTATATATCTGAAATGCCTATCGGCACCTATTTTTAAAATGCCAATCGGCTACTATATCTGAAATGCCTATCGGCACCTATATCTGAAATGCCTATCGGCACCTATTTTTGTAATGCCTATCGGAAACTACATCTGATATGCCTATCGGCACCTATATCTGAAATGCCCATCGGCACCTATTTTTGAAATGCCTATCGGAAACTACATCTAAAATGCCTATCGGCACCTATTTTTAAAATGCCAATCGGTAAGTATATCTGAAATGCCTATCGGCACCTATATCTGAAATGCCTATCGGAACCTATTTTTGAAATGCCAATCGGTAAGTATATCTGAAATGCCTATCGGCACCTATATCTGAAATGCCTATCGGAACCTATTTTTGAAATGCCTATCGGAAACTACATCTGAAATGACTATCAGCACCTATATTTGAAATGCCTATCGGCAACCATATCTGAAATGCCTATCCACACCTATATTTGAAATACCTATCGGCTTCTATATCTGAAATGCCTATCGGCACCTATTTTTAAAATGCCAATCGGCAACTATATCTGAAATGCCTATCGGCACCTATATCTGAAATGCCTATCGGTACCTATTTTTGAAATGCCTATCGGAAACTACATCTGAAATGATTATCAGCGCTTATATTTGATATGCCTATCGGCAACCATATCTGGAATGCCTATCGGCAACTATATTTGAAATGCCTATCGGCTACTGTATCTGAAATGCCTATCGGCACCTATTTTTAAAATGCCAATCGGTAAGTATATCTGAAATGCCTATCGGCACCTATTTTTAAAATGCCTATCGGAAACTACATCTGAAATGATTATCATCGCTTATATTTGATATGCCTATCGGCAACCATATCTGGAATGCCTATCGGCAACTATATTTGAAATGCCTATCGGCTTCTATATCTGAAATGCCTATCGGCACCTATTTTTAAAATACCAATCGGCAACTATATCTGAAATGCCTATCGGCACCTATATCTGAAATGCCTATCGGCATATATTTTTGAAATGCCTTTCGGAAACTACATCTGAAATGCCTATCTGCTCCTATATTTGAAATGCCTATCGGCAACCATATCTGAAATGCCTATCGACACCTATATTTGAAATACCTATCGGCTTCTATATCTAAAATGCCTACCGGCACCTGTTTTTATAATGCCAATCGGCAACTATATCTGAAATGCCTATCGGCACCTATATCCGAAATGCCTATCGGCATCAATTTTTGAAATGCCTATCGGAAACTACATCTAAAATGCCTATCAGCACCTATATTTGAAATGCCTATCGGCAACCATATCTGGAATGCCTATCGGCACCTATATTTGAAATGCCTATCGGCTTCTATGTCTGAAATGCCTATCAGCACCTATTTTTAAAATGCCAATCGGCAACTATATCTGAAATGCTTATCGGCACCTATATCTGAAATGCCTATCGGCACCTATTTTTGAAATGCTTATTGGAAACTACATCTGAAATGCCTATCAGCACCTATATTTGAAATGCTTATCGGCAACCATATCTGAAATGCCTATCGACACCTATATTTGAAATCCCTATCGGCTTCTATATCTGAAATGCCTATCGGCACCTATTTTTAAAATGCCAATCGGCAACTATATCTGAAATGCCTATCGGCACCTATATCCGAAATGCCTATCGGCACCTATTTATGAAATGCCTATCGGAAACTACATCTGAAATGCCTATCAGCACCTATATTTGAAATGCCTATCGGCAACCATATCTGGAATGCCTATCGGCGCCTATATTTGAAATGCCTATCGGCTTCTATATCTGAAATGCCTATCGGCACCTATTTTTAAAATGCCAATCGGCAACTATATCTGAAGTGCCTGTCGGCACCAATATCTCAAATGCCTATCGGCACCTATTTTTTAATTGCCTCTCGAAAACTACATCTGAAATGGTTATCAGCATTTATATTTGAAATGCCTATCGGCAACCACATCAGAAATGCCTATCGGCACCTATATCTGAAATGCCCTACGGCATTTATATCTGAAATGCCGATCGACACTTATATTTGAAATGCCTATCGGCACCTATATTTTAAATGCCTATCGGCAACTATATCTGATATGCCTATCGGCACCTATATCTGAAATGCCTATCGGCACTTATTTTTGAAATGCCTATCGGAACCTACATCTGATATGCCTATCAGCACCTATATTTTAAATGCCTATCGGCAACCATATCTGGAATGCTCATCGGCACCTATATTTGAAATGCCTATCGGCTTATATATCTGAAATGCCTATCGGCACCTATTTTTAAAATGCCAATCGGCAACTATAGCTGAAATGCCTATCGGCACCTATATCTGAAATGTGTATCGGCACCTATTTTTGAAATGCCTATCGGAAACTACATCTGAAATGCCTATCAGCACCTATATTTGAAATGCCTATCGGCAACCATATCTGGAATGCCTATCGGCAACTATATTTGAAATGCCTATCGGCTTCTATATCTGAAATGCCTATCGACACCTATTTTTAAAATGCTAATTGGCAACTATATCTGAAATGCCTATCGGCACCTATATCTGAAATGCCTATCGGCATATATTTTTGAAATGCCTTTCGGAAACTACATCTGAAATGCCTATCTGCTCCTATATTTGTAATGCCTATCGGCTACCATATCTGAAATGCCTATCGACGTCTATATTTGAAATACCTATCGGCTTCTATATCTGAAATGCCTATCGGCACCTTTTTTTAAAATGCCAATCGGCAACTATATCTGAAATGCCTATCGGCACCTATATCCGAAATGCCTATCGGCATCAATTTTTGAAATGCCTATCGGAAACTACATCTAAAATGCCTATCAGCACCTATATTTGAAATGCCTATCGGCAACCATATCTGGAATGCCTATCGGCACCTATATTTGAAATGCCTATCGGCTTCTATATCTGAAATGCCTATCGGCACCTATTTTTAAAATGCCAATCGGCAACTATATCTGAAATGCCTATCGGCACCTATATCTGAAATGCCTATCGGCACATATTTTTGAAATGCCTATCGGAAACTACATCTGAAATGCCTATCAGCACCTATATTTGAAATGCCTATCGGCAACCATATCTGAATTGCCTATCGCCACCTATATTTGAAATACCTATCGGCTTCTATATCTGAAATGCCTATCGGCACCTATTTTTAAAATGCCAATCGGTAACTATATCGGAAATGCCTATCGGCACCTATATCAGAAATGCCTATCGGCATCATTTTTTGAAATGTCTATCGGAAACTACATCCGGAATGCCTATCAGCACCTATATTTGAAATTCCTAAGGGCAACCATATCTGGAATGCCTATCGGCACCTATATTTGAAATGCCTATCGTCTTTTATATCTGAAATGCCTATCGACACCTATTTTTAAAATGCCAATCGGCAACTATATCTGAAATGCCTATCGGCACCTATATCTGAAATGCCTATCGGCACCTATTTTTGAAATGCCTATCGGAAACTACATCTGAAATGCCTATCAGCACCTATATTTGAAATGCCTATCGGCAACCATATCTGGAATGCCTATCGGCACCTATATTTGAAATGCCTATCGGCTTCTATATCTGAAATGCCTATCGGCATCTATTTTTAAAATGCCAATCGGCATTTATATCTGAAATGCCTATCGGAACCTATATCTGAAATGCCTTTCGGCATTTATATCTGAAATGCCGATCGACACCTATATTTGAAATGCCTATCGGCACTTTTATTTTAAATGCCTATCGGCAACTATATCTGATAAGCCTATCGGCACCTATATCTGAAATGCCTATCGGCACCTATTTTTGAAATGCCAATCTTTATGTATATCTGAAATGCCTATCGGCACCTATATCTAAAATGCCTATCGGAACCTATTTTTGAAATGCCTATCGGAAACTACATCTGAAATGACTATCAGCACCTATATTTGAAATGCTTATTGGCAGCCAAATCTGAAATGCCTATCCACACCTATATTTGAAATACCTATTGGCCTCTATATCTAAAATGCCTATCGGCACCTATTTTTAAAATGCCAATCGGTAAGTATATCTGAAATGCCAATTGGCACCTATATCTAAAATGCCTATCGGAACCTATTTTTGAAATGCCTATCGGCTTCTATATCTGAAATGCCTATCGACACCTATTTTTAAAATGCCAATCGGCAACTATATCTGAAATGTCTATCGGCACCTATATCTGAAATGCCTATCGGCACCTATTTTTGAAATGCCTATCGGAAACTACATCTGAAATGCCTATCAGCACCTTTATTTGAAATACTTATCGGCAACCATATCTGAAATAGCTATCGACACCTATATTTTAAATCCCTATCGGCTTCTATATCTGAAATGCCTATCGGCACCTATTTTTAAAATGCCAATCGGCAACTATATCTGAAATGCCAATCGGCACCTATATCTGAAATGCCTACCGGCACCTATTTTTGAAATGCCTATCGGAAACTACATCTGAAATGCCTATCAGCACCTATATTTGAAATGCCTATCGGCAACCATATCTGGAATGCCTATCGGCGCCTATATTTGAAATGCCTATCGGCTTCTATATCTAAAATGCCTATCGGCACCTATTTTTAAAATGCCAATCGGCAACTATATCTGAAGTGTCTATCGGCACCTATATCTCAAATGCCTATCGGCACCTATTTTTGAAATGCCTATCGAAAACTACATCTGAAATGCCTATCAGCATTTATATTTGAAATGCCTATCGGCAACCACATCAGAAATGCCTATCGGCACCTATATCTGAAATGCCCTACGGCATTTATATCTGAAATGCCGATCGACACCTATATTTGAAATGCCTATCGGCACCTATATTTTAAATGCCTATCGGCAACTATATCTGATATGCCTATCGGCACCTATATCTGAAATGCCTATCGGCACCTATTTTTGAAATGCCTATCGGAAACTACATCTAAAATGCCTATCGGCACCTATTTTTAAAATGCCAATCGGAAAGTATATCTGAAATGCCTATCAGCACCTATAATTGAAATGCCTATCGGAACCTATTTTTGAAATGCCTATCGGAAACAACATCTGAAATGACTATCAGCACCTATATTTGAAATGCCTATCGGCAACCATATCTAAAATGCCTATCCACACCTGTATTTGAAATACCTATCGGCTTCTATATCTAAAATGCCTATCGGAACCTATTTTTAAAATGCCAATCGGCAACTATATCTGAAATGCCTATCGGCACCTATATCTGAAATGCCTATCGGCACCAACTTTTGAAATGCCTATCGGAAACTCCATCTGAAATGCCTATCAGCACCTATATTTGAAATGCCTATCGGCAACCATATCTGGAATGCCTATCGGTACCTATATTTGAAATGCCTATCGGGTTCTATATCTGAAATGCCTATCGACACCTATTTTTAAAATGCCAATTGGCATCTATTTCTGAAATGCCTATCGGCATCTATATCTGAAATGCCTATCGGTACCTATTATTGAAATGCCTATCGGAAACTACATCTGAAATGATTATCAGCACTTATATTTGAAATGCCTATCGGCAACCATATCTGGAATGCCTATCAACACCTATATTTGAAATGCCTAACGGCTTCTATATCTGAAATGCCTATCGGCACCTATTTTTAAAACACCAATCGGCAACTATATCTGAAATGCCTATCGGCACCTATATCTGAAATGCCTATCGGCATATATTTTTAAAATGCCTTTCGAAAACTACATCTGAAATGCCTATCTGCTCCTATATTTGAAATGCCTATCGGCAACCATATCTGAAATGCCTATCGACACCTATATTTGAAATACCTATCGGCTTCTATATCTGAAATGCCTATCGGCACCTGTTTTTAAAATGCCAATCGGCAACAATATCTAAAATGCCTATCGGCACCTATATCCGAAATGCCTATCGGCATCAATTTTTGAAATGCCTATCGGAAACTACATCTTAAATGCCTATCAGCACCTATATTTGAAATGCCTATCAGCAACTATATCTGCAATGCCTATCGGCACCTATATTTGAAATGCCTATCGGCTTCTATATCTGAAATGCCTATCGGCACCTATTTTTTAAATGCCAATTGGCAACTATATCTGAAATGACTATCGGCACCTATATCTGAAATGCCTATCGGCACCTATTTTTGAAATGCCTATCGAAAACTACATCTGAAATGCCTATCAGCACCTATATTTGAAATGCCTATCGGAAACTACATCTGAAATGCGTATCAGCACCTATATTTGAAATGTCTATCGGCAAACATATCTGGAATGCCTATCGGCACCTATATTTGAAATGCCTATCGGCTTCTATATCTGAAATGCCTATCGGCACCTATTTTTAAAATGCCAATCGGCAACTATATCTGAAATGCCTATCGGCACCTATATCTGAAATGCCTATCGGCACCTATTTTTGTAATGCCTATCGGAAACTACATCTGAAATGCCTATCAGCACCTATATTTGAAGTGCCTATCGGCAACCATATCTGAAATGCCTATCGACACCTATATTTGAAATACCTATCGGCCTCTATATCTGAAATGCCTATCGGTACCTATTTTTAAAATGCCAATCGGCAACTATATCTGAAATGCCAATCGGCACCTATATCTGAAATGCCTATCGGCACCTATTTTTGAAATGCCTATCGGAAACTACATCTGAAATGCCTATCTGCACCTATATTTGAAATGCCTATCGGCAACCATATCTGGAATGCCTATCGGCGCCTATATTTGAAATGCCTATCGGCTTCTATATCTAAAATGCCTATCGGCACCTATTTTTAAAATGCCAATCGGCAACTATATCTGAAGTGCCTATCGGCACCTATATCTCAAATGCCTATCGGCACCTATTTTTGAAATGCCTATCGAAAACTACATCTGAAATGCCTATCAGCATTTATATTTGAAATGCCTATCGGCAACCACATCAGAAATGCCTATCGGCACCTATATTTAAAAATGCCCTACGGCATTTATATCTGAAATGCCGATCGACACCTATATTTGAAATGCCTATCGGCACCTATATTTTAAATGCCTATCGGCAACTATATCTGATATGCCTATCGGCACCTATATCTGAAATGCCTATCGGCACCTATTTTTGAAATGCCTATCGGAAACTACATCTAAAATGCCTATCGGCACCTATTTTTAAAATGCCAATCGGAAAGTATATCTGAAATGCCTATCGGCACCTATAATTGAAATGCCTATCGGAACCTATTTTTGAAATGCCTATCGGAAACAACATCTGAAATGACTATCAGCACCTATATTTGAAATGCCTATCGGCAACCATATCTGCAATGCCTATCGGCACCTATATTTGAAATGCCTATCGACTTCTATATCTGAAATGCCTATCGGCACCATTTTTTAAATGCCAATTGGCAACTATATCTGAAATGACTATCGGCACCTATATCTGAAATGCCTATCGGCACCTATTTTTGAAATGCCTATCGAAAACTACATCTGAAATGCCTATCAGCACCTATATTTGAAATGCCTATCGGAAACTACATCTGAAATGCCTATCAGCACCTATATTTGAAATGCCTATCGGCAACCATATCTGAAATGCCTATCCACATCTATATTTGAAATACCTATCGGCTTCTATATCTAAAATGCCTATCGGCACTTATTTTTAAAATGCCAATCGGCAACTACATCTGAAATGCCTATCGGCTTATATTTCTGAAATGCCTATCGGCACCTATTTTTAAAAAGCCAATCGGCAACTATATCTGAAATGCCAATCGGCACTTATATCTGAAATGCCTATCGACACCTATTTTTAAAATGCCAATTGGCAACTATATCTGAAATGCCTATCGGCACCTATATCTGAAATGCCTATCGACACCTATTTTTAAAATGCCAATTGGCAACTATATCTGAAATGCCTATCGGCACCTATATCTGAAATGCCTATCGACACCTATTTTTAAAATGCCAATCGGCTACTATATTTGAAATGCCTATCGGCACCTATATCTGAAATGCCTATCGGCACCTATTTTTGAAATGCCTATCGGAAACTACATCGGAAATGCCTATCAGCACCTTTATTTGAAATGCCTATCGGCAACCATATCTGAAATGCCTATCGACACCTATATTTGAAATCCCTATCGGCTTCTATATCTGAAATGCCTATCGGCACCTATTTTTAAAATGCCAATCGGCAACTATATCTGAAATGCCAATCGGCACCTATATCTGAAATGCCTATCGACACCTATTTTTAAAATGCCAATTGGCAACTATATCTGAAATGCCTATCGGCACCTATATCGAAAATGCCTATCGGAACCTTTTTTTGAAATGCCTATCGGAAACTACATCTGAAATGACTATCAGCACCTATATTTGAAATGCCTATCGGCAACCATATCTGAACTGCCTATCCACACCTATATTTGAAATACCTATCGGCTTCTATATCTAAAATGCCTATCGGCACCTATTTTTAAAATGCCAATCGGTAAGTATATCTGAAATGCCTATCGGCACCTATATCTAAAATGCCTATCGGAACCTATTTTTGAAATGCCTATCGGAAACTACATCTGAAATGACTATCAGCACCTATATTTGAAATCCTATCGGCAAACATATCTGAAATGCCTATCCACACCTATATTTGAAATACCTATCGGCTTCTATATCTAAAATGCCTATCGGCACTTATTTTTAAAATGCCAATCGGCAACTACAGCTGAAATGCCTATCGGCTTATATATCTGAAATGCTTATCGGCACCTATTTTTAAAATGCCAATCGGCAACTATATCTGAAATGCCAATCGGCACCTATATCTGAAATGCCTATCGACACCTATTTTTAAAATGCCAATTGGCAACTATATCTGAAATGCCTATCGGCACCTATATCTGAAATGCCTATCGACACCTATTTTTAAAATGCCAATTGGCAACTATATCTGAAATGCCTATCGGCACCTATATCTGAAATGCCTATCGGTACCTATTTTTAAAATGCCTATCGGAAACTACATCTGAAATGATTATCAGCACTTATATTTGAAATGCCTATCGGCAACCATATCTGGAATGCCTATCGGCACCTATATTTGAAATGCCTATCGGCAACCATATCTGGAATGCCTATCGGCACCTATATTTGAAATGCCTATCGGCTTCTATATCTGAAATGCCTATCGACACCTTTTTTTAAAATGCCAATCGGCTACTATATCTGAAATGCCTATCGGCACCTATATCTGAAATGCCTATCGGCACCTATTTTTGAAATGCCTATCGGAAACTACATCTGAAATGCCTATCAGCACCTTTATTTGAAATGCCTATCGGCAACCATATCTGAAATGCCTATCGACACCTATATTTGAAATCCCTATCGGCTTCTATATCTGAAATGCCTATCGGCACCTATTTTTAAAATGCCAATCGGCAACTATATCTGAAATGCCAATCGGCACCTATATCTGAAATGCCTATCGACACCTATTTTTAAAATGCCAATTGGCAACTATATCTGAAATGCCTATCGGCACCTATATCTAAAATGCCTATCGGAACCTTTTTTTGAAATGCCTATCGGAAACTACATCTGAAATGACTATCAGCACCTATATTTGAAATGCCTATCGGCAACCATATCTGAACTGCCTATCCACACCTATATTTGAAATACCTATCGGCTTCTATATCTAAAATGCCTATCGGCACCTATCTTTAAAATGCCAATCGGTAAGTATATCTGAAATGCCTATCGGCACCTATATCTAAAATGCCTATCGGAACCTATTTTTGAAATGCCTATCGGAAACTACATCTGAAATGACTATCAGCACCTATATTTGAAATGCCTATCGGCAACCATATCTGAAATGCCTATCCACACCTATATTTGAAATACCTATCGGCTTCTATATCTAAAATGCCTATCGGCACTTATTTTTAAAATGCCAATCGGCAACTACATCTGAAATGCCTATCGGCTTATATATCTGAAATGCCTATCGGCACCTATTTTTAAAATGCCAATCGGCAACTATATCTGAAATGCCAATCAGCACCTATATCTGAAATGCCTATCGACACCTATTTTTAAAATGCCAATTGGCAACTATATCTGAAATGCCTTTCGGCACCTATTTTTAAAATGCCATTCGGCAACTATATCTGAAATGCCAATCGGCACCTATATCTGAAATGCCTATCGGCACCTATTTTTGAAATGCCTATCGGAAACTACATCTGAAATGCCTATCAGCACCTATATTTGAAATGCCTATCGGCAACCATATCTGGAATGCCTATCGGCGCCTATATTTGAAATGCCTATCGGCTTCTATATCTAAAATGCCTATCGGCACCTATTTTTAAAATGCCAATCGGCAACTATATCTGAAGTGCCTATCGGCACCTATATCTCAAATGCCTATCGGCACCTATTTTCGAAATGCCTATCGAAAACTACATCTGAAATGCCTATCAGCTGTTATATTTGAAATGCCTATCGGCAACCACATCAGAAATGCCTATCGGCACCTATATCTGAAATGCCCCACGGCTTTTATATCTGAAATGCCGATCGACACCTATATTTGAAATGCCTATCGGCACCTATATTTTAAATGCCTATCGGCAACTATATCTGATATGCCTATCGGCACCTATATCTGAAATGCCTATCGGCACCTATTTTTGAAATGCCTATCGGAAACTACATCTAAAATGCCTATCGGCACCTATTTTTAAAATGCCAATCGGAAAGTAAATCTGGAATGCCTATCAGCACCTATAATTGAAATGCCTATCGGAACCTATTTTTTAAATGCCTATCGGAAACAACATCTGAAATGACTATCAGCACCTATATTTGAAATGCCTATCGGCAACCATATCTAAAATGCCTATCCACACCTGAATTTGAAATACCTATCGGCTTCTATATCTAAAAAGCCTATCGGCACCTATTTTTAAAATGCCAATCGGCAACTATATCTGAAATGCCTATCGGCACCTATATCTGAAATGCCTATCGGCACCAACTTTTGAAATGCCTATCGGAAACTCCATCTGAAATGCCTAACAGCACCTATATTTGAAATGCCTATCGGCAACCATATCTGGAATGCCTATTGGTACCTATATTTGAAATGCCTATCGGGTTCTATATCTGAAATGCCTATCGACACCTATTTTTAAAATGCCAATTGGCATCTATATCTGAAATGCCTATCGGCACCTATATCTGAAATGCCTATCGGTACCTATTTTTGAAATGCCTATCGGAAACTACATCTAAAATGATTATCAGCACTTATATTTGAAATGCCTATCGGCAACCATATCTGGAATGCCTTTCGGCACCTATATTTGAAATGCCTAACGGCTTCTATATCTGAAATGCCTATCGACACCTATTTTTAAAACACCAATCGGCAACTATATCTGAAATCCCTATCGGCACCTATATCTGAAATGCCTATCGGCATATATTTTTAAAATGCCTTTCAGAAACTACATCTGAAATGACTATCTGCTCCTATATTTGAAATGCCTATCGGCAACCATATCTGAAATGCCTATCGACACCTATGTTTGAAATACCTATCGGCTTCTATATCTGAAATGCCTATCGGCACCTGTTTTTAAAATGCCAATCGGCAACTATATCTGAAATGCCTATCGGCACCTATATCCGAAATGCCTATCGGCATCAATATTTGAAATGCCTATCGGAAACTACATCTAAAATGCCTATCAGCACCTATATTTGAAATGCCTATCGGCAACTATATCTGCAATGCCTATCGGCATCTATATTTGAAATGCCTATCGGCTTCTATATCTGAAATGCCTATCAACACTTATTTTTTAAATGCCAATTGGCAACTATATCTGAAATGACTATCGGCACCTATATCTGAAATGCCTATCGGCACCTATTTTTGAAATGCCTATCAAAAACTACATCTGAAATGCCTATCAGCACCTATATTTGAAATGTCTATCGGCAACCATATCTGGAATGCCTATTGGCACCTATATTTGAAATGCGTATCGGCTTCTATATCTGAAATGCCTATCGGCACCTATTTTTAAAATGCCAATCGGCAACTATATCTGAAATGCCTATCGGCACCTATATCTGAAATGCCTATCGGCACCTATTTTTGAAATGCCTATCGGAAACTACATCTGAAATGCCTATCAGCACCTATATTTGAAATGCCTATCGGCAACCATATCTGAAATGCCTATCGACAACTTTATTTGAAATACCTATCGGCTTCTATATCTAAAATGCCTATCGGTACCTATTTTTAAAATGCCAATCGGCAACTATATCTGAAATGCCAATCGGCACCTATATCTGAAATGCCTATCGGCACCTATTTTTGAAATGCCTATCGGAAACTACATCTGAAATGCCTATCAGCACCTATATTTGAAATGCCTATCGGCTTCTATATCTGAAATGCCTATCGGCACCTATATCTGAAATGCCTATCGGCACCTATTTTTGAAATGCCTATCGGAAACTACATCTGAAATGCCTATCAGCACCTATATTTGAAATGCCTATCGGCTTCTATATCTGAAATGCCTATCGACACCAATTTTTGAAATGCCAATCGGCAACTATATCTGAAATGCCTATCGGCACCTATATCTGAAATGCCTATCGGCACCTATTTTTGAAATGCCTATCGGAAACTACATCTGATATGCCTATCAGCACCTATATTTGAAATGCTTATCGGCAACCATATCTGAAATGCCTATCGACACCTATATTTGAAATCCCTATCGGCTACTATATCTCAAATGCCTATCGGCACCTATTTTTGAAATGCCTATCGGAAACTACATCTGAAATGCCTATCAGCACCTATATTTGAAATGCTTATCGGCAACCATATCTGGAATGCCTATCGGCGCCTATATTTGAAATGCCTATCGGCTTCTATATCTGAAATGCCTATCGGCACCTATTTTTAAAATGCCAATCGGCATTTATATCTGAAGTGCCTATCGGCACCTATATCTGAAATGCCTATCGGCACCTATTTTTGAAATGCGTATCGAAAACTACATCTGAAATGCCTATCAGCACCTATATTTGAAATGCCTATCGGCAACCTCATCAGAAATGCCTATCGGCACCTATATCTGAAATGCCTTTCGGCATTTATATCTGAAATGCCGATCGACACCTATATCTGAAAAGCCTATCGGCACCTATATCTGAAATGCCTATCGGCACCTATTTTTGAAATGCCAATCTTAAAGTATATCTGAAATGCCTATCGGCACCTATATCTAAAATGCCTATCGGAACCTATTTTTGAAATGCCTATCGGAAACTACATCTGAAATGACTATCAGCACCTATATTTGAAATGCCTGTCGGCAACCATATCTGAAATGCCTATCCACACCTATATTTGAAATACCTATCGGCTTCTATATCTAAAATGCCTATCGGCACCTATTTTTAAAATGCCAATCGGCAAGTATATCTGAAATGCCTATCGGCACCTATATCTAAAATGCCTATCGGAACCTATTTTTGAAATGCCTATCGGAAACTACATCTGAAATGACTATCAGCACCTATATTTGAAATGCCTATCGGACACCATATCTGAAATGCCTATCCACACCTATATTTGAAATACCTATCGATTTCTATATCTAAAATGCCTATCGGCACCTATTTTTAAAATGCCAATCGGCAACTACATCTGAAATGCCTATCGGCTTATATATCTGAAATGCCTATCGGCACCTATTTTTAAAATGCCAATCGGCAACTATATCTGAAATGCCAATCGGCACCTATTTTTGAAATGCCTATCGGAAACTACATCTGAAATGCCTATCAGCACCTATATTTGAAATGCCTATCGGCAACCATATCTGAAATGCCTATCGACACCTATATTTGAAATCCCTATCGGCTTCTATATCTGAAATGCCTATCGGCACCAATTTTTAAAATGCCAACCGGCAACTATATCTGAAATGCCAATCGGCACCTATATCTGAAATGCCTATCGACACCTATTTTTAAAATGCCAATTGGCAACTATATCTGAAATGCCTATCGGCACCTATATCTAAAATGCCTATCACAACCTATTTTTGAAATGCCTATCGGAATCTACATCTGAAATGACTATCATTACCTATATTTGAAATGCCTATCGGCAACCATATCTGAAATGCCTATCCACAACTATATTTGTAATACCTATCGGCTTCTATATCTAAAATGCCTATCGGCACCTATTTTTAAAATGCCAATCGGTAAGTATATCTGAAATGCCTATCGGCACCTATATCTAAAATGCCTATCGGAACCTATTTTTGAAATGCCTATCGGAAACTACATCTGAAATGACTATCAGCACCTATATTTGAAATGCCTATCGGCAACCATATCTGAAATGCCTATCCACACCTATATATGAAATACCTATCAGCTTCTATATCTAAAATGCCTATCGGCACCTATTTTTAAAATGCCAATCGGCAACTACATCTGAAATGCCTATCGGCTTATATATCTGAAATGCCTATCGGCAACTATTTTTAAATTGCCAATCGGCAACTATATCTTAAATGCCAATCGGCACCTATATCTGAAATGCCTATCGACACCTATTTTTAAAATGCAATTGGCAACTATATCTGAAATGCCTATCGGCACCTATATCTGAAATGCCTATCGGCACCTATTTTTAAAATGCCAATTGACAAATATATCTGAAATGCCTATCGGCACCTATATCTGAAATGCCTTTCGGTACCTATTTTTGAAATGCCTATCGGAAACTACATCTGAAATGATTATCAGCACTTATATTTGAAATGCCTGTCGGCAACCATATCTGGTACGCCTGTCGGCACCTATATTTGAAATGCCTATCGGCAACCATATCTAGAATGCCTATCGGCACCTATATTTGAAATGCCTATCGGCTTCTATATCTGAAATGCCTATCGACACCTATTTTTAAAATGCCAATCGGCAACTATATCTGAAATGCCTATCGGCAATTATATCTGAAATGCCTATCGGCACCTATTTTTGAAATGCCTATCGGAAACTACATCTGAAATGCCTATCAGCACCTTTATTTTGAAATGCTTATCGGCAACCATATCTGAAATAGCTATCGACACCTATATTTGAAATCCCTATCGGCTTCTGTATCTGAAATGCCTATCGGCACCTATTTTTAAAATGCAAATCGGCAACTATATCTGAAATGCCAATCGGCACCTATATCTGAAATGCCTATCGGCACCTATTTTTGAAATGCCTATCGGAAACTACATCTGAAATGCCTATCAGCACCTATATTTGAAATGCCTATCGGCAACCATATCTGGAATGCCTATCGGCGCCTATATTTGAAATGCCTATCGGCTTCTATATCTAAAATGCCTATAGGCACCTATTTTTAAAATGCCAATCGGCAACTATATCTGAAGTGCCAATCGGCACCTATATCTCAAATGCCTATCGGCACCTATTTTTGAAATGCCTATCGAAAACTACATCTAAAATGCCTATCAGCATTTATATTTGAAATGCCTATCGGCAACCACATCAGAAAATGCCTATCGGCACCTATATCTGAAATGCCTTACGGCATTTATATCTGAAATGCCGATCGACACCTATATTTGAAATGCCTATCGGCACCTTTATTTTAAATGCCTATCGGCAACTATATCTGATATGCCTATCGGCACCTATATCTGAAATGCCTATCGACACCTATTTCTGAAATGCCTATCGGCACCAACTTTTGAAATCCCTATCGGAAACTACATCTAAAAGGCCTATCGGTACCTATTTTTAAAATGCCAATCGGAAAGTATATCTGAAATGCCTATCGGCACCTATAATTGAAATGCCTATCGGAACCTATTTTTGAAATGCCTATCGGAAACAACATCTGAAATGACTATCAGCACTTATATTTAGAAATGCCTATCGGCAACCATATCTGAAATGCCTATCCACACCTGTATTTGAAATACCTATCGGCTTCTATATCTAAAATGCCTATCGGCACCTATTTTTAAAATGCCAATCGGCAACTATATCTGAAATGCCTATCGGCACCTATTTCTGAAATGCCTATCGGCACCAACTTTTGAAATGCCTATCGGAAACTCCATCTGAAATGCCTATCAGCACCTATATTTGAAATGCCTATCGGCACCTATATTTGAAATGCCTATCGGGTTCTATATCTGAAATGCCTATCGACACCTATTTTTAAAATGCCAATTGGCAACTATATCTGAAATGCCTATCGGCACCTATTTTTAAAATACTAATCGGCAACTATATCTGAAATGCCTATCGGCACCTATATCTGAAATGCCTATCGGGATATATTTTTGAAATGCCTTTCGGAAACTACATCTGAAATGCCTATCTGCTCCTATATTCGAAATGCCTATCGGCAACCATATCTGAAATGCCTATCGACACCTATATTTGAAATACCTATCGGCTTCTATATCTGAAATGCCTATCGGCACCTGTTTTGAAAATGCCAATCGGCAACTATATCTGAAATGCCTATCGGCACCTATATCCGAAATGCCAATCGGCATCAATTTTTGAAATGCCTATCGGAAACTATATCTAAAATGCCTATTAGCACCTATATTTGAAATGCCTATCGGCAACTATATCTGCAATGCCTATCGGCACCTATATTTGAAATGCCTATCGGCTTCTATATCTGAAATGCCTATCGGCACCTATTTTTTAAATGCCAATTGGCAACTATATCTGAAATGACTATCGGCACCAATATCTGAAATGCCTATCGGCACCTATTTTTGAAATACCTATCGAAAACTACATCTGAAATGCCTATCAGCACCTATATTTGAAATGCCTATCGGAAACTACATCTGAAATGCCTATCAGCACCTATATTTGAAATGCCTATCGGCAACCATATCTGGAATGCCTATCGGCACCTATATTTGAAATGCCTATCGGCTTCTATATCTGAAATGCCTATCGGCACCTATATCTGAAATGCCTATCGGCACCTATTTTTGAAATGCCTATCGGAAACTACATCTGAAATGCCTATCAGCACCTATATTTGAAATGCCTATCGGCAACCATATCTGAAATGCCTATCGACACCTATATTTGAAATACCTATCGGCTTCTATATCTGAAATGCCTATCGGTACCTATTTTTAAAATGCCAATCGGTAACTATATCTGAAATGCCTATCGGCACCTATATCTGAAATGCCTATCGGCACCATTTTTTGAAATGCCTATCGGAAACTACATCCGGAATGCCTATCAGCACCTATATTTAAAATGCCTATCGGCAACCATATCTGAAATGCCTATCGGCACCTATATTTGAAATGCCTATCGGCTTCTATATCTGAAATGCCTATCTGCACCTATATCTGAAATGCCTATCGGCACCTAATTTTGAAATGCCTATCGGAAACTACATCTGAAATGCCTATCAGCACTTATATTTGAAATGCTTATCGGCAACCATATCTGAAATGCCTATCGACACCTATATTTAAAATCCCTATCGGCTTCTATATCTGAAATGCCTATCGGCACCTATTTTTAAAATGCCAATCGGCAACTATATCTGAAATGCCTATCGGCACCTATATCTGAAATGCCTATCGGCACCAATTTTTGAAATGCCTATCGGAAACTACATCTGAAATGCCTATCAGCACCTATATTTGAAATGCCTATCGGCAACCATACCTTTGATGCTCATCGGCACCTATATTTGAAATGCCTATCGGCTTATATATCTGAAATGCCTATCGGCACCTATTTTTAAAATGCCAATCGGCAACTATATCTGAAATGCCTATCGGCACCTATTTTTGAAATGCCTATCGGAAACTACATCTGAAATGCCTATCAGCACCTATATTTGAAATGCCTATCGGCAACCATATCTGGAATGCCTATCGGCGCCTATATTTGAAATGCCTATCGGCTTCTATATCTGAAATACCTAACGGCGCCTATTTTTAAAATGCCAATCGGCAACTATATCTGAAGTGCCTATCGGCACCTATATCTGAAATGCCTATCAGCACCTATATTTGAAATGCCTATCGGCAACCACATCAGAAATGCCTATCGGCACCTATATCTGAAATGCCAATCGGCATTTATATCTGAAGTGCCTATCGGCACCTATATCTGAAATGCCTATCGGCACCTATTTTTGATATGCCTATCGAAAACTACATCTGAAATGCCTATCAGCACCTATATTTGAAATGCCTATCGGCAACCACATCAGAAATGCCTATCGGCACCTATATCTGAAATGCATTTCGGCATTTATATCTGAAATGCCGATCGACACCTATATTTGAAATGCCTATCGGCACTTTTATTTTAAATGCCTATCGGCAACTATATCTGATAAGCCTATCGGCACCTATGTCTGAAATGCCTATCGGCACCTATTTTTGAAATGCCATTCTTTAAGTATATCTGAAATGCCTATCGGCACCTATATCTAAAATGCCTATCGGAACCTATTTTTGAAATGCCTATCTGAAACTACATCTGAAATGACTATCAGCACCTATATTTGAAATGCCTATCGGCAACCATATCTGAAATGCCTATCCACACCTATATTTGAAATACCTATCGGCTTCTATATCTGAAATGCCTATCGGCACCTATTTTTAAAATGCCAATCGGCAACTATATCTGAAATGCCTATCGGCCACTATATCTGAAATGCCTATCGGCACCAACTTTTGAAATGCCTATCGGAAACTCCATCTGAAATGCCTATCAGCACCTATATTTGAAATGCCTATCGGCAACCATATCTGGAATGCCTATCGGCACCTATATTTGAAATGCCTATCGGGTTATATATCTGAAATGCCTATCGACACTTATTTTTAAAATGCCAATTGGCAACTATATCTGAAATGCCCATCGGCACCTATATCTGAAATGCCTATCGGTACCTATTTTTGAAATGCCTATCGAAAACTACATCTGAAATGATTATCAGCACTTATATTTGAAATGCCTAACGGCAACCATATCTGGAATGCCTATCGGCACCTATATTTGAAATGCCTATCGGCTTCTATATCTGAAATGCCTATCGGCACCTATTTTTAAAATACCAATCGGCAACTGTATCTTAAATGCCTATCGGCACCTATATCTGAAATGCCTATCGGCATATATTTTTGAAATGCCTTTCGGAAACTACATCTGAAATGCCTATCTGCTCCTATATTTGAAATGCCTATCGGCAACCATATCTGAAATGCCTATCGACACCTATATTTGAAATACCTATCGGCTTCTATATCTGAAATGCCTATCGGCACCTCTTTTTAAAAAACCAATCGGCAACTATATCTGAAATGCCTATCGGCACCTATATCCGAAATGCCTATCGGCATCAATTTTTGAAATGCCTATCGGAAACTACATCTGAAATGCCTATCAGCACCTATATTTGAAATGTTTATCGGCAACCATATCTGAAATGCCTATCGACACCTATATTTGAAATCCCTATCGGCTTCTATATCTGAAATGCCTATCGGCACCTATTTTTAAAATGCCAATCGGCATTTATATCTGAAGTGCCTATCGGCACCTATATCTGAAATGCCTATCGGCACCTATTTTTGAAATGCCTATCGAAAACTACATCTGAAATACCTATCAGCACCTATATTTGAAATGCCTATCGGCAACCACATCAGAAATGCCTATCGGCACCTATATCTGAAATGCCTTTCGGCATTTATATCTGAAATGCCGGTCGACAACTATATTTGAAATGCCTATCGGCACTTTTATTTTAAATGCCTATCGGCAACTATATCTGATAAGCCTATCGGCACCTATATCTGAAATGCCTATCGGCACCTATTTTTGAAATGCAAATCTTTAAGTATATCTGAAATGCCTATCGGCACCTATATCTAAAGTGCCTATCGGAACCTATTTTTGAAATGCCTATCGGAAACCATATCTGAAATGCCTATCCACAACTATATTTGTAATACCTATCGGCTTCTATATCTAAAATGCCTATCGGCACCTATTTTTAAAATGCCAATTGGCAACTATATCTGAAATGCCTATCGGCACCTATATCTAAAATGCCTATCACAACCTATTTTTGAAATGCCTATCGGAAACTACATCTGAAATGACTATCAGCACCGATATTTGAAATGCCTATCGGCAACCATATCTGAAATGCCTATCCACAACTATATTTGTAATACCTATCGGCTTCTATATCTAAAATGCCTATCGGCACCTATTTTTAAAATGCCAATCGGTAAGTATATCTGAAATGCCTATCGGCACCTATATCTAAAATGCCTATCGGAACCTATTTTTGAAATGCCTATCGGAAACTACATCTGAAATGACTATCAGCACCTATATTTGAAATGCCTATCGGCAACCATATCTGAAATGCCTATCCACACCTATATATGAAATACCTATCGGCTTCTATATCTAAAATGCCTATCGGCACCTATTTTTAAAATGCCAATCGGCAACTACATCTGAAATGCCTATCGGCTTATATATCTGAAATGCCTATCGGCAACTATTTTTAAATTGCCAATCGGCAACTATATCTTAAATGCCAATCGGCACCTATATCTGAAATGCCTATCGACACCTATTTTTAAAATGCAATTGGCAACTATATCTGAAATGCCTATCGGCACCTATATCTGAAATGCCTATCGGCACCTATTTTTAAAATGCCAATTGACAAATATATCTGAAATGCCTATCGGCACCTATATCTGAAATGCCTATCGGTACCTATTTTTGAAATGCCTATCGGAAACTACATCTGAAATGATTATCAGCACTTATATTTGAAATGCCTGTCGGCAACCATATCTGGAATGCCTGTCGGCACCTATATTTGAAATGCCTTTTTTTTTTTTTTTTTTTTTTTGTGAGAGGGGGAAATTCTTTTTGCGAACTTAGTGTGGGACTCGAACCAAGGCCCCCTACCCACTAAAACCCCCTCTGTCTCACCCGTATCGTCCCACTGGAATCGCCTTTAGGCATGCAATCAGGTGGACGACTGGTCATTGATTCGCCGGAATAAGACTAACTACTACTCTTACTATCTCTTTTCCATCCCTCATCCTTCTCCTTATTTCTCATTATTCTATTCATCAATCCCCTTACTGCCTCCCAAGTTGTTGTCCGGTCAGTCATAACTGTTATTAGATTTCCTACGGTCAGTTCCAACCCTAGTCCAGTGTGTACTTCTCTTCTTTCCACCTCCCATCTCGGGCAATGGAAAAGGGTGTGCATTGCGTCATCTATTTCTCCACAGTATGCGCACTCCTCACTGTCTATTTTTCCTATCCTTTTCAAGTAGCTCTTAAAACTTCCATGCCCGGTTAACACCTGCGTCATGTAGTAGTCCACATTACGATGCTTACACTCTAACCATTTACGTATGTTGGGAATGAGTAACTTGGTCCATTGTGCCACCGCCTCGTTCTCATCCCATTTTTCTTGCCACACCCGAATGACTTCCTCTCTCGCCTGATTTCTTTCTCCTGCGTCGTGTATCATTTTCCTTTCTTTTGCCTGTAAGTGTATGGGTATTACCCCGGCTATCACTTGGGCCGCCTTCGTGGACACAGTCTTATAAGCGCAGACCACTCTAAGTACTGCCTTTCTTTGCACTTTCTCCATCATTGTTCTGTATGTCTGCTTCTCGAGTGCTCTGTACCATATCGGGGCTCCATACAAGAGAATGGAATGAACTACCCCACACAAGGTATATCTTTTGCAATATCTTGGTCCCCCAACATTTGGCATTATCCTCATCAGTGCCGACACTGTGTCTTCCGCTTTCTTCGTGACCATCCGGATATGGTCTCCAAACGTACCATTTCCATCTATCATCACCCCTAAATATCGAACTGCAGTTTTTGGCACAATTTCAAAGTTGTTTAGTCTAAACCGGACATTCTTTCTTCTTTTCCTAGGACCTTTCAGAATAACGGCTTCCGTTTTTTCTGGGGCCAATTCCAGAGAATGGTTAGTCATCCAGAGCCTAATGCATCTAAGTGCCTCATTTACCCTGTCCTTCAGCTCATCTTCCTCCTCCGCGCTCACCACTACGGCTAGATCGTCGGCGAAACCTATTGACCGTGCTCCTTTTGTTAGTTTCATCCTCAGCACTCCATCATAGAGAATATTCCATAATATTGGACCCAATACCGATCCTTGCGGGACTCCTGCTGTCACCTCTAGCTCTACGTTCCGGTCTATCCTAATTTTACGGCTCTCGAAATAGGCACCAATTACTTTCACCAGGTATGGGGAAATTCCTCTGGCATACAATTTTTCGATGATTAGACTCCATGAGGCAGTATTAAATGCATTCCTTACGTCCAGCGTAATTAGAGCGCACCACTTGGCTTCATTATACTCCTTGGCCTTAATGACCATTTCGATGGCGTGTACCGTAGAGCGTCCTCTCCTAAAGCCATACTGGTGCTCTGCCCATCCTCCTTTTTCTTCTATTTCTTCTTCTAGCCGCTTCCTTATGAGCCGCTCATATGTCTTACTCATAGTACTAAGTAGACAAATAGGTCTAAACGCTGAGGGACTTTCTATTGATTTCCCCCCTTTCAGTAATAGAACCAATTTGGCCACCTTCCATTTCAGAGGAAACACTTGTGTCCTTAGCAAGTTGTTGAATAGTGACAGCATCCATTCGGGGGCCACTTTTATTGCTTCTTTTACAACTTCTGGTGGTATTCCGTCCAAACCAGGTGATTTGCCACTTCTAATCCCCTCCATGGCTTCTAGAAGCTCATCCATGGTAAAAAGATTTACCTTCGCACTCACAGGGATCGCTTTAATTCTGTCAGATCTGTGTGGAAACAGTTCGCGCGCAATTTCTAGCTTCCTTCCCGTTGTTAAGTCAACTGGTAGACGGTTGGTCAGGCGTCCAGTTACAATTTTATATCCGTCCCCCCATATGTCCATATCCAGTGCCTCACACAATTCCTGCCAGTGTCTTCTCTTAGATGCGTCTATAAGTTTTCTCAGGTTCCGCCTAGCTTGTTTGTATTTCTCTTTTAGATCCTGCGTATTCGCTGCATTGCTATTATTTCTATTGACTCTGGTCAACTCCCTTCTTTTTTTCTTACACTCCTTTCTTTTTTCCCCGATTTCTTCATTCCACCAGTACGGAAGTAAAGTCGGTTTCCGCATACCCTCTGCTACTCGGCTATGTAACCAAGATTGTTTCAGCATTCTCGAACCGGATTCTATTGTATTCTCGTGTGGATTTATATTTTTTCCATTGAGCAAAATGTCCAGTGTAGCCCTGAACACGTCCCAATCAGTTCTTATCACTACCTTCTCCGCCGTTTTCTTATCGGCAACCATATCTGGAATGCCTATCGGCACCTATATTTGAAATGCCTATCGGCTTCTATATCTGAAATGTCTATCGACACCTATTTTTAAAATGCCAATCGGCAACTATATCTGAAATGCCTATCGGCAATTATATCTGAAATGCCTATCGGCACCTATTTTTGAAATGCCTATCGGAAACTACATCTGAAATGCCTATCAGCACCTTTATTTGAAATGCTTATCGGCAACCATATCTGAAATAGCTATCGACACCTATATTTGAAATCCCTATCGGCTTCTGTATCTGAAATGCCTATCGGCACCTATTTTTAAAATGCAAATCGGCAACTATATCTGAAATGCCAATCGGCACCTATTTTTAAAATGCCAATCGGAGTGTATATCTGAAATGCCTATCGGCACCTATTTTTGAAATGCCTATCGGAAACTACATCTGAAATGCCTATCAGCACCTATATTTGAAATGCCTATCGGCAACCATATCTGGAATGCCTATCGGCGCCTATATTTGAAATGCCTATCGGCTTCTATATCTAAAATGCCTATCGGCACCTATTTTTAAAATGCCAATCGGCAACTATATCTGAAGTGCCAATCGGCACCTATATCTCAAATGCCTATCGGCACCTATTTTTGAAATGCCTATCGAAAACTACATCTGAAATGCCTATCAGCATTTATATTTGAAATGCCTATCGGCAACCACATCAGAAATGCCTATCGGCACATATATCTGAAATGCCTTACGGCATTTATATCTGAAATGCCGATCGACACCTATATTTGAAATGCCTATCGGCACCTTTATTTTAAATGCCTATCGGCAACTATATCTGATATGCCTATCGGCACCTATATCTGAAATGCCTATCGGCACCTATTTTTGAAATCCCTATCGGAAACTACATCTAAAAGGCCTATCGGTACCTATTTTTAAAATGCCAATCGGAAAGTATATCTGAAATGCCTATCGGCACCTATAATTGAAATGCCTATCGGAACCTATTTTTGAAATGCCTATCGGAAACAACATCTGAAATGACTATCAGCACCTATATTTAGAAATGCCTATCGGCAACCATATCTGAAATGCCTATCCACACCTGTATTTGAAATACCTATCGGCTTCTATATCTAAAATGCCTATCGGCACCTATTTTTAAAATGCCAATTGACAAATATATCTGAAATGCCTATAGGCACCTATATCTGAAATGCCTATCGGTACCTATTTTTGAAATGCCTATCGGAAACTACATCTGAAATGATTATCAGCACTTATATTTGAAATGCCTATCGGCAACCATATCTGGAATGCCTGTCGGCACCTATATTTGAAATGCCTATCGGCAACCATATCTGGAATGCCTATCGGCACCTATATTTGAAATGCCTATCGGCTTCTATATCTGAAATGCCTATCGACACCTATTTTTAAAATGCCAATCGGCAACTATATCTGAAATGCCTATCGGCAATTATATCTGAAATGCCTATCGGCACCTATTTTTGAAATGCCTATCGGAAACTACATCTGAAATGCCTATCAGCACCTTTATTTGAAATGCTTATCGGCAACCATATCTGAAATAGCTATCGACACCTATATTTGAAATCCCTATCGGCTTCTGTATCTGAAATGCCTATCGGCACCTATTTTTAAAATGCAAATCGGCAACTATATCTGAAATGCCAATCGGCACCTATATCTGAAATGCCTATCAGCACCTATTTTTGAAATGCCTATCGGAAACTACATCTGAAATGCCTATCAGCACCTATATTTGAAATGCCTATCGGCAACCATATCTGGAATGCCTATCGGCGCCTATATTTGAAATGCCTATCGGCTTCTATATCTAAAATGCCTATCGGCACCTATTTTTAAAATGCCAATCGGCAACTATATCTGAAGTGCCAATCGGCACCTATATCTCAAATGCCTATCGGCACCTATTTTTGAAATGCCTATCGAAAACTACATCTGAAATGCCTATCAGCATTTATATTTGAAATGCCTATCGGCAACCACATCAGAAATGCCTATCGGCACCTATATCTGAAATGCCTTACGGCATTTATATCTGAAATGCCGATCGACACCTATATTTGAAATGCCTATCGGCACCTTTATTTTAAATGCCTATCGGCAACTATATCTGATATGCCTATCGGCACCTATATCTGAAATGCCTATCGGCACCTATTTTTGAAATCCCTATCGGAAACTACATCTAAAAGGCCTATCGGTACCTATTTTTAAAATGCCAATCGGAAAGTATATCTGAAATGCCTATCGGCACCTATAATTGAAATGCCTATCGGAACCTATTTTTGAAATGCCTATCGGAAACAACATCTGAAATGACTATCAGCACCTATATTTAGAAATGCCTATCGGCAACCATATCTGAAATGCCTATCCACACCTGTATTTGAAATACCTATCGGCTTCTATATCTGAAATGCCTATCGGCACCTATTTCTGAAATGCCTATCGGCACCAACTTTTGAAATGCCTATCGGAAACTCCATCTGAAATGCCTATCAGCACCTATATTTGAAATGCCTATCGGCACCTATATTTGAAATGCCTATCGGGTTCTATATCTGAAATGCCTATCGACACCTATTTTTAAAATGCCAATTGGCAACTATATCTGAAATGCCTATCGGCACGTATTTTTAAAATACCAATCGGCAACTATATCTGAAATGCCTATCGGCACCTATATCTGAAATGCCTATCGGGATATATTTTTGAAATGCCTTTCGGAAACTACATCTGAAATGCCTATCTGCTCCTATATTTGAAATGCCTATCGGCAACCACATCTGAAATGCCTATCGACACCTATATTTGAAATACCTATCGGCTTCTATATCTGAAATGCCTATCGGCACCTGTTTTTAAAATGCCAATCGGCAACTATATCTGAAATGCCTATCGGCACCTATATCCGAAATGCCAATCGGCATCAATTTTTGAAATGCCTATCGGAAACTATATCTAAAATGCCTATTAGCACCTATATTTGAAATGCCTATCGGCAACTATATCTGCAATGCCTATCGGCAACTATATTTGAAATGCCTATCGGCTTCTATATCTGAAATGCCTATCGGCACCTATTTTTTAAATGCCAATTGGCAACTATATCTGAAATGACTATCGGCACCAATATCTGAAATGCCTATCGGCACCTATTTTTGAAATACCTATCGAAAACTACATCTAAAATGCCTATCAGCACCTATATTTGAAATGCCTATCGGAAACTACATCTGAAATGCCTATCAGCACCTATATTTGAAATGCCTATCGGCAACCATATCTGGAATGCCTATCGGCACCTATATTTGAAATGCCTATCGGCTTCTATATCTGAAATGCCTATCGGCACCTATATCTGAAATGCCTATCGGCACCTATTTTTGAAATGCCTATCGGAAACTACATCTGAAATGCCTATCAGCACTTATATTTGAAATGCTTATCGGCAACCATATCTGAAATGCCTATCGACACCTATATTTAAAATCCCTATCGGCTTCTATATCTGAAATGCCTATCGGCACCTATTTTTAAAATGCCAATCGGCAACTATATCTGAAATGCCTATCGGCACCTATATCTGAAATGCCTATCGGCACCAATTTTTGAAATGCCTATAGGAAACTACATCTGAAATGCCTATCAGCACCTATATTTGAAATGCCTATCGGCAACCATATCTTTGATGCTCATCGGCACCTATATTTGAAATGCCTATCGGCTTATATATCTGAAATGCCTATCGGCACCTATTTTTAAAATGCCAATCGGCAACTATATCTGAAATGCCTACCGGCACCTATATCTGAAATGCCTATCGGCACCTATTTTTGAAATGCCTATCGGAAACTACATCTGAAATGCCTATCAGCACCTATATTTGAAATGCCTATCGGCAACCATATCTGGAATGCCTATCGGCGTCTATATTTGAAATGCCTATCGGCTTCTATATCTGAAATACCTAACGGCGCCTATTTTTAAAATGCCAATCGGCAACTATATCTGAAGTGCCTATCGGCACCTATATCTGAAATGCCTATCAGCACCTATATTTGAAATGCCTATCGGCAACCACATCAGAAATGCCTATCGGCACCTATATCTGAAATGCCAATCGGCATTTATATCTGAAGTGCCTATCGGCACCTATATCTGAAATGCCTATCGGCACCTATTTTTGATATGCCTATCATAAACTACATCTGAAATGCCTATCAGCACCTATATTTGAAATGCCTATCGGCAACCACATCAGAAATGCCTATCGGCACCTATAACTGAAATGCCTTTCGGCATTTATATCTGAAATGCCGATCGACACCTATATTTGAAATGCCTATCGGCACTTATATTTTAAATGCCTATCGGCAACTATATCTGATAAGCCTATCGGCACCTATGTCTGAAATGCCTATCGGCACCTATTTTTGAAATGCCATTCTTTAAGTATATCTGAAATGCCTATCGGCACCTATATCTAAAATGCCTATCGGAACCTATTTTTGAAATGCCTATCTGAAACTACATCTGAAATGACTATCAGCACCTATATTTGAAATGCCTATCGGCAACCATATCTGAAATGCCTATCCACACCTATATTTGAAATACCTATCGGCTTCTATATCTGAAATGCCTATCGGCACCTATTTTTAAAATGCCAATCGGCAACTATATCTGAAATTCCTATCGGCCACTATATCTGAAATGCCTATCGGCACCAACTTTTGAAATGCCTATCGGAAACTCCATCTGAAATGCCTATCAGCACCTATATTTGAAATGCCTATCGGCAACCATATCTGGAATGCTTATCGGCACCTATATTTGAAATGCCTATCGGGTTATATATCTGAAATGCCTATCGACACTTATTTTTAAAATGCCAATTGGCAACTATATCTGAAATGCCCATCGGCACCTATATCTGAAATGCCTATCGGTACCTATTTTTGAAATGCCTATCGAAAGCTACATCTGAAATGATTATCAGCACTTATATTTGAAATGCCTATCGGCAACCATATCTGGAATGCCTATCGGCACCTATATTTGAAATGCCTATCGGCTTCTATATCTGAAATGCCTATCGGCACCTATTTTTAAAATACCAATCGGCAACTGTATCTTAAATGCCTATCGGCACCTATATCTGAAATGCCTATCGGCATATATTTTTGAAATGCCTTTCGGAAACTACATCTGAAATGCCTATCTGCTCCTATATTTGAAATGCCTATCGGCAACCATATCTGAAATGCCTATCGACACCTATATTTGAAATACCTATCGGCTTCTATATCTGAAATGCCTATCGGCACCTGTTTTTAAAAAACCAATCGGCAACTATATCTGAAATGCCTATCGGCACCTATATCCGAAATGCCTATCGGCATCAATTTTTGAAATGCCTATCGGAAACTACATCTGAAATGCCTATCAGCACCTATATTTGAAATGTTTATCGGCAACCATATCTGAAATGCCTATCGACACCTATATTTGAAATCCCTATCGGCTTCTATATCTGAAATGCCTATCGGCACCTATTTTTAAAATGCCAATCGGCATTTATATCTAAAGTGCCTATCGGCACCTATATCTGAAATGCCTATCGGCACCTATTTTTGAAATGCCTATCGAAAACTACATCTGAAATACCTATCAGCACCTATATTTGAAATGCCTATCGGCAACCACATCAGAAATGCCTATCGGCACCCATATCTGAAATGCCTTTCGGCATTTATATCTGAAATGCCGGTCGACACCTATATTTGAAATGCCTATCGGCACTTTTATTTTAAATGCCTATCGGCAACTATATCTGATAAGCCTATCGGCACCTATATCTGAAATGCCTATCGGCACCTATTTTTGAAATGCAAATATTTAAGTATATCTGAAATGCCTATTGGCACCTATATCTAAAATGCCTATCGGAACCTATTTTTGAAATGCCTATCGGAAACTACATCTGAAATGACTATCAGCACCTATATTTGAAATGCCTATCGGCAAACATATCTGAAATGCCTATCCACACCTTTATTTGAAATACCTATCGGCTTCTATATCTAAAATGCCTATCGGCACCTATTTTTAAAATGCCAATCGGTAAGTATATCTGAAATGCCTATCGGCACCTATATCTAAAATGCCTATCGGAACCTATTTTTGAAATGCCTATCGGAAACTACATCTGAAATGACTATCAGCACCTATATTTGAAATGCCTATCGGCAACCATATCTGAAATGCCTATCTACACCTATATTTGAAATACCCATCGGCTTCTATATCTAAAATGCTTATCAGCACCTATTTTTAAAATGTCAATCGGCAACTACATCTGAAATGCCTATCGGCTTATATATCTGAAATGCCTATCGGCACCTATTTTTAAAATGGCAATCGGCAACTATATCTTAAATGCCAATCGGCACCTATATCTGAAATGCCTATCGGCACCTATTTTTGAAATGCCTATCGGAAACTACATCTGAAATGCCTATCAGCACCTATATTTGAAATACCTATCGGCAACCATATCTGAAATGCCTATCGACACCTATATTTGAAATCCCTATCGGCTTCTATATCCGAAATGCCTATCGGCACCTATTTTTAAAATGCCAATCGGCAACTATATCTGAAATGCCAATCGGCACCTATATCTGAAATGCCTCTCGACACCTATTTTTAAAATGCCAATTGGCAACTATATCTGAAATGCCTATCGGCACCTATATCTGAAATGCCTATCGGTACCTATTTTTGAAATGCCTATCGGAAACTACATCTGAAATGATTATCAGCACTTATATTTGAAATGCCTATCGGCAACCATATCTGGAATGCCTATCGGCACCTATATTTGAAATGTCTATCGGCAACCATATCTGGAATGCCCATCGGCACCCATATTTGAAATGCCTATCGGCTTCTATATCTGAAATGCCTATCGACACCTATTTTTAAAATGCCAATCGGCAAATATATCTGAAATGCCTATCGGCACCTATATCTGAAATGCCTATCGGCACCTATTTTTGAAATGCCTATCGGAAACTACATCTGAAATGCCTATCAGTACGTTTATTTGAAATGCTTATCGGCAACTATATCTGAAATAGCTATCGACATCTATATTTGAAATCCCTATCGGCTTCTATATCTGAAATGCCTATCTGCACCTATTTTTAAAATGCCAATCGGCAACTATATCTGAAATGCCAATCGGCACCTATATCTGAAATGCCTATCGGCACCTATTTTTGAGATGCCTATCGGAAACTAAATCTGAAATGCCTATCAGCACCTATATTTGAAATGCCTATCGGCAACCATATCTGGAATGCCTATCGGCGCCTATATTTGAAATGCCTATCGGCTTCTATATCTAAAATGCCTATCGGCACCTATTTTTAAAATGCCAATCGGCAACTATATCTGAAGTGCCTATCGGCACCTATATCTCAAATGCCTATCGGCACCTATTTTTGAAATGCCTATCGAAAACTACATCTGAAATGCCTATCAGAATTTATATTTGAAATGCCTATCGGCAACCACATCAGAAATGCCTATCGGCAACTATATCTGATATGCCTATCGGCACCTATATCTGAAATGCCTATCGTCACCTATAATTGAAATGCCTATCGGAACCTATTTTTGAAATGCCTATCGGAAACAACATCTGAAATGACTATCAGCACCTATATTTGAAATGCCTAACGGCAACCATATCTGAAATGCCTATCCACACCTGTATTTGAAATACCTATCGGCTTCTATATCTAAAATGCCTATCGGAACCTATTTTTAAAATGCCAATCGGCAACTATATCTGAAATGCCTATCGGCACCTATATCTGAAATGCCTATCGGCACCAACTTTTGAAATGCCTATCGGAAACTACATCTGAAATGATTATCAGCACTTATATTTGAAATGCCTATCGGCAACCATATCTGGAATGCCTATCGGCTCCTATATTTGAAATGCCTATCGGCTTCTATATCTGAAATGCCTATCGGCATATATTTTTGAAATGCCTTTCGGAAACTCCATCTGAAATGCCTATCTGCTCCTATATTTGAAATGCCTATCGGCAACCATATCTGAAATGCCTATCGACACCTATATTTGAAATACCTATCGGCTTCTATATCTGAAATGCCTATCGGCACCTGTTTTTAAAATGCCAATCGGCAACTATATCTGGATTGCCTATCAGCACCTATATCCGAAATGCCTATCGGCATCAATTTTTGAAATACCTATCGGAAACTACATCTAAAATGCCTATCAGCACCTATATTTGAAATGCCTATCGCAACTATATCTGCAATGCCTATCGGCACCTATATTTGAAATGCCTATCGGCTTCTATATCTGAAATGCCTATCGGCACCTATTTTTTAAATGCCAATTGGCAACTATATCTGAAATGACTATCGGAAACTACATCCGGAATGCCTATCAGCACCTATATTTGAAATGCCTATCGGCAACCATATCTGGAATGCCTATCGGCACCTATATTTGAAATGCCTATCGGCTTCTATATCTGAAATGCCTATCGACACGAATTTTTGAAATGCCTTTTGAAAACTACATCTGAAATGCCTATCAGCACCTATATTTGAAATGCCTATCGGAAACTACATCTGAAATGCCTATCAGCACCTATATTTGAAATGCCTATCAGCAACTATATCTGGAATGCCTATCGGCAGCTATATTTGAAATGCCTATCGGCTTCTATATCTGAAATGCCTATCGGCACCTATTTTTAAAATGCCAATCGGCAAATATATCTGAAATGCCTATCGGCACCTATATCTGAAATGCATATCGGCACCTATTTTTGAAATGCCTATCGGAAACTACATCTGAAATGCCTATCAGCACCTATATTTGAAATGCCTATCGGCAACCATATCTGAAATGCCTAACGGCACCTATATCTGAAATGCCTATCGGCACCATTTTTTGAAATGCCTATCGGAAACTACATCTGGAATGCCTATCAGCACCTATATTTGAAATGCCTATCGGCAAACATATCTGGAATGCCTATCGGCAGCTATATTTGAAATGCCTATCGGCTTCTATATCTGAAATGCCTATCGACACCAATTTTTGAAATGCCTATCGAAAACTACATCTGAAATGCCTATCAGCACCTATATTTGAAATGCCTATCGGCAACCATATCAAGAATGCTCATCGGCACCTATATTTGAAATGCCTATCGGCTTATATATCGGAAATGCCTATCGGCACCTATTTTTAAAATGCCAATCGGCAACTATATCTGAAATGCCTATCGGCACCTATATCTGAAATGCCTATCGGCACCTATTTTTGAAATGCCTATCGGAAACTACATCTGAAATGCCTATCAGCACCTATATTTGAAATGCCTATCGGCAGTCATATCTGAAATGCCTATCGACATCTATATTTGAAATACCTATCGGCTTCTATATCTGAAATGCCTATCGGCACCTATTTTTAAAATACCAATCGGCAACTATATCTGAAATGCCTATCGGCACCTATATCTAAAATGCCTATCGGCACCAATTTTTGAAATGCCTATCGGAAACTACATCTGAAATGCCTATCAGCACCTATATTTGAATTGCCTATCGGCAACCATATCTGGAATGCTCATCGGCACCTATATTTGAAATGCCTATCGGCTTATATATCTGAAAGGCCTATCGGCACCTATTTTTAAAATGCCAATCGGCAACTATATCTGAAATGCCTATCGGCACCTATATCTGAAATGCCTATCGGCACCTATTTTTGAAATGCCTATCGGAAACTACATCTGAAATGCCTATCAGCACCTATTTTTAGAAAGGCCTATCGGCAATCATATCTGAAATGCCTATCGACACCTATATTTGAAATACCTATCGGCTTCTATATCTGAAATGCCTATCGTCTCCTATTTTTAAAATGCCAATCGGCAACTATATCTGAAATGCCTATCGGCACCTAAATCTGAAATGCCTATCGGCACCAATTTTTGGAATGCCTATCGGAAACTACATCTGAAATGCCTATCAGCACCTATATTTGAAATGCCTATCGGCAACCATATCTGGAATGCCTATCGGCACCTATTTTTAAAATGCCAATCGGCAACTATATCTGAAATGCCAATCGGCACCTATATCTGAAATGCCTATCGGCACCTATTTTTGAGATGCCTATCGGAAACTACATCTGAAATGCCTATCAGCACTTATATTTGAAATGCCTATCGGCAACCATATCTGGAATGCCTATCGGCGCCTATATTTGAAATGCCTATCGGCTTCTATATCTAAAATGCCTATCGGCACCTATTTTTAAAATACCAATCGGCAACTATATCTGAAGTGCCTATCGGCACCTATATCTCAAATGCCTATCGGCACCTATTTTTGAAATGCCTATCGAAAACTACATCTGAAATGCCTATCAGAATTTATATTTGAAATGCCTATCGGCAACCACATCAGAAATGCCTATCGGCACCTACATCTGAAATGCCCTACGGCATTTATATCTGAAATGCCGATCGACACTTATATTTGAAATGCCTATCGGCACCTATATTTTAAATGCCTATCGGCAACTATATCTGATATGCCTATCGGCACCTATATCTGAAATGCCTATCGTCACCTATTTTTGAAATGCCTATCGGAAACTACATCTAAAATGCCTATCGGCACCTATTTTTAAAATGCCAATCGGAAAGTATATCTGAAATGCCTATCGGCACCTATAATTGAAATGCCTATTGGAACCTATTTTTGAAATGCCTATCGGAAACAACATCTGAAATGACTATCAGCACCTATATTTGAAATGCCTATCGGCAACCATATCTGAAATGCCTATCCACACCTGTATTTGAAATACCTATCCGCTTCTATATCTAAAATGCCTATCGGCACCTATTTTTAAAATGCCAATCGGCAACTATATCTGAAATGCCTATCGGCACCTATATCTGAAATGCCTATCGGCACCAACTTTTGAAATGCCTATCGGAAACTCCATCTGAAATGCCTATCAGCACCTATATTTGAAATGCCTATCGGAAACCATATCTGGAATGCCTATCGGCACCTATATTTGAAATGCCTATCGGGTTCTATATCTGAAATGCCTATCGACACCTATTTTTAAAATGCAAATCGGTAAGTATATCTGAAATGCCTAACGGCACCTATATCTGAAATGCCTATCGGAACCTATTTTTGAAATGCCTATCGGAAACTACATCTGAAATGACTATCAGCACCTGTATTTGAAATGCCTATCGGCAACCATATCTGAAATGCCTATCCACACCTATATTTGAAATACCTATCGGCTTCAATATCTGAAATGCCTATCGGCACCTATTTTTAAAATGCCAATCGGCAACTATATCTGAAATGCCTATGGCACCTATATCTGAAATGCCTATCGGTACCTATTTTTGAAATGCCTGTCGGAAACTACATCTGAAATGATTATCAGCGCTTATATTTGATATGCCTATCGGCAACCATATCTGGAATGCCTATCGGCAACTATATTTGAAATGCCTATAGGCTTCTATATCTGAAATGCCTATCGGCACCTATTTTTAAAATACCAATCGGCAACTATATCTGAAATGCCTATCGGCACCTATATCTGAAATGCCTATCGGCATATATTTTTGAAATGCCTTTCGGAAACTACATCAGAAATGCCTATCTGCTCCTATATGTGAAATGCCTATCGGCAACCATATCTGAAATGCCTATCGACACCTATATTTGAAATACCTATCGGCTTCTATATCTGAAATGCCTATCGGCACCTGTTTTTAAAATGCCAATCGGCAACTATATCTGAAATGCCTATCGGCACCTATATCCGAAATGCCTATCGGAAACTACATCTGAAATGCCTATCAGCACCTATATTTGAAACGCCTATCGGCAACCATATCTGGAATGCCTATCGGCGCCTATATTTGAAATGCCTATCGGCTTCTATATTTGAAATGCCTATCGGCACCTATTTTTAAAATGCCAATCGGCAACTATATCTGAAATACCTATCGGCACCTATATCTGAGTTGCCTATCGGCACCTATTTTTGAAATGCATATCGGAAACTACATCTGAAATGCCTATCAGCACCTATATTTGAAACGCCTATCGGCAACCATATCTGGAATGCCTATCGGCGCCTATATTTGAAATGCCTATCGGCTTCTATATCTGAAATACCTATCGGCGCCTATTTTTAAAATGCCAATCGGCAACTATATCTGAAGTGCCTATCGGCACCTATATCTAAAATGCCTATCGGCACCTATTTTTGAAATGCCTATCGAAAACTACATCTGAAATGCCTATCAGCACCTATATTTGAAATGCCTATCGGCAACCACATCAGAAATTCCTATCGGCACCTATATCTGAAATGCCTTTCGGCATTTATATCTGAAATGCCGGTCGACACCTATATTTGAAATGCCTATCGGCACATATATTTTAAATGCCTATTGGCAACTATATCTGATATGCCTATCGGCACCTATATCTGAAATGCCTATCGGCACCTATTTTTGAAATGCCTATCGTCACCTATATTTTAAATGCCTATCGGCAACTATATCTGATATGCCTATCGGCACCTATATCTGAAATGCCCTACGGCATTTATATCTGAAATGCCGATCGACACCTATATCTGAAATGCCTATCGGCACCTATATTTTAAATGCCTATCGGCAACTATATCTGATATGCCTATCGACACCTATATTTGAAATACCAACCATATCTGGAATGCCTATCGGCACCTATATTTGAAATGCCTATCGGCTTCTATATCTGAAATGCCTATCGGCACCTATTTTTAAAATGCCAATCGGCACCTATATCTGAAATGCCTATCGGCACCAATTTTTGAAATGCCTATCGGAAACTACATCTGAAATGCCTATCAGCACCTATATTTGTAATGCCTATCGGCAATCATATCTGAAATGCCTATTGACACCTATATTTGAAATACCAACCATATCTGGAATGCCTATCGGCACCTATATTTGAAATGCCTATCGGCTTCTATATCTGAAATGCCTATCGGCACCTATTTTTAAAATGCCAATCGGCACCTATATCTGAAATGCCTATCGGCACTAATTTTTGAAATGCCTATCGGAAACAACATCTGAAATGCCTATCAGCACCTATATTTGAAATGCCTATCGGCAACCATATCTGGAATGCCTATCGGCACCTATATTTGAAATGCCTATCGGCTTCTATATCTGAAATGCCTATCGGCACCTATTTTTAAAATTCCAATCGGCACCTATATCTGAAACGCCTATCGGCACCAATTTTTGAAAAGCCTATCGGAAACTACATCTGAAATGCCTATCAGCACCTATATTTGAAATGCCTATCGGCAACCATATCTGGAATGCCTATCGGCACCTATATTTGAAATGCCTATCGGCTTCTATATCTGAAATGCCTATCGGCACCTATTTTTAAAATTCCAATCGGCAACTATATCTGAAATGCCTATCGGCACCTATATCTGAAATGCCTATCGGCACCTATTTTTGAAATGCCTATCGGAAACTAATTCTGAAATGCCTATCAGCACCTATATTTGAAATGCCTATCGGCAACCATATCTGGAATGCCTATCGGCGCCTATATTTGAAATGCCTATCGGCTTCTATATCTGAAATACCTATCGGCGCCTATTTTTAAAATGCCAATCGGCAACTATATCTGAAGTGCCTATCGGCACCTATATCTGAAATGCCTATCGGCACATATTTTTGAAATGCCTATCGAAAACTACATCTGAAATGCCTATCAGCACCTATATTTAAAATGCCTATCGGCAACCACATCAGAAATGCCTATCGGCACCTATATCTGAAATGCCTTTCGGCATTTATATCTGAAATGCCGGTCGACACCTATATTTGAAATGCCTATCGGCACATATATTTTAAATGCCTATTGGCAACTATATCTGATATGCCTATCGGCACCTATATCTGAAATGCCTATCGGCACCTATTTTTGATATGCCTATCGGAAACTACATCTAAAATGCCTATCGGCACCTATTTTTAAAATGCCAATCGGTAAGTATATCTGAAATGCCTATCGGCACCTATAACTGAAATGCCTATCGGAACCTATTTTTGAAATGCCTATCGGAAACTACATCTGAAATGACTATCAGCACCTACATTTGAAATGCCTATCGGCAACCATATCTGAAATGCCTATCCACACCTATATTTGAAATACCTATCGGCTTCTATATCTGAAATGCCTATCGGCACCTATTTTTAAAATGCCAATCGGCAACTATATCTGAAATGCCTATCGGCACCTATATCTGAAATGCCTATCGGTACCTATTTTTGAAATGCCTATCGGAAACTACATCTGAAATGATTATCAGCGCTTATATTTGATATGCCTATCGGCAACCATATCTGGAATGCCTATCGGCAACTATATTTGAAATGCCTATCGGCTTCTATATCTGAAATGCCTATCGGCACCTATTTTTAAAATTCCAATCGGCAACTATATCTGAAATGCCTATCGGCACCTATATCTGAAATGCCTATCGGCATATATTTTTGAAATGCCTTTCGGAAACTACATCAGAAATGCCTATCTGCTCCTATATTTGAAATGCCTATCGGCAACCATATCTGAAATGCCTATATCACCTATATTTGAAATACCTATCGGCTTCTATATCTGAAATGCCTATCGGCACCTATTTTTAAAATGCCAATCGGCAACTATATCTGAAATGCCTATCGGCACCTATATCTGAAATGCCTATCGGCACCTATTTTTGAAATGCCTATCGGAAACTACATCTGAAATGCCTATCAGCACCTCTATTTGAAATGCTTATCGGCAACCATATCTGAAATGCCTATCGACACCTATATTTGAAATCCCTATCGGCTTCTATATCTGAAATGCCTATCGGCACCTATTTTTAAAATGTCAATCGGCAACTATATCTGAAATGCCTATCGGTACCTATATCTGAATTGCCTATCGGCACCTATTTTTGAAATGCATATCGGAAACTACATCTGAAATGCCTATCAGCACCTATATTTGAAATGCCTATCGGCAACCATATCTGGAATGCGTATCGGCGCCTATATTTGAAATGCCTATCGGCTTCTATATCTGAAATGCCTATCGGCACTTATTTTTAAAATGCCAATAGGCATTTATATCTGAAGTGCCTATCGGCACCTATACCTGAAATGCCTATTGGCACCTATTTTTGAAATGCCTATCGGAAACTACATCTGAAATGCCTATCAGCACCTATATTTGAAATGCCTATCGGCAACCATATCTGGAATGCCTATCGGCGCCTATATTTGAAATGCCTATCGGCTTCTATATCTGAAATGCCTATCGGCACCTATTTTTAAAATGCCAATCGGCAACTATATCTGAAATGCCTATCGGCACCTATATCTGAAATGCCTATCGGCACCTATTTTTGAAATGCCTATCGGAAACTACATCTGAAATGCCTATCAGCACCTAAATTTGAAATGCCTATCGGCAACCATATCTGGAATGCCTATCGGCGCCTATATTTGAAATGCCTATCGGCTTCTATATATGAAATACCTATCGGCGCCTATTTTTAAAATGCCAATCGGCAACTATATCTGAAGTGCCTATCGGCACCTATATCTGAAATGCCTATCGGCACTTTTTTTTAAAATGCCTATCGAAAACTACATCTGAAATGCCTATCAGCACCTATATTTGAAATGCCTATGCGCAACCACATCAGAAATGCCTATCGGCACCTATATCTGAAATGCCTTTCGGCATTTATATCTGAAATGCCGGTTGACACCTATATTTGAAATGCCTATCGGCACATATATTTTGAATGCCTATCGGCAATTATATCTGATATGCCTATCGGCACCTATATCTGAAATGCCTACCGGCACCTATTTTTGAAATGCCTATCAGAAACTACATCTAAAATGCCTATCGGCACCTATTTTTAAAATGCCAATCGGTAACTATATCTGAAATGCCTATCGGCACCTATATCTGAAATAACAATCAAGAAAGCATAGTTACTTCTTACCACAACAGATTTATTCATTGAATGTACATTTCGAGAGCAAAGCTCCCATCTTCAGCAAACACTGCAGTGTAGTGTTTGCTGAAGATGGGAGCTTTGCTCTCGAAATGTACATTCAATGAATAAATCTGTTGTGGTAAGAAGTAACTATGCTTTCTTGATTGTTATTGTTTCAACCACAGTGCTCATAATATATATATATATCTGAAATGCCTATCGGCACCTATATTTGAAATGCCTATCGGCTTCTATATCTGAAATGCCTATCGACACCTATTTTTAAAATGCCAATCGGCAACTATATCTGAAATGCCTATCGGCACCTATATCTGAAATGCCTATCGGCACCTATTTTTGAAATGCCTATCGGAAACTACATCTGAAATGCCTATCAGCACCTATATTTGAAATGCTTATCGGCAACCATATCTGAAATGCCTATCGACACCTATATTTGAAATCCTTATCGGCTTCTATATCTGAAATGCCTATCGGCAACTATTTTTAAAATGCCAATCGGCAACTATATCTGAAATGCCTATCGGCACCTATATCTGAAATGCTTATCGGCACCTATTTTTGAAATGCCTATCGGAAACTACATCTGAAATGCCTATCAGCACTTATATTTGAAATGCCTATCGGCAACCATATCTGGAATGCCTATCGGCGCCTATATTTGAAATGTCTATCGGCTTCTATATCTGAAATGCCTATCGGCACCTATTTTTAAAATGCCAATCGGCATTTATATCTGAAGTGCCTATCGGCACCTATATCTGAAAT